>OZ007597.1:54274363-54824363 GCA_963931845.1 Maratus michaelseni
TTTAAAAATTTAAAACTAAAATAAATATACAAAAAAGTTAAAAATTCAAATTTATTTTTTAATTACGTGCTAGGCCTTAATACAAGGATTCCAGAGCATTTTTTGGTTTACCTCTATCTTAAAAAATGGCTGAGATAGAGCAGTTTGAAATTCTAGGGTGGCTGACATTTTGAAACAAAACAGCACATTACCGCGATTACTCGCAAATTATTTTCTTTCATTGTTGTAATAATTTTCCCAATCATACGCATAAAACTATATATTCATATCCGTTAGCGCCAAATGCTCGCCAAACTTGGCGACGTTTGGCGAAATATCGCCAAATTTGGCGACCAAAATAAGTCTTCATAAATGAAGCCAATTTGGCTATTGCTCAATAATTTGGCGAATTTCTTATTCAAATTCAGTATTAACGAATCTTTTGTAAACGTTTCTTTGCATTTTAACTTGCTGTTTTCGTGTAACATTAGCTAAAATTTTAAAACGAAGATATAGGAAAGCTACCTTTTCCTCCCGGTACATGCCGGAAGGACTTTTTTTCTTTGTACGGAGACAGAATGGAGCTGTTCTATTTATAGGACGTTGAGCATTAATAGGTTAAACCATTCATATTTTATTCGGTTTTGATCTTGGACAATTTTGCATTCATATAAAGATAAATTTTATTTAATTAGCAGTAGAGGTTACACGAGGATATGTAAATGACGGTACTTTAATGTCATTTAATTGACGACATATAGGTGTCCCGTAAAAGACGTCACATCTATACAGCGTAACGTGATATCAACTTGGAATTTGAAAGTTCTCGCTGGTGATTTCTACTTACACCATATTTGCCTAAATCAGTTAATCCGCTGAGGCTTTATGATAACCTGTTGTACATATATACATACAAAGAGTGATGAATACATAGCCCTCTTTGAGATGCCGAAGTTCGATTTAAAAAAAAAAAAAAGGTATCGATTTTATTTATTCATATCAAAAACTATTTTATTTTCTCGAAAATGACAATTACTTTAAAAAAAAAATGCCAGAAATTCACTGGAATAAGATTTAGATTACATACACTATTTTAAGTCTAATAATATACATTATTTTTATTATTTGAATCTTTTTATTATTTTCAGTAATGTTAGTCATTTCTCTTTTTCAGCTATTACTGCAAGCAATGCGGCTTTCCGAAACGTGGATAATGGGAAATGTACTCCTTTATTGCCACAGTACCACGTGGATTATGAACAGTGTGTTACAGTGAGCTCAGAAGGTAAAGACGGAGGCTCTGACGATAAATGGAGACCGTGGCGAGTTCAGTGTCCTACTGCAGGTCCAACGGTTGCTGTATCTTTGCACAGAAGAAGAAGAATTCACACAGGACTGAAATGCTGTGTTTTGAAAGGATTGATTCCCGAATAGAAATAATTAATAGAGCCTCAAGAAAATCCAAATTTATGTATCAATAGTCAGAACTACGTTGTTATAATGGAAAATGTACTCCTTTATTGCCACAGTACCACGTGTGGATTATGAACAGTGTGTTACAGTGAGCTCAGAAGGCAAAGACGGAGGATCTGTAGATAAATGGAGACCCTGGCGAGTTCAGTGTCCTACTGCAGGTCCAATGGTTGTTGTATCTTTGCACAGAAGAAGAAGAATTCACACAGGACTGAAATGCTGTGTTTTGAAAGGATTGATTCCCGAATAGAAATAATTAATAGAGCCTCAAGAAAATCCAAATTTATGTATCAATAGTCAGAACTACGTTGTTATAATGGAAAATGTACTCCTTTATTGCCAGAGTACCACGTGGATTACGAACAGTGTGTTACAGTGAGCTCAGAAGGCAAAGACATTAGGATCTGTAGATAAACGGAGACCCTGGCGAGTTCAGTGTCCTACTGCAGGTCCAATGGTTGCTGTATCTTTGCACAGAAGAAGAAGAATTCACACAGGACTGAAATGCTGTGTTTTGAAAGAATTGATTCCCGAATAGAAATAATTAATAGAGCCTAAACAAAATACAAATTTATGTATCAATATTCAGAAATACGTTGTTATTAATTTTAAAGTACAACACACTGTAAAGAAAAAAAAAAAATGTCAGTCAAGACGCCAGTTAAAAACTGTTTATTTTACAAGAACAAAAATTTGTAAACCGTTTATTTTACCGCCAAAATCTGTTAAAATAACAGAACGTTCGTAATAAATACAGGATTTTATTTCGGAGGAAATGTGTAAACTGTTTATTTTACGGGCAATATCTGTTAAAATAACAAAAAGTTCGTAATAAATACGTATTTATTTCGTAAAATTAACAGTTTTTTACTGGCGTCCTGGCTAACAGTCTTTTTCTGTAAAAGCAACAGGTTTTTTTTTTTTTAGTACTGTATTCTGAAGAACAGATCATTTATTTACTTTCTTTTGTCCTGTGGAGAAAATTTGTAGATAATGCTTTCCAAATAAATCTAGCAATCGAAAAATATTGAAGTATTCCACCTAAATATTTTTCAGAACGTTTAAGTTTTAATTATATTTCAAGTATTGACGTCTTAACTGACAGTTTTTTTTCCGTAAAATCAACAGATATTTTTACAGTGCACATAAATGTTCATGCAAAAATTAAAAAAATAATGTTAATTCTTGAACGCGACAAAACAAATAATGACACCAGAATTATTTATTATGAATTTATACTCGATATCAATTGCTTTGCTTAATTCAGGTTTCGCTATTGATCACAGCAAAAAAAAGAACAAAAACACAAAAAAATGTCGAATACATTACATCTCTGTGGATATTATATGAACAACACATGCAGTAATTGAAGTCAGTGTCTTTATTATTTAAATTACTTTTTAAGTTTGAGTAAGTAATGTTCGTGATTTCTTCTGTTTAGTAATTATTTCAAACAACCTGGTGTATAGAAATGTGGATATATAATGGAAAATGCATTCCTCTATTACAGCATTACTATGTTGATTATGAATATAGTATTGCCGTGAGCTTAGTAAATAAGCTGTATAGATAAATGTCCTGACGAATTCAATGTCTTGCAGCAGGTCCTATAAGTATCCATCTACACTGTAAAAAAAAAAAAAAAAAAAAAAAAAAAAAAAAGAGAGAGAGAGATTGATAAAGAACTGAAATGCCATGTTTTGAAGAAATTGGTCCATCAGTTATATGTTTATTTATCTTTAAGATTCAGCACATAAATGTCCCACACATTGGTTAAGCAAAATGCATTATGAGAAGACATTGCTTCAAAATATCTTGCAATGTTTAAAGTAAGTTTTCTTTTTTACTTAAATTACGCGTATATTTACACTGCGTAATTTTTTCATTTTTAGGGTTTCGTTCATCTCACGAAACCCTATTACTCCCGCTCCGTTGTCTGTCCGTCACAGAGCCATTCTCAAAAACTATATAACTTATAGAGTTGAAACTTTGTGTATATAGATGAATAGCTGTGAAGAGCTCAAAATATTAAAATTGGAAAAATTCGTATTATTTAAATAAATAGAGATAAAAAAAACCAAAATTCTAACAGCTTTTTCCTATTCAATTTAAACATTTTTCATTATAGCAGATGCCAAAAATTTAAAATCCACAATGAAATTCTTTCTACAATAATTAATTTCCACGTGAAAAATGAAATTGAAATAGAAAGATTCACCAATTGAAAAAAAGATTAATATGACGTCATATTGGTAATAAAACGGAAATTTTCAAACATTTCTCAATAATACAAGGAGTATGAGTAGGTGTAAATACAGAATTCAGCTTATTATGACGTCATTAGAGAATTAAAAGGAATTAAATAGAAATTAATTTAACATTAATTAGAGAATTAAATATTCGAAAAAATAGACCGGTAAATTTTTACTTTATAAAAAAAAATGACCTTTTTTTTGTTGTTGTTGCTAAATGATATTTATTTGAATTTATTAAAGAAAGAATAAAGTGTTTTGAAAGGAATATTAAACGAAACCCTTCGAGCGATTTTCGATCACACTTACCCACTTGTTTAGCTATTACTGCAAGCACTGCTGCTTTCCGAAACGTGGATAACGGGAAATGCACTCCTGTACAATGCCATGAGAATTATGAATAGTGCATTACAGTGAGCTCAGATGGTAAAGGCGGTTGCTCTGTAGATAAATTGAGAACCTGGCGAGTTCAGTGTTCTACGGAAAGTACTGTGGTTGCAGTATTATGTGACTGAAATGCACTGTCTTGAAAGAACTGCGGTTCCCTAATATACAGACACAGACAATTACTAGGCGAAAATCCACATGTATCACATTCAGTACTACGCTTTTGTTATTTTTAGAAGATGGTGTATAAATGTAACGCATTTTGTAATTAAGTAGTAGTTGTATCTTTCTAAGAACCGAATCCGTAAACTTTCGATTATATTCGTGGAAGGGGAACACACTGATCACTGGGTTTCACGGTCTTACCCGTACAAATGAGTAATATAAAAAGAAGATTGAATTTTAAAATGTAAAAGCCATGTATATGAAAATATAATGTAACGATTAATTTCTCCTATTTTTGAATAATTCCTATTTCAATAAATATATTTCACTCAGATAAAAAAAGAGCAACTTTCTATAATTTACAATTTTTAATTGAAGCCTCTATTATTGCACTGTTTTCTTTTTTTACGCAATAAACAAATTGACTTTACGTACAATATTTTAGGAGCTTAATAAACTTATTACTTATTACACACACAATATATATACATGTTAGGATAATTCGGTAAGGTAAAGCTCCATTTCGATGAATACTTAAGATCATTATATTAAATAAAGCTTAAGCAGTCATAGTTATTATACTTATTGGCCTTGGTCGAAAAACACTGGCAATTTCCCGAATAAAGAAGAACAAATCTTCATAACAGAAGAAATTTTGTTGGTATCTTCTAATATACTACACTTGAAAAGCATCCGCCACAATTCTTTAATATAGTTGGGCATTTTCACCACTAAAACTTTAGCAGTTAATCATGTCATGCTTTCAAACGAAGTGCATTTACAAAACTATGTTATACAGGGTGTCCCAAAAGTCCTTGACAAATCAACACTACTCGTCTATCCATCTTCACTCATTGAGGCTCAGAAGGGTGAGCATTGTTAAGTTCTGGAATGTGGGTTGCCATGGTATGGACAAAAATTGTGCATACGCATTGTGCGTCTTTCGCCATTGTTATGTATAAAGGCATTTTACCCATTCGATAGCTTTCCAGAATCAGCGCCATGTATGAGAAAATTTTGGAACTCTTTTTTTTATTATTTGCTTAAACAAAATTTCTGATCATAAGAAGCATTTTCGTCCAAACAACACTCTCGTACGCCAATTGCTTGATCATTTATTGAATTTTAAAATGTGTCAAGGACTTTTGGGACACCATGTATTAACATTCGAATACTTCGGTGACTCTCTTCGAGACAGCAACGTAGTTTTTAAGACAACAAATTCCACGGAAAATCTGTGCTCCGTTCTCATGTTTGGTGTTAAATACCAAGGGGCGGCAAGTTATTTACATCAATGCGGATACGTGGGACAGCCAATCATGGCTTCGAAGCGGGGAATAACTATATTTTAGGGTCGGAAGAAGAATATACTGACAAGGTCCTTCCGGAAAAGCGCGCGAATATACTTTTGGAATAAAATAAGGAAAATAAAATGGTATAAAACAGATAACTTTAATAGAATAAATACCGGCATTTTAAGATAGAGAAATAAAAAGGCTTTGAAGAAAAATGATCACGGAGAATGTTTTTAGAAAGCTTTAAAAGGGTATAAAATATTAAAATACGTATTTTAAATAGAAAGGAATTTAAATAAACGAAATGATTGGAATATTGTTTAAGATAGAAAATAATTTATTGGGTTGTTCGGAAAGTTGGTTCGTACCGGAAAATTTTATCAGTTATTAGACATGAATTTCGATAGCTAATGTCTAATACTTGACGGGCAGAATTTTCCGGTACGAATGGGTAAACAGAAAGAACTTTCCGAACAGCCCATTAATAAACTAGGATTGTAGAATAAATTTAGAAGGAAAATTTTTATGGAATAAATTTAATGAAGTGCGTAAATTTAATTTTCATAATATATATATATGCATGAATTACACAGGTCAACACAAATCTGGGTTTGTAGAATAGCACTTTTTTCTTAGTAAATCAGTCACGCTGATCACAAATATGACATTAGATTTTTGCTATCACCCACAGTTTTTTCACAAAACAAAAAAGAAGGGGGTGCCTCTTAATAAAATTAATGTGTAATATTTATTAAATAAAATACATTTTTAATAAAAAAGTTAATTTCTTAGTAAAATGACAATAATATATGTTAAATTACAATACTGCACTAAAGGATGTGAAATATAAATATAGATGGCGCCACTTTATGCGTTGATATTTGCTTGAGAAGGCGCAATTTTCTCCCGCGCATTTGTAGTGAGAACATACGTTTATTTTGTTCGTTTATTGATATCTTACGTTTGTTTTGTCACTTTCTTATAGCAATACGGCATCAAGAGGTTGTATAAATCCAGGATCAAAAAATGTGATTCGGCAGAACTTAGTTGATCCAAAAGAAGTTCTCTCCTCCCCTGCACATTAAATTAGCTTTAATGAAACAATTCGTAAAAGCCTTACATAAAACAGGGGATAGTTTTCGATATTTAAATGAAGTTTTTCCTCATTTATCGGAAGGTAAAATCAAAGAAGATGTGTTCGTTGGCCCATATATAAGACGGTTAATGAAGGACGAAAAATTTGAGGAATAAATGAAATCAGGCGAGAAAGATGCATGGATAAGTTTCACAGACGTTACCCAGAAATTTTTAGGAAATTATAAAGTTCCTAACTACGCAACAATCGTTGAAAAAATGCTTCAAAACTTTCATAAACGAGGTTGTAACATGAGTTTAAAAATACATTTTCTGCACCCCCATCTTGAATAGTTTCCTGAAAATCTTGGTGAAATGTGTGAAGAACAAGGTGAGAGATTTCACCAGGACATAAAATGCATGGAAAAACGCTATCAAGGACACTAAAATGTTGGCAGATTACTGTTGGGGGCTAAAAATAGACACTAAGTCTAAAGGACACAAGCGTTCTTTTGATGATAAAGAAAAGTAATTTTACTGTATATACTAGGGATGCACCGGATGTGAATTTTTGCCGGATACAGGATGCCGAATATCCGGTACAAAATTTTACCGAATATCCGGTATCCGGCCGAATACTTTTTTGTTTTTAATTTCAATAGTAATATTTCTATTTTGTGCTTGCTTTAAAGAAGGAAAACTTTAAATTATTATAATTTATGTCATTCAAATGTTAATAATAGATTTAAACTCATTAAGTTAAAGTTGCTTAAAAACAAATGCTTTTTACTAATTAAGTATTGAAATTTAATCATGTTTTGTCTTTTGCCTATTCTAATATACATAGTAGTTTTTTTCTCCCTTTATTCAGGGTCATTGAACATAAAAAGATAAACCATTCCATTAAGTAATTTTAATTTCTCTGTTTTCATACTTATAAATCTTTGTTATTTATAAATACTAAACATCCTATTGAAGCGTATTTTTCTTTTCCTACGTACTCGTACATATTATTACTTACTTTTCCTATAACGAATGTTTTCTAACAGAATTTAAATAGAGAAGCTCCTCATTGCAAGTATCTTCTTTTGTAAGTTCAAAGGCGACAGTGAACTATTCAAGAAAGTGGCACAATTCTTTTCATGATCAGTATTATTTTACCACAGCTGGTCTTCCATCCATAGACAAAATAGTGATAAAAGATCCAATAAAATCATTTTTACTTTAGAATTGTTGAAAACGCAAGAAAAAAAGAGACAACCTGAGGAGTGAATGCTTTTTCTCAGAAGAAGGAAAATATTTGTGTTAAAAACAGAACAGAGCCTGAAAATGCTGAGCACCATAACTTGCCTTTAAATATAAATAATTAGTTGTCATATTTTAAATTATATTTTCATTTATATATATACCCTATAATTTCATTTGTGCGAAAATATGAATATTTATTTCTACTAACATTGTTTTAATGGGATAATGTTGGTAAGAAACAAATTAATTTTGCACTAACCTTTTCTAATAATGTTAAAAAATTATTTAGAAAATGATTCGGCAACCGGATATTGAAGTATTCGGCCGGACCGGATATCCGGTTTGAGTGCCGAATATCCGGCAGGAGACGGATATCCGGTGCATCCCTAGTATATACTACAATATAATTTCTTATAAAACGTGAACACACATTTATATATGTATATATGATATTATTTATTTATCTGATATTTTTGTACATTTTTAATGAATGTTGTGTAAATTGTATATTCTCAAATTCCAAATCCTTAGTTTCTTAATTGTAAAAAATCCTGACGTGATACATAAAAATGGATATTATTTTTGAAATAAGCATAGCAGATTTCTTACAATTTACATAAATTCATGAAAACCCCAGACAAAAAGTTAAATTTTGTAGGCCTGTGTTATTTGTATATTAATCTATAGAAGTCAAAGAAGCATATAGTTGTCAAAGTATTTCACAATGTTAAGAAATTGCGTCTTATTCATACATTATAATGCTTATTTGTTCTTTAAAACATATTTTTGAAGAATCCATATTTAATTCTCATTTAATTACTTCCTGTTTATGGCGGCGTGTTGTTTATAATTATATTTCACTAAACCCGGCGCCTTTAACTTTAACCGGAAAAAAGTTACAGAATATCGCAATTCTTTGGTAACCCATTTTCTCTTTTAATTAATTGAAACTTAAAAGGGCGTTTCAGTATCATTAAGCTCATGACATTGTGGCACTCCCATGGTTTTGAAATGTAAAATAATATCACTGGCCTTAAAGAAGGATGTGTATTTGAAATTGTAAAACGTAGAAAATGCCAGTGTGTCTTACGATGTATGAAGATCATTTAATGGTGTTAGGTTTTAAGTGTTAATAGACAAAGATCCACTCAAAAGTATCTATTTTTAAACAGCTTATTAGATAAGACAGATATTTCTTTATAAATTAAATATATAGTTTATAAAGTGAGACAAAAAAAAAAAAACCCTATAATTCTCAGTAACTATGTAGTATTAATTTCAACAATTTCATAAGAATGATGTGTTAAGTAGTGACCAATTGTAACAGTGTTTTAAAAATATAGAAATAAGTCTGTTTATTAAATCTAAACAAGAGTGTAGATTGAAAAATAACGAAATAGCCAAAATTTCCAGTTATTTCAACTTAAGATGTTAAGATTATCTATCCATCTTTCTATTTTTCTCTCTCTCTTTATTTGTTGAATATTAACGAACAGCTCAAACACATTTCGAACCAGAAATTTTACTCATTGTTTGCTGTGTTGATTTCTTTTTATTTTTCTGGTTCCAAATATACTTGCTTGAGCAGCGCATTATACGCTGTAATATGCGATTTATATGTCATAGGTTAAATGGGAAATCCAGATCTTTGCAAAGAACCAGGCTAATTGTAGAAACATTTGCCATTTTCAAATCAGCTTGATATTTTTCAGGCTTATGGCCAAGAGCCTATGCCGCTTAGGCTAATTGGAAAATGACCAATTGTTTGCAAATCAGCTAGAATTTTCACAGGTTTATTTCAACGAGCCTATGCAGTTTTAAGCTAAGTAGAAAATGACCAGCTGTTTGTTCAAATAACCTTGTTTCATCCAGGCTCATTGGAATAAGTCCAAGGTAGTAATAATGTTTATGCATAATTTTAGAATAAAAAACAGCAGGAACTTAAAATATTTATACAAAATATGCTAGAAAACTGCCTTAATGGCATATTTGGTTTATGTTCATGAGTGTCTAAGACTACTCAATGCTTTATTTTTATTTCAAGAGTATATTTTGTGCAGAAGTATCAGTATCCTTGTTTAAGGATAAAAACAGTTAAGTTCATAATAAAATTTTCGTTTATTTTCATTAACAATATATATATTGCATATCACTACATAGGATGCATAGGAACTCTAATTATGCAAAGTGGACTGGCATCCCAGTTATGGAATGTAAAAGAAGAAATATTACTAAATATTTCTAAATAGAAAACATTAAAATTCTGCTTCATCTGCATTCCTATAGATATATGTGCGGGGAGGAAAGTTGAAAAATACACCCATTAAAAAAAATGTATTTATTAATCTTAATGATTAATCAGTGCGTAAAAATATTTACTGATAAGTTATCTTCATATATTTTATGATATTTTTTTTTTCATTCAGCAATTTATCATCTCTACCTAATGCTGTAAAGAAGAAAAAGTAATAATCTGCCTCGTCTGCATATTTTTTGTGCATCTTTAGGGGAGAACATTTTATTTATAAAATAAATAAAATGTGTTTATTAATCTTAATTATTAACCAGGCGCGTAAAATCAAATCTGATATTAAAGCAGTTTTCTTATATATTTTTTGTAATCATTTTCGTTTAGCAACCCATATTCTCTACACTAGCCGCCACTGGCGACCAGTTTGGTCGCCCTTAAATGTATGTTAAGCATTGTAACAAATTATTTTTATTCATAATTTATTTTTTTTCCTTAATCCTTCGCCAAACCGGAAAAATCTAATACACAAATCAAGAATTTTTGCGATCGTGGTAGCATTTCGCATATTTTTTGTTGTTATGTATTTCATCTTTCTTGAGAAAAACCGCTTAACCCACTTTATAAATCATTGTGTGTGTTTTATAATAAAATTGTGTGTTTTTTAAATATAAAATAAATTATTTCATAATAAAATAAAAGTACATGCTGTTTTAGTAATCTCTAATAGGTACCTGAAAATGGGATTTTCTTGCCAAAATGGCACAAAACAAAAATCGTGCCAACCCCGGTGCGTCCGTGACAGCTGTTCCAATTTAAAATACATGACGTTCACATTTTTCTTTAAAATAGAAAATAGATAAATAAGAAAAAATATCATAAATCAAAACATTTGATTTCAAAATTAAAGTATCGTTTCTAATTTGCATACGCGAAAAATAAAAGCTGACAATTCGTTTCGAAATTTGATCCATTAAATATTATTACATGAGTTCAACTTTCGTCAAGAAAAGATCCGGAAGGAAGTTGAGTTGTAGAGAGCAGAATTATGGTAAACATTGACTGTCTCACTGGTGCGGATTATTTTTTTTTTACACCAGGCAGCGGTCCAAAAATTCATGGTTTAATATTTTAAACGTTCACAACGGATGAATCTTTTTTTTTTTTTTTGTTTACTTTCATGGATAGAGAATTTGAACTGCGAACATAATTTAAACTGAAGTTATTGCAGAATGTATACATAATTGAACGTAAATCATCTCTCAAATATAAATTTTTTTTGAACGATCTTTCTAAAAATGTAACTTTTATGCAGTTTTATTCGAAAAAATAATTTTGAATAAAAATGGCCGCCTGGCATATGAAAAAGTGAAGCGGGCATCCCGGAACTGTTGATGACAGTCACATGACTTACGGTCTTATTATAGAGATAATACTTGGAAAATAAGAAAAACCTGCTTCATCTGGGGATTTTATTGATACATCCGCACGGGATATTTTGAAAAAATATATTTAAAAATAATAATAATAAAGTGTTCACTAATGTGAAGCACTCATGCGCGTAAATCAAATATACCAATAAAGCTTCTATATTTTTCACAATTATTTTCATAACCCATCTTCCTGGGAAAATACTAAAATCTGCCTCATCTGCAGATTTTACTGATATTTCTGCACGAGTGTTTACGCATAATATATCCTTAAAATAAAAATAAAATATTCACTATTCTTAGGCACCAAGAAGTTCCTCCAATAAATCAGAAAATCAAGTATGTGAATAAAATAGTTTTTGCTTATATTTTTATAAACATGTTAAGTTCCTACAACTATTTTGTTATACTAAAATTTTGCAGGAACTTTCACTACTGTGGACTTATAGTAACAAGCCTGGATAAAACCAGGCTTTTTCGAATTGAACAAACAGTTTGTCATTTTATAATTAGTCAAAAACTATATAGGTTCATTGCAATGAGCCTGGAAAAAAATTAGGCTGATGGGCAAACAATTGGTAATTTTCCAATTACTTTGAAACTATCATTGCATTGCAGTTATCTTGAAAATTATCAGGCTATTTGGAAAACAACTGGTCATTTTCCATTTGGCATAAAACTGCATAGGCTTTTTACTATACGTCTGAAAATATTAGGCTGATTGGAAAATGGCAGATGATTCTCTAATTAGCTCGGCTCTTTGCAAACAGCCTAGGAAAGGAATAGAGACTTTTTTACGCGCGCGTGCCGAAAATTAACAAACAATGTCTACCAACATTGTTAACGTGCCAAACTTTTATATATAAAAAAGAAATATTGCAGCATATGTTGCTTTTACAAAACACTGGTCAATACAATCAGTCGTTTTCATGCATTAAATATCTAAAATGAAAAAAAAAGGTGATTTTTCTGTACTTTGAAATCAGCCTTTAATTGTATAAATTTTGATTCTAAAGTATGATTCATTTAAGTGGCACGTACTGTAATAATGTTAAAAAAGTGCAATTTTTTTTGTGGTTTTTAACATATTATTTATGCAATATCTAACTTATAATAATTCAAGCTACATAAAAATGTATTAATAATTTATTAATGAGATTATTCTAAATAGATATAATGAGCTTTTAAAAAATATAAATCATTTAAATGGCACGCGCTGTAATAATGTTAAAAAAGTGCAATTTATTTAGTGATTTTTAAACATATCATTCATGCACTATCGATGCTAATAATCTAAGTTGCATAAAAATGTATTAATAATTTATTAATGAGATTTTTGCAGTTCTGCGTCAGATAGAGAATGCTTAATATACTTGGTTCATATTTTGCAATTTTTAGTAATATACGTAGCAAAATATGGACCATTTACCATTTTATTGCATTAACTGTCTTTTAAAATTAATATCAAGAATAAACTTTTGAAATTCATATAAAAAGGTAAAAAAAAATACACGTCGAAAACGTTCCGTAGTATCACAAAAAAAGAAATTTTTCACAAAAGCTGTGGACTAATTCATGCAAACACAATTGCTTTATTTGTGATTATCTCCACGTGTGAATTAAAATTTAATTTATTATGAAAAAAGAAAAAAATAATCTTATATAAACAATGATTATCAAATTTAATGCCACAGAAATTGTTGTACGTTGCACCCCCTTGCACGCGTGACATTATAGGTTCGCCGTCCATGGCTTACGCTCTTTGCATACAGATGGATTTCTCAATTAGTTTACGTCCTATATATGACGGGGTCGGGGCGTAAAAATGCCAAGCCACATTTTTGGTGAAATAAATCTAACACTGTAATATGTTGCTTAATATTGTAAATTATAATATCCAACATATAATTTGTTTCTAATGTCACTTGGTGGCAGCACATGTGACAGGTTTCGTTTATGCCCCCAATGAAGATATAGCTAATTTACAAAAAACGTAATAGCAATATCGTTAAAGTTGTTATATACCATATTGTTACTCAGAATATCTCAAATGTTACTAAGACACTGGCGGAAAAACTTTAGGTTATGTATCTTGATTTGAGTATTGGATCAAATTTTCAAATTGAAATATCTCAGAAGTTAAAAAAATGTGGCTTGGCACTCTCTTGCCCCGACCCCCTCATATGTCTGTATAAGAGTATGACTTCAGTAATGTGAAAACATATTTTTCAAGATTAACTCCTGAAATTAGCGCACATTTTAAGAAATATGAGTGTAATGCATAAAAGTTAAAATTGGTCTTTAAATTATACAAGGTATTCAAAATAGAATGCTACAAACTTTAGATCGTGATTGAACTCAGCAAATACATATTTTTCTATGAAATTTTCGTAATCGGAAATGATCAATTCATGTATTAGAGTTATCTTAATGTGGTGTTACGTTTAATTTTTATGTGAATAACTGCTGACTTTTTTTTTGTTGTTGTTTATACATATTGCTGTTTTCAGAAAAAAAATAAAAACATTAGAAAATACAGCCCCAGCCAAAAAGAAAAACAAGTTGGAAATTGTACGTCAAACGTGACAAATGATATGCGTTTGTAGTGTTATTATTTCAGTGAAATGAATTATATCGTCTGTTATTATATGATTAATTTCCATAATAAAGTAAGTGCATTTTAAGTTGGCAACATTTTATTTTTTGTTGACATTTACTAAAAATCCCAATGGGAAACTTAAGCCTAGCTTTGAAAATTGCTTTTTCGAAATTTCCAGTTTGAAATCCATATTTAGACTTTTTTTCCATTTAATATCTATTTCTCCATAAACATCTATCCATAAAAAAAAAATGTCGGCTGATTATATGGTTGCTATAATTAAACAATTTCAGTATACAATTTCGGTTTTTAAATTCAGTATTATGGAAATAATATGACTCCATCTTAAATAGGACGTAATCACCATGTCAACCTAGAATCATTACTTATCATGGGATATCATAGAATTAATTGTGCATGATAAGATTTAATAGAATGAAGAATGTGACTATAACTTTGTCATATAGATTATGTCACATACGTCATATATGACTATAACATCATACATGTCAAATAACTTGGCGATACATCTCGGTCGCATGACGATTAGTCCTTGAAAGGTGCTATAAACAAGGAAGTACCATTTTCTTTTTAAATTCAAATTGCTTAATAATTATTTGTATTAATATCTTTTTAAGTTTTGATTCGATTTTCATAAAATTAGAAATGACTCGACAAAATTCTGCAACGATTATATACATATTAAATTTCAAACCAATCGTTGGGTAGTTTTTGCGCAGTTATATGCGGACAGACGGACGACCCAGACGACGACTATAGGTGCCACGTATTTATGTAATTACGAACACACCTAAAAAAAAAAGACATGCTTTGGACAACGCAGATTCTTTTTATGTAAAACTTAGGTAATAAATCATATATAGTTTTTAAATGAATTTATTAATAATTTTCTTAATAAAAAATATGAAAATATATTGTTGAAGAAAAAAATACGCAAATTATGTTTTAGTACATGAAATTTTTTTATACGATGGTTTGAGGGTAAAGTTAGTACTAGGATTTCTTTTTTCCAGGACTTCACATTCATGCAATTTACATGTTTTCCAGATGAGCATTTTTTGTACCATATGGTGATTTCTACCGCTTCTAAAAAAATTGTTGCATTAATTCTAAAATCAAAAACCCCAGAAGCCAATATATTTTCGAGATTTAAAGAAGTCTTTATAAAAACAGTTTCTGTTGCTATCACTAATTTTCGGAATTGTTTCCTAGTAGCTTTCATTGTATTTTATTCAGTTTTGTCAAAACGGAATATTGGTTTTTCGAAAGCTTTCAATTCTCAAGTAAACATTTTTCATGTTCAACAAATGTGTTTTACAGACATAATGAATAAATTAATAACATTAATATTAAAATCAATATTATTTTGTCACTCTTGCATATACAGTTGAAACTGTTTACTTGAGAATAGATAGCATCAGAAAAACGTACAGGGTGATTTTTTTTAAAGTTGTGAAAGTAAAACCCTATAAAAAAAGAACCACTGATCCAAATGACCTGAAATTTCACCAGTATACTCCTAAAGCAATGTGAATTTTTTAGGCGTGGTTAAAAAAAACTTAAAATCTCACCGACAGATGGCGCTGTAAGTTAGCAGAAACAAAGAATACCGTCAGTGGGAGGAAAACAATGCACGGTACTTTGAGAAACCATCTTCCGTAGTTCCTCTGTCATCATTGGACCTTTTCTTAAATTCTTAAGTGTCCTAAATCTTCTAAGAGCAGTTGCTGCGCTGTCATTATTCTGATAATACAGTTTCACTAACAACGCACGGTACGTCAATTGCACAGTCATTGCGAGGATATCCGAAGAATAATGAACACGAGGTGTGCGTACTTCAAGTTTTAACCCCAATGTGCGTGTGTCGGGCGCAAGCTCGTATCCTGACTTTACTGCATGTACAGCGCCATCTGTCGGTGCGATTTTAAGTTTTTTTTAACCACGCCAAAAAAAATCCCATTGCTTTGGGAGCATACTGGTGAAATTTCAGGTCATTTGGATCAGTGGTTCTTTCGTTATAGGGTTTTACTTTCACAACTTAAAAAAAATATCACCCTGTATATTCCCAATTGAGAAAACTGATTAATACACTGTATGAGGGTAATTTGATAAATTCTCGGCCTGACACAGAGATGGAACAAGTATGGCCAAATGACAATGTTGTTTGTAAAGTATGATCCTTTAGATGACATGCTGCCGACTTTTAGACGCGTGAGTTTATTGGTTATTGCTGGGCGATAAAGTAAAGTAAACAAGTTAAAGGATTCTTGCTTAAAGGATTCTTGTCTTTCATATTCGGCGATTAAAAAATGGGCTGCTGAATTTAAACATGGTAGGGAATCAAATCACTATGATGAACGCTCAGGACGCCCAAAAACCGCTACGACCGACGAAAATTCACAATGCCGTATTGAATGATCACCGTTTGAAGATACGCGAACTTGCTGACATTGCAAACATCTCGATAAACCGTGTCCACTACATTTTACACGATGTTTTGGTAATGAAAAAGCTTTCCGCTCGATGCGTGCCGCGTTTGTTGAACGTCGACCAAAAACGCCAAAGATTGAACATTTCTCAAGAGTCTTCTGAAATGTATTGTGTTGCAAGTTGATAAACAAAATGAAATAGTGTCAAAAATCTTGTATTTTCTTTGTCAGGCTGAGAACTTTTCGAATCACTTTCGTACAGGGCTACACTAAAGAATTCGCACACAAGAGTGTGTCTTAAATGTATTAAGTTGCAAGGGAACTATACATTGAAAAATAATATGAAATTATGTCAAAAATGTTGTGATTTCACTGTCAGGCCGAGAACTTATCAAACCACCCTTGTAAAAGCTACTTGGAAATGTTTCCGTTAATATTAAAATACATTAATATTAATCTTATTTTGTTACTTTTGCATGTAATAAACTCAGTTACGCAGCTGAAAATGTTTAATTCAGAATTGATAGAATCCTAAAAATCTATATTCTGGTTTGAGAAAACAACAATTCACTATGAAAACTACTCGGAAACGTTTTCGAAAATCAGTGGCAGCAAAATAAACTTAGTTTTTATAAATGATTTTTTAAATCTCGAAAATATATTGGTTTTTTGAGGTTTCTAAAGATAAAGAACGCTTCTTGGAATCGTAGGTAACTCGGAAGAGGTTATTGCATATTTTCGTTTGTGGTTATATTATGTTTTCGTAAAATAAGATTTTTTATTTTTTATTTATTTTATTTTATTTTTACAGGGCATTATACATTTTTTAACAAGGGGACTACCCAGTGTTGAATTCAGACACTTTTCTCCGGTAGGAGATTTCTGTTGCTCCGGAGCGGAAATTGTACTTTTTAACCATTAAACGCATAAAATCTCAAATCTTCCGGCGAGGGGGGAATTTAAATTCTCCGGGGGCGGGAGAATGTCCCCTTCGGACTACCACCTGAATTAAGCACCGAGACTACCCCAATCTTCTATTCATTGTAGTATCCTCTTTCTATTTGGAAATGTTTTGTTTTCAGTACCACGTTGACCCAAACACTACACGTTATTTATCCTCTGCTATTCTCGATTATCTACTTATTCTAAGAACGTTACTAGAGCGACAGACAATCCAAACAAACAAAGTAGATTCATTAAAATTTTATAGCTGTTTTATTTAAAATAAATGTAGTGATATTTAAAACATTCTTCTTGTAAGTGAAAAAATACTGAAAAATACAGGAAATATATGACTTTCTTATTCAAATTTGTTACCAGCATCAGACGTTGCTATCTTGGGTAATGACCATTCAGGTCACGTATGATATACGTCAATGGTCTAATGTAATGAGCTAATTATTATGCTCGAATTTCAAAATGGCGTCTTACAAACTTTAAGAGAACGCCTAGGGCAGACGAAGTTATCTAATGTGAGTGTGATTGACCTTCATCAGACGATTAAGCTTTCAAGAAATTCATCGGATTTTAAAAATTTAAGAAACAATTTAACAAAAAATTTAAAATTACATCGATACATTTTTACTATTTTTTTTGGTAGTATAAATAACTATTAAATTTGAAATTTTCTTTTCTAAAGCTGAAAATTCCAAAAACTGAAGGATACATCTTTACAGATTTGTTCAACGCGAAGAGCTATTCGGGTCCAAAAATTTGATAGACTATCAGCAAATGCTCGATAAACAGCATGTAAAATCCGTCGTGAGTGCAAAGTCCTCCAAGTTAATCCAAAATCTGCAGAATACAGCAAAAATCTACAGAATCTGCAGTATTCTGGAATTCCAAAATCTGCAGAATACACGATATATTTACAGATTTGTTCGACGCGAAGAGCTATTCGGGTCCTAAAATTTGATAGACTATCAGCAAATCCTCGATAAACAGCATGTAAAATCCGTCGTGAGTGCAAAGTCCTCCAAGTTATTCCAAAATCTGCAGAATTTAGCAGAAATCTGCAGTATTCTGGAATTCCAAAATCTGCAGAATACAAGATATCTTACAGATTTGTTAGACGCGAAGAGCTATTCGGTCCTAACATTTGTTAGACTATCGACAAATCCTCGATAAAGAGCATGTAAAATCCGTCGTGGGTGCAAAGTCCTCCAAGTTCCCTATAAATTATACCTCTGGAGGTGTCTAGTCAGGTGAAGGTCTCGTTACCTGGTGAAGGTTCTAAATTACGAGACCAATTCATTTCTCTTCTTTAATTTTTGCTTTTCTTTTTTTTAAATCTGCCAATTCAACAAAGTTAAATAGAAACCATGAACCGGCAAACAAAGAAAACTGTAGCAAACTACTAGAGAGCACTGCAGCGATGCACATACGACTTTTGTCAGGTGAATCACAGCCATTCTGTGATCAGGTGAACATCGCTCCGTGCCCAAGTACTAACTCGTCAAGCTAGGCACTCATGCTCGGCAGGTAGGATCCTGGTTAGCAGTATATATATTAAAAAAAAAAAAAATTCTCGATAAACTGAACTTTTAAATTACCCTCCCGTGCCATGCGAGATAGCAGGACTGAAGGGGCCGCTTCACTGAAACACCCCGATTGCGAAATCCCATGTTAACCTATGGGAAAACTTAAAAGCGCGATTATTCATTACCTAATATAATTATTAATATACGGTTTTCACCATCAGAAAGTAGATGTTAGATGCCAAAGGTGTGTGTTTTTAATAATTGTCTCCTTAAATTTTAAGTATTTTTTAAGAAAGTGATAAATATTCATCAAGTGGAAGTATCAAATTTTATAACAATTTTTTAAATACTTAAAATTCTAGGAGACATATTTTAAAAATGCACATCACCGGCATCTAACGTCTACTTTCTGATAGTAAAAACAGTATTTTAATAATTATATTAGGTAATGAGTTATCGCTTTTTAAATTTTCCCATAGGTTAACATAGGATTTCGCGTGTGACGTCACGAGAGGCATCTTAGTTTGCATCTAGCATTATACGGAATGAACATCGTATATCGCCATTAAAATACGAATAAATTAAATAACTTAATATTTTCACTCTTTCTATGCTTAATAATATATACGAAATGTCTTACTTTGAGTTATATATCAGAACTTTTTATAAAATAAGAAAGAATGTGTGTAGTTTTTCAATGAAAAGATTGAAAAATATTTTTTCAAGAAAAAAAGCTTTTAAGGTTTTGCTAAAGAAAAAGAGTACATATATATTTAAAATTATTCGTTATATTCTGCAAGTTACAGTTAGTCCGCGATTACTGGGCTTATACATACTAAGCAAATAATTCAGCACACTTGTAGCTGTGTCCCATCGGCTTTTCACCCGGTCCGACCTCGCTTTCAATTCACTGTAATTTCGTAAATACTTCGAATTTCATTTAACCGTTCTAGGATCTCATACCCCGTTCGAATTTGATATTTAGGATATCCAATAGGATATCCTTTTAGAGGTGGTTCACCCCAGAATTATAGAACATGTTCGCACTGCAAAACTCATCTAAGGTAACTTATTGAACGTTCCTCTGTCTGTGATCTGAACAAATGTAAAGTGTGCGCATGCGCATAAGTTAAATCCAGCCTCATCTTTCAGTCAGTTAAAACGAGCCTCCACAGCCACAGCCAATCTGAGAGAGTGGTAATGGCTTTATCTAGGGAATTTGTGGAACTCCCTCAGTGAGTTCGGCGGTCTGAGATATCTTAAATATCCTATCTGAACGGGGTATTATTGTACACACTATCAGGATTAGAAAAATGTAAAAGAAAACAAAACTCTATTTTTTTCTCATGAACGGCAACCTTTCCTTAAGTGGAGTGAATATCTAGCCACAGAAAGTTCGAACTCGCAGAGGAAGTTTGTGGAACTCACTCAATGAGTTCAGTGGTCTGAAATATCTTAAATATCCGATCTGAACGTGGTATAAGATGACTCATTGAATGCCCCTGTGTCTGAGATCTGAACAAATGTAAAGTGTGCGAATGCGCATAACTTAAATCCAGCCTCATCAGCCAATCAGTTAAAACGAGCCTCCACAGCCAATCTGAGTGAGTGGTAGTGACTGTATCTAGCCAAAGTTAGAACTCCCTCAGTGAGTTCGGCGGTCTGAGATATCTTATATATCCGATCTGAACGGGGTATTATTCTACACACTATGAGCTCGTTCACAGACCGAACCCTGAGTTACATAGGGTAACGCATGGGTAACCCGAAGCGTTCAGAGACCGGTATCATGTGACTTTTTGCAGGTTTCCCGTAGCGTTCAGAGCCGGAAATTATCCAGACTTCGGGTAACCCACATTACCTGGAGAATTTTGTTGGGTAAAATGATCACGTGGTTGGGAAATTTGATTTGTTTGTTTGCTTTATAGCTAACTGCAACTGTTAGCTGTTGTTCTTTATGACTCCTACTGTACACTTGAGTCCTGACCATTTGATTGGTCTACCTTTAACAGGACTATGATATAATTGGCCAACGTCGGCTTGGATGGTTCCTGCAATGTTCGTACAATCAAAATGTAATGGTAGATTGGTTGACGGAAGTGTTTGATTGTCAACATGCCCATAACTTTACTCAAAATCGTTCACAGCCGTTTTAACCCAACTTTACCCTGAGAAAATCAGATGACGCCATTCCCCAGTTATACGAGTAACCCGTGTTTCGGTCTCTGAACGTGCTCTATAAGGGTTAGAAAAATGTGAAAAGAAAACAAAACTCTATTTTTTTTTCATCAATGGCAACCTTTCCTTAAGTGGAGTGAATTTACTTCCTCAATTTAAGTATTAGGTGGTTTCTGCGAATGGGGCTGGTTGTCACATGAGACAACTTGCTTTGCTCATACTGTGACAACCAATCCCGTTCGGAAGCACTGCGCCACTTTTGTTATCTTCAGAGCGTTACCTAAAGTATTTTTCAATTTTAGTGCCACATTTAAATGTAAGCTAATAGTGCACTATTAATAATATGGAATCAAAATTTAGAACAGTATAAAAAAATATATATATACTCACTCATCACGAAAACAATCACAAGTAAAAAAGAAAAATATTGTGACATACAACCTTTATTAAAATCGCACTAACCAAATAACATAAGTATAAATCATGTCCATTTAAATTACATCATCATGTGCTGGTAAATTTATGAGCTGACATATCTGATAGGAGGGAAGAAATGAGCTTTGTGACAATCAACCCCTCGCTTCCCTACTGAATAAGATAATAACCACGCCACAGCGTTAGAAAATGAGGAAGAATTATTTTCTTGCTTTAAATTCTGAATACCCTCTCATTTTCTTTGAAGACTGGAGTGATAATTAACACTTAATGCTGGTGGTAAGATACGAACTACCCCAATTTTTAACAAAGGTGATTGCAATTTATAATGAGAAGACATTATTACGAGAATATTTTTCAACAAATTAATTATCGATTTCATTTCGTATTGTACATATTTATGAATGATTTTTCTATGAATTAATTGTTGATCTTATTTTATAATGTGCATATTTATTTTTTGTATGTTGAAGCAATAACATCTACATTTTCCAATTATGTTTTTCTACAATTGTACGGTAAAAAAGAGATGTCCACACATATGGTAGTATTTTTTTATTACTTTTGGAGACACTGTTCTACGAATCGAACAATGATAGCTCTTACGGAGGACAGTTTTACAACTTTAAAAATTTACAGCTTGTTGGATGCAGATAGCATGTTTATTGGACTTACGATGAAGACAGCGTCCCCATGAGAACAGGTCCGGCGGTCCGTGAAGGCGGTACCCGATTGCAAGTTATACAGACTATAATGTGATGCAAGGCGTAAACTTTTGTTCAAAAAGGGCCTAATGGAAATGGTCAGTGATGGGAACGAAAGAGAGCTACATATTTTCGAGGGGATTTGAAGAAAAAATCCTGGCAAAAAAGTGAAGGATACGGACATTGTATTCTAGAGACAGCGAGATGCAACATAAAAAAAAGTTTGGTTCTCTAGAAATTAAAAAAAAGTGTGTAAAAATAGTAGCGGTCTTTTGCTCCAAAAAGAAGGATGACTCCCCTGTAGATGTTATATAAACGCCGAGTCTTAATACTCCAGCAAGGAAAGGATCCGCGCTTATTCCGTTTACTGTGAAAGGATTGTCATCGAGTTCAGATGAGCTCTGAAGGTGACAGGTAACCAATTGATTATTCCCTTTATTTTTCTGTGTTACCAAAAAAATCTAAGAATGTCAAGGGTGAATAGGGAAAATGTAGATAAATTGTCTAACTTTTAATTTTTTAAATATATAATACTAGTGATTCATTTAATACCATTTTTGATTCCGCACCTTGTTAAGTGCGATTATGTTAAAAGTACGAGAGTGCTTCAGTAGGGTCAATAAGTGGCCCATTAATCATTTAATGATTTATTCTCTTATAATGTTTTACTTAAATTTCATAATTCTTGATTTTTATGCTTTTTCTTTTTTATGTATTTGTAAATATATGTAAATAAATGTTTTCATTTATGTTTAATTCTCTGTTTTAATTTTATATGGGGTAACACCCATACTGCATCGAGTAGTTTTTCTTAATTAATTATTTATTTAGTTTTAGTTGATTTAACAGGCGGACTAGTTTATAATTTCTAAGTATGTTGGATATTCCAATACTTTGTCTAGTCACGCTTTATACAACGTAGGCGGCGTAAAAAATAACAACTTAAGAAGCTTAATTTTTAAATTCCTACTATTAGTTCACACTTTCTCTATATATATCTTGTTCAAATTTTCAATCGTTAATAAAATATTTTCTATTCATCCACTCAAGTTCAAATAAATATTTTTAAACTTGTAGTGGATGACACTTTTTGTTAATACAGTTTTTTCAAATATTAATTCATTCATTAAATTTAATTAATTAATTTTAGTTTTAAATGGGAGAAAAAAATTCCTCCCATTGTTTTCATAAATGAAATGAAAGATTTATCTCAAATTAGTGATGCCACAGAAATAAAATACCGCAACGATGATTATAAAATAATGATCAATAAACATAACGTGGGACATTAATGCTGCACGGGTTTATTTTATATATCTATGATTAAAAAGTAGAAATTCTCTTACATTTTTTTTTTATATTACTTGTTTGATTTAACAGGCGGACTAGTTTATAATATCTGAGTATGTTGGATATTCGCATACTTTATCTAGGTACGCTTCATACGACGTAAGGTGGCGTAAAAAATCACAATGTAAGAAGCTTAATTTTTTCCTAATTAGAGTTAATTAATAAAGAGAATTCAGAAGTATGTGTATTTTGTATTTGATTACACTAATTTTCACCTACGTCCAGAAGCAACGATCATGCCTCTTTACCTGTTAAGTCAACACCCAGTGGTTCCGGAACGAGGTATTACCCCGTTCCTCACTTGGTTAAATGTGGGTAGTTATTGTTTAATTGGGCTAAGTAACCTAACTCCAATTAGGAGGCCCTTAACCACTGACCCATAACTGACCAGCAACTGTCACAGAAATTGTTGCACAGCCGCTATGAGCGGTCTCTGAGACCGCTTGATCGATAGATGGATAAAAGGCTCACTTAACTTATAGGATACTGTTTCTGTACTAAACTACAGAAGTTGTAGTATATCAAAAGTGAAGTATAATCCAAATCTAGCTATTCGGAAGTCTCTAGCAATAGTACTTAGGATCCAAACGAAACAAAATTTCACTAGTATCTGAAGTTAAACTGTGAAAAGCGTAAAATATCAGCGGTCTGTGAGACCGCTAACAGCAGTTAAAGGTTAAACAAATTCAGTAAGAACACTTTTAACTTACATACGATAACCGAGATATACATATACGTGAAAAGTAATGTTGTCATATATTTTTTAAAGTGATAGCATGCTTTTAGGACAATATTTCTGCCAAGAATACCCGAACAGAATAAGTGATTATGAAATAATTCCAGAAAAAGTAGTTTTAATAATATTATGCGCCCCAATGTGTCTATTGAGGATAGAAACAAATCAGAAAATTACTGGTGGCAATCTACTTATAATAAAATCCGAAGGCAAGAAAGTGTCTGTAACCATTCCGGGCGGGACCACTCTGGTCTGCGAATCGACGGTAGTTAAACGCCATGTTAAGCTTAATGAAAAACCTATGCTAACATATGACAGCTAAATGATAATATCTTCAACTTGAAATCATATCTGTTCAGCATATTTTTCCTATAAAACTTGTATATCATATCCTATTATAATGTTTTAAGTTCTTAATTAAAAATCCAGATTAAACATCGGAATCCCAAAGGTAAACAAACGAACACTGTTGCAAACAGTATTGTTTTGGCGCCATCTACCGGCTTTAAAATGTACTTTTCTACAATACAAACCTTTCAATAATAAAACCTTCATGCTGTTTGTTTGTATGAAGTCTAATGAAAATGGAACGCAGATCAACAATCCGTCATTTTTGACCGGGGTTATATACTAGTCTTATTTATAAAACAACTAGCAAAACCTGCGGCTTTGCTTGCGTAGTTGTTGTAAAATTCAAGTAGAATTTATGTGCCTATTTTTATTAGAGGAAATTATGCTGCTACATATAATTTAAACATTACTAGTTAAGCCACATTTTGAGTAAACTTAATTCTTATACTGTATATGGCGAACAAAAGACTTACACTAATCCGAAAATCTAAAATTAATTCCAAATAAATCGTAATTTAGAATGTATTTTGAAAGTTTTTCGCTCATTTCATTTTTCATTTGAAATTTCGAATGTTTTAGAAACTTTTCTTATCGATCATTTACATCTTAAAAGTAACCACCATGTCAAATTTAAAGCTTCTAGAGTTAGGAAGTTTCTCTGTCAACTATATCATAGAAATCGCAATTTTAGAACGTTTTTCGCTCCTAAATCTTTTTAAATTTCGAAATTTTTTAAAACTCTTCTGTGGGTGCATTTACGTCTCTAAAGTAACAACCATGTCCAATTTCAAGTTTCAATCCCTAACAATTTCAGATAAAGAATGTTTTTAGAATGACTTCCTCTCATTTTACCCTTTTAAATTTCGATTTTTTTAGAAACAGTTTGTAGCGAGAACTTACAATTTAAAAACAAGCGCCATGCTAAATTTTAATTTTCTAGCTCCAGCAGCACCACAAAAATCGCAATTTAAGAAAGTTTTTTGCTTCTGAACATTTTTAAATTTCAAATTTTATAAAAACAGTTCTGTGCTAGGATTTACGTCTTAAAAATAACAGACATATCAATTTTTAAGTTTCTATCACTAGCAAGTTCAAATAAATCGTAATTTAGAACGTTTTCCGGTCATTTCACAACTTTAAATTTCATTTCGAATTTTTAATAAACTGTTTATACGGGCATCTGCATCTTAAAAGTAAACATTGTACTAAATTTCAAGTTTCTAACCCTAACAATTCCAACTAAATCATAATTTAGAACACTTTTCGCTCATTCCAAAAGTTCAAATTTTTTAAGTCGTTCTTAGCGAGCAGTAACATCTTAAACGTAACTACCATGCCAAATTCCAAGCGTTCATACCAACTGTATCACATAAATCGCAATTTTAGAATGCTTTTGCTCCGGCAACCTTTTAAATGTCGAATTAAAAAAAAATGTTCTAGACGAGCACTTACGTCTTTAAAGTAACAGCCATGCCAATTTTCAAGTTTCTAGCCCTAACAACTCCAAACAAATCGTTATTTTGGAACGTTTTTAGAACATTTTCTGCTTTTTTCGCCCTTTTAAATTTGAACCTTTTGGAAACCATTCATAGAAAGTATCACATCTTAAAAGTACTAGTTTACATCTTAACAGTAACCACCACTCCAAATTTCAATTTTCCATCCCCAACAATATCACACAATTCGCAAATTTAGAACTTTTTTTGTTCCTGCATTCCCTTAGGAGCTGTTATACCGACATAAAATATAGGCGGTGTTAGAGCAGAGATGGTCATCAGCATTTTGACACCATTATTTTAAAAATCGGTTCGGTAGTTCCAGAGATTACCCCTTCTTAGATTACTTTTTTATAATATTAGTATAGATTACATATGAAATATAAACATAAAGTAAATTCCTCAGTGTGTAACTGCCATGTCGCTGTTAGTGATAGTGAACAAAGCTAGTCAGTCGAAATAGAGCACAAGACGTGTAAAATTTAAAAAGTCAGTGTCAAGTTTATTAAAAATTTAAATGGGTAGGGATTTTGAGAAAGGACTCCACTAATTTTTCTTAGGTCAAAAGAATTCAGATCCCATGAAACTTTACTCAGCAAAAGTACAACTTCAAACATCAATTATAAAATAACTCAAAATGACACTTACAACTTTGGCAATGCAGCAAATCAAGACACCTTCAACAAAGATTTAATGTCCGCTTCTGCAAGCTAGCCGAACTCTGATGGCAAGATGTCCGATTGGCTACTACTGAAAATGGCGCTCTGTGAGAACCGAATTAACTTTATTTTCAATTAGCAGGAAATTACTTAATATTCGTTTACCAACTGCTACTCTCGTATCTTAGCTTCGGATAGTTGAGCACAATAGCCGGATCTAACATCAGCTCACAGGGAGGAGAAACTCGATCCAAGTTCTACTTTCCCAACGCATGCCAATGCTTAAATACTAACAGATTGATTGACCAGATGTAGAAATTTGCATAAATATCGATACGAAGCAAAAACTCACAAGTTCCGAGGTTTTCACACTCATTCATCGAAAGTTAAAGAAAGATAGCCTTGATCACTTTTACGCACATTGACAATTAGTGGACAAAAAAAACGTTCACAATTAAAATTTCGCCTACTATTATGATCAGAGTAGTCGATTCGATACATCATAAGTGATGCGTTAACATAATATTAAATGTTAATTTCAATGTGGATATTAAATGTAGAAAATAACTAAGTTGAGATGATAGATAACCTAATTAATACAATGTAGGTTTTTGAATGATCATTCAGTATTGTACACCATAATGCACTTTTTAATTATAAAAGCATGGTATATTATTTGTGATAATATTACATTATATAAACTGCATATTTTGGTTGAAATATACCAGTGCTATACAACACAATATTCAAGTGAGTGGTAACTTTTAATAATGAAATATTTAAAAATAAGTGTTATGTGCAGGGCTTTACAAATTTGATAAAATCTGGTAACCAGAAAAAATAAATTCTAGTAGCCAGTAAAAGATATTTACCAGTCCCTCCTTCCTCGTCATTAATTTTCAAAAAGCAAAAAAGTTTTTATGAATTAATTGAGTAAAAATAATAACAGGCATTGTTTAGAATTATTAGTTACATAGTTTAGAAAGATAATATAAACTAAGTTTTCTAATGAAACTTATCAAAATCATATATCTTTACAAAAAAATTGTAAAGAGTGAATTAACCGGCATGTTCGGAAAATGCTGATTGCCGAATGCTTCAAATGTCCGGATAGTTGAATGCTACAAAACCTATATCTGCTGAGCAGCGCATCGACGAAATTGTGAAGCAGGAAAACAAGTTTTTGCCTATTTTTTTGTCGAAGTCTCAAATAATTCTGATTTCATTATTTTTAAAATTTACATTTGATGAACTTATTTTTGCCAAATTAAAAACAAAAGTTAAAAATATTTTTTTGTGTGAATATATAGTTTTAAAATTTATTTTTCAATACTGGGAAAAGGGGGAGTGGCATTTGTGCTTATTTCAAGAAAGCTTAGGTCAATTTTTGTACAAAAAAGAAACAACAAAACCCTATTAGATTAAATAACTTGATCGCCAGATAAAAGTATTTGGTCGCCAGTGGCGACCAGAAGACCGTATTTGTCAAGCCCTGGTTATGTGTATGTGTATGATTTTGATTTAAATATTTTAAACGAAAAAAAATCTTCCCCTGCCACGATGATTGATGCTACTCCTCATATAATTATATTCCTTCATTTTAAATAACATATACAGAATAAGATAATGACCATGCTACTGTGTTAGAAAATGGATGAGGCAGAATTATTTTTTTTTGTTTTGAAGTCTGAATACCATCTCCTTATTTAGAAGCCTGGACTGATAATAAAACAGTTCACGTAAGACACTTTCAACTTACACGCGATAACCAAGATATATATGTACGTGAAAAGTATATATTCTTATAATTTTTTTTAAAACATTGCGTGTTCTTGGGACATTATTTTTGCCAAGAGTACCTGTACAGGATAAGTGAAATGAGTGCGTAATAAAATTAATTTAAGAAGTTCGCGATTTATTTGGTATTACATGTTCCTTAATCCTTTGTGTAAACCTTATGGCATAGTACAAAGTGTTTATGACTCTGGTTTGTCTGTCTGTTTTTAACATTACATACTTTATAACATAGCAATAAGGTATTTCGAACTTAGATTTATCTGCCTGTATAAAATTGTTTTTAACATTGTTTAATATTTGTTCCTGTGAAGGATAAGTGGAGAAAGGGCGCAATAAACTTAAGGTTGTGTTATGAATATTTATGATTGATTTCATATTAACAAATTCCTTAATTATTTATACAGGGTGCCCACACAGTTTCTTTACAATTTCAAGTATTTTTACAATCAGAAATGAACAGATACAGGTATGAAAAGTAGCACAAAATTAGGAGTATATATTAAAGGTATTTTTTTAATTAAAAAATATCAATTAATAAACCTCTATATGTGCACAGTAAACCATTGGTTGCACGAAGCACGCCAAGGCGATAATCATGGACGTTTTACTTTGATATTCTTTTTCGGGTACTTTTCCAGTATAGGGATTTTGGCATTTATTTAAAAAGCTTGGCGCAATTCAAGCTTCAGAATGGGAATTTTGTTGCCAAATGATATAACCAGGTATGAAAACAAACCTGATGAACTTTTACACTTGTTTATATATTTGTTTATATCTATATACATATAAACATTTTATTTTTAGGTGTTATTATTACTGCTTTTTATATACAATTTACTTTTGTTTGTATATAAAATATATAAATGGCTTTTTTGTATTAAATAATTTCTATAAATATGAAAAAAAAAAACGCTTGCGTAAATGAAACAGTGAATAGATTGCCAGAAAATATGCATAAAACAATTCCTTCTCTTGCAAAGCCCATTTTCTGTATTTCACCAAAGCATCTATACTGGGCCCCTATATACTCCCCTATACCTAGTACCCTTTTCGTCCACTCCTTACTTTATTCAATGTAGAGCCAGTGTCCATGAATTTCTTGTTAATAATAATGTTGGCTATCAGATTACGTGAATGGCACTGATATTATACTTTTCAAAATGGCTTTTTTGTATTAAATAATTTCTATAAATATGAAAAAAAAAAACGCTTGCGTAAATGAAACAGTGAATAGATTGCCAGAAAATATGCATAAAACAATTCCTTCTCTTGCAAAGCCCATTTTCTGTATTTCACCAAAGCATCTATACTGGGCCCCTATATACTCCCCTATACCTAGTACCCTTTTCGTCCACTCCTTACTTTATTCAATGTAGAGCCAGTGTCCATGAATTTCTTGTTAATAATAATGTTGGCTATCAGATTACGTGAATGGCACTGATATTATACTTTTCAAAATGGCTTTTTTGTATTAAATAATTTCTATAAATATAAAAAAAAAAAAAACGCTTGCGTAAATGAAACAGTGAATAGATTGCCAGAAAATATGCATAAAACAATTCCTTCTCTTGCAAAGCCCATTTTCTGTATTTCGCCAAAGCATCTATACTGGGCCCCTATTTTTCCCCTATACCTAGTACCCTTTTCGTCCACTCCTTACTTTATTCAATGTAGAGCCAGTGTCCATGAATTTCTTGTTAATAATAATGTTGGCAATCAGATTACGTGAATGGCACTGATATTATACTTTTCAAAAAAAGGTTTTTATATATTTTACTACATCATTCATGAAAAGATCCACTCTCTTCTTTCCAAAAAATCGAGCGCAATACGACAAAAAAATTTACATACTGGAGCACGGTATACGCCGGAATATACGGTACATTGAAAATAAATTGTTGTATTTTACAATTGCAACTATAAAAATACTTAATTTTTAGAATATTTTAGAATTTTTCGAATGAATCTGTAAAAGAAACGAAATAGAAAGTTTCTTTCGAGTAATTAAAAAAATGACTATGTCTTTAATAATCTTAAATTTCCATTTTTTTAAAAATAAATCTAAATCGTTCATTCTATTTGTAGGTCAATTTTCCGTAACATAAATGCAGGAAGGAACTTAAATTAGGTGAAAATAATTGCCGAAATTAAGCCGACAAATTATTCTGTTAACACTTTTGTTCCAATTTCCGTTGCATAAAATCGTTAGATTACATTTTGTAATTCCGTACCTCAAGATTATAACGATTGAAAAAGATTTATTTTAAATGAAGTCATCTATCTAATGAAAATTGTTTATATATGAATAAAAATTAAATTTGATTGAATGGATATTTTTCTTTTCAAAATTGGAAAAATAAGAATAAGAACACAAATAATAATAATAATTAATTTTTTTCTATTTGCAAATAATAAAAACAAGCAAAAGAATAATGATTATCTTTGTTTTGTTTTTTTCTTTCTTTCCTTTTCTTGTGCTGTATCTACATTTCCCGACTTATATGTGATTTTATTCAAAGTTTTAATGGATCGAAATCAGTAATCCAGTTTGAAAATATTTAAATTTTAAATCATTCGGTTGAGTAGTTTTTGCACTGCTATATGCGGACAGACGGACGGACCAGACTACGACTATAGGTGCTACGTATTTATATAATTACGAAGGCACCTAAAAAGACAGTAAATTATTAAAAGCAATCATACAGAATTTTCATGCGATACAATGTAACAGAGAACACGTAATTAAATACCATTGAAAGATAAAAAACAAAACAAAAAACCCAACGTTTGGACATATTATTATCCACCTGTTGCTCAAATCAGAGAAAGTGAAATATGAATCCCCCCCCAAAAAATATTGAAGCAATTAAACTTTGGGACAAGATTAACAATTATTCAGAATTTTAAAACGATACAACGTGACCGATTATTTGTAGTTAATTATCAACGTTAGACAAAGAAAAAAAATATATATATACTCGGTGTAGATCTCTGATTATCTACTTGAAGTTCAAATAAGCGAAACTGAAATTTAAATTATTAAAAAATAAATAAAATATTAATAAGACAATCATTCAGAATTTTCAAACTATAAATTGACAGGCTATTTGTTACTTATCAATGTTTGACAATGCAAAAATGCAAAACATATATTCGGCGTAGACCTTTAATTATGTACTTGAAGTTTAAATAAGTGAAACTGAAATATAAATGCTTAGAAAATGGATAAAATATTAATGTGATCCTACTCATGCCCAAGTCTCTCGGCCACTCCATTATTGAGGATGGTGGTCTCACGTTAGGACTATCAACACATATCCTACGCCCACACACCACAGTACCCAGATGCCGAAAATGCCAGGCACTCACGCATATGCAAAGATTCTGTAAACGTGAAGTGCCTTCGTGTGTCAACTGCGGAAGAGAACACACAGACTCCAATTGTGGAAGGCCACCACGCTGTGTTAACTGCGTCTTCCACAATGAACAAGCAGACACCAACTTTGATACCCACCACAAGGCATCTGACCCGTCCTGCGACACCTATAGGAAACGATATCAGGAAATCAGACGCCAACTAGATGACGAATTCACACACGCCCACAGATCTTCAGCCACAACTTCACAACAACGCCCATCATCACAACACCAGCAGCAAGCACAACAAGGAAGACACACCACACACCCAAGCCGCAGAGACCAGCGCCACTACGACACAACCAGATACACACAAGATGGCCTCCTCCCACCACCAACACCAAGCCGCGAGGACTGGAACAGATACTGGTACCCCTTCCACTACCCATATCATCACGAGCCAAGAATGACAAACTACTACAGACCTCCACCTGAGCAGCAGAGCGGCCCCCGCAACCACCGGTAAATCGCGTAGCCTCAGTTTAATCAGTAAGTGCACTAAAATACTACTTCTTTCAATAATCTTTCTAGGTTCTCAAAACTTAATAATTTATTATAAATTGAGTAATGTCTTCTTCAGCCTCCTCCAAGTCACAGGAGGAACCCCCACTTTCGGCCACCTCAAAATTCTACAGATTAACTTAAACCACTGCAGAGCAGCAAATGAAGCCCTTAAGGCACACATTATAGAAAATAAAATAGATTTAGCCCTGCTACAGGATGCCTACTGCGGGCCGGATGGCACTATTGGGGGTTTGCCCTCTTCATGGGCCATCTTCCAGTCAAAAGCCAATAGTGCACATCTAGTGATCTCAAACACAGCATTGCAATACGCACATCTCTTCACAGGCACACATTGACACATTGTGCATTTGCCACAATCACTGCAAAGGAAGGCCAACTAACCATTGGTTCAACCTACGCAGCGCCAAAAACACATTTTGAGGATTCCCTCGAGGAGTGGGCGCATCTAATCACGCAGAGACAATTCTTTATCTGCGGAGGTGACTTTAATGCTAGCTCCACCTTATGGGCTATAATCATGAAAGCCTCCGCGGGGATTGCCTCATCGAACATCTGACAGTTCACAAGCTCTCCATTGCTAACATAGCCAATTTCACACACACTTTTGCCAAAACAAATTCTCGAGGAGATGTCATCACCCAGGGCTTTCCAGACCATACCCTGGCGAACACAAAAGCACTCCAACAGATTCGGAACTGGCGTGTTTCAGATGTCCATACTGCCTCGGACCACAAATACATAGAATTCAGCTTTGAAATTTCACCACTCTATACAACACAGAGACGATTTAACACAACCCGAGGCAACTTCAAAAAGTTCAACAAAATAATCAAATCACAGAAATCACTCCTCACCAGCCTTCTAAAGGACGTAACAAACAAAACACAACTCAATGTATTCACAACAAAATTAATTGAAACAATGCAAAAAGCAGCGCGAGCGTCCTTTAGACTAAAGAACACTCGGAGAATACCAATCTTCTCATTTTGGACCTCCGAACTAAAAACTAAACGTAATCATCTTACGGCACTGAGGAAGAAACTTCGAAATCTTAGAAACACGGATCACGACACAGAATACTATCGCACCCTTAGTGCCAATTACAAACACATTTCGGCTAAATTTAAACGCAGTGTACTAGATGCAAGGAACACGGCCTGGAGGAAATTCTGTAGCAATCAAACAGACCCTTTCGGCACAGCTCAAAAATTCTTCACTGGCAAGTTTTTCACGCCTGATGAAATCAAGCTCGAACTGCCGCCAAACAGATCATCCAGACAGCATAATATGGAGCACCTCACAACAACCCTTTTCGGCCCTTCGCAATATTCAATCGTAGGCAACTCAGATCTTCATTTTGACTCACCACCAGACAAACCTTTTTCCAAATCAGAAATAGCACATGCGCTAAGAACATTAAATGTTAAGAAAGCCCCCGGCCCAGACTGCGTAGATTTCAAAATTCTAAAACTAACACACAAAATTATTCACGGTGTATTCATCAGCTGGGACAAGTTGTGCTTACAGCACAACTACTTCCCGCACACTTTGAGACAGGGTGAAGTGGTATACTTCCTCAAACAGGGAAAGGATGCCTCTGAACCCACATCTTACCGTCCAATATGCTTGCTCCCGACTCTAGGTAAACTCCTAGAGAAACTAATCGTCACCCGATTGGTTCATTTTCTGGAGAGCAACAACCTACTCCATCACAGACAGTATGGGTTCAGAGAGGGTCGGTCCTGTGACAAGGCCCTATTTGACATTCTTTCCACATGCACGCAAAGTATAGAGGAAGGCAACTATACCTCACTAGTCTCCCTCGATATCAAAGGTGCTTTTGATAACGTGGAGTGGCGGGACATCCTACTTCAACTAATTGACATTCATTGCCCGAGCAACATAGCTGGAGTCATCGCTTCCTATCTCAGTGATAGAAGCATTTTAATAAATTGGGGAGCAGACTCCTCATCCCACAATCTACAGAAAGGATGCCCACAGGGGTCTTGCCTTGGGCCAGTCCTCTGGCTAATTATTGCAAATGTCATCCTTATAGAACTAGAAAGACTGGGCTTCATTCTATATGCATTTGCAGACGACTTCAGTTTTGTTTTCTCGGGTCGCAGGCGTCTGGACCTGGAAAATTCGGCTGCACGAGCTCTCCCGATCTTTTGCCAAATTTTGGAACGTCTCCACCTCCAGCTCTCTACAGACAAAGCACAATCCCTAACATTCGCAAAACCCAAGAAGCTTATGCGCAAACCCATAATGAGAATTTATGGGAAAAGCGTTTCACATGTTACACACCTTAAGTTACTAGGAATCGTCATAGACGAACACAGGAGCTGGACGGAACACATCAACACCCTCAAGACAAAATTAACTAAGTATCAACACAATGCACGCAGATTAACTTCTAAGTCTTGGGGAATTAAACCTGCAATGTTAAAAATCTGGTACCACGCAATCATAGAACGGATCCTCTTTTACTGTGTGGGCGTCTGGGGAGGAAATCTCACCAAGGCAGTCAAGGAAAAGTTGGTTTCGATCCAAAGGATGTTCTTGCTGCAAATGGTGAGAGGGTATAGGACTATCTCAACGGACGCACTCACAGTACTAACGGGGATCCCTCCAATCCTAATATCACTAGAATACGAGCACCAGAAAAACAGAATCCTACACCTAGAATATGAACCAACTACTACGCAATACTTTCCACAAACAACTATTCAGAGAAAAGTTCCAAGTTGGCAACTGCACCCCGCTGAGGAGACATCGCAACTACAGGTAAGCATTACCAAAAACAGTCACAGGCCCTTGCAGCATCCTACCATTTACACTGATGGGTCGCGCACCGAAACCGGCGTGGCCGCAGCTTTCTGCCCCATGGAAAATGAAGTGTCGACCCATGAGTGGGCCTCCAGAATTGGAGACGATAACTCAGTGTATCAAGCTGAACTGTTTGCAATTCTGAAGGCTTTGGAATGGATAGCTGCATCCCCCGCGCAGGATAACTACAAAATTTATAGTGATAGTCTGTCGGGTCTTCAGGCAATCCATGCACTTCGAACGAAGCACCCCCTCATTCTAAAAATTAAAATTATCCTACATACTCTGTTAAATCGGGTCACCCTGGGACACGTCACAACACACATCGGCATCACAGGAAATGAATTAGCTGACAGCCTGGCAAAGGAAGCAACAAAAATTGAAACAATAGAATACTCCCTTCCAGTTTCCCGTTCTTTCATTAGAAGGGAACTAAAAGATAAAATCATCCCAGCATGGCAAGTCTACTGGAACACCTCCACAAAAGGTAGACATATTCATTCATAATCTCATTCCCAAAGTTTCCAGAGAAATGTACAACTTGTCTCCACATACCACGGTATTCCTCACGGGACATGGTCCCTTTAAAAATTATCTATATAAATTTAAAAGGTCTAGAACCGATGTGTGCGAGTGTGGGGCCAGTGGTGAACCCACTCATTACTATTTTACCTGTCCCCTGACTGTTTCTTGGCACCTCAGATCTTCACCGTCTCATTCGCCACCATCCTGGCTGATAAACATAATAACGAGGCCAGTCTTAAACCATAAGCTACTAGAAATTTATAAATTTCTACTCAATCTTTCAAATCTCACCTAATCTTTGCATTTGTTGTGGTCTTAAATTATTTATTAATTTCTTTTTCTTAGTTTTATTCATAATTCTTAAGTTCATCCTAATCTTAACCCTAACTTTTTTGTCTTCAAGCTTCTAGTCTAAGGGACAAGCTCCCACTTATAATTTTAATGTTTTCAATGTTTTTAACTTCTCTTCATTGGGACCGCTCTTATGCTCAGCAACATCATCACTGGCGCTTAGTATTTTATATCAGCCTTCCTACAGTGCACGGGTTTCAGCGCAAATGTGTGGCGCTCCTTGTCGCGTGGAAATCCTGCACTGTCACCTCGTCAAAAGGCCGTCAGCTATGAACTGTACAAGTGGTGCAGTCATACCACTGAACTGCTCATCCATTTTTCAAGCGGACTGTGCAACTGGTGCAGGCGCACCTTCTCCATCATCCTGTCTGTCGCTGCCTGTCGCGTAGGAGCGCTGGTTCCAGCGACAGACCCTATATTGTATTTTTTTTTGTCTTTAGTTCCTGCCGCCTGTCGCGTGGGGCTTTTCCCCGGCAGGACCAGCCATTTGGAGAAGTCTGTACTGCCACGTTTCATCCCTGCGTGCCGGGGAGCTAGCCGGGGAAGACATTAAACGCTCAACGGCTGGGTTCGCCCTCAGCTGAGTGGTCTTCCTCCGGCATTAAATCCTACAATTTTTTCAAACAACACAATGTGACGGACTATTCGTAGTTAATTATTATCAATGTTAGAGAATGAAAAAAAAAAGAGAGAGAGGAAATATATTTGGTGTAGATCTTTGATTATCTTCTTGAAGTTCAAATAAGTAAAAATGAAATTTAATTGATTAAAAAATGAATAAAATATTAATGAGACAATCATTCAGAATTTTAAAACAATATAAAGTGACAGGCTACTTGTTAATTATCAATGTTTGACAATGCAAAAATGAGAAACATACATTCGGCATAGACCTTTAATTATGTACTTGAAGTTTAAATATGTGAAACTGAAATATAAATGCTTAAAAAATGGATAAAATATTAATGTGACAATCCTACAATTTTTTTCAACCAACACAATGTGACGGACAATTCGTAGTTAATTATTATCAATGTTAAAGAATGAAAAAAAAGAGAGAGAGAGAGAGAGAGAGAGAGGAAATATATTCGGTGTAGATCTTTGATTATCTTCTTGAAGTTCAAATAAGTAAAAATGAAATTTAATTGATTAAAAAATGAATAAAATATTAATGCGACAATCATACAAAATTTTTAAACAATACAATGTGGCAGACTATTCGTAGTTAATTATCAGTGTTAGAGAATGAAATAAAAAATAAAAAGAGAGAGAGAGAGAAAATATGTTTGGTGTAGATCTCTGATTATTTTCTTGAAGTTCAAATAAGTAAAAATGAAATTTAATTGATTAAAAAATGAATAAAATATTAATGCGACAATCATACATAATTTTCACGCAATACAATGTGACCGGCTATTCCTTAATTATCCATGTCTGACAATGAAAAAATGAGAAACATATATTCGGCGTAGAACTTTAATCATCTACTTGAAGTTCAAATAAGTGAAAATGAAATATAAATGCTTAAAAAATGAATAAAATATTAATGCGACAATCATACAATTTTTTCAAACAACAAAATGTGACAGACTATTTGTAGTTAACTATCAATGTTATAGAATGAAAAAAAAAAATATTCTGATTATATTCTTGAAGTTCAAGTAAGTGAAATGAAACATACATGCTTAAAGAATGAATAAAATATTAATGCAACAATCATACAGAATTTTCAAAAAATACAATGTGACAGGCTATTCGTTAATGTTTGATAATGAAAAAATGAGAAATATATATTCGGTGTAGACCTTTAATTATCTACTTGAAGTTCAAATAAGTGAAAATGCAATATAAATGCTTAAAAAATGGATAAAATATTTATGTGACAATCCTAGAAAATTTTCAAATAACACAATGTAATAGACTATTCGTAGATATTATCAATGTTAGAGAATGAAATATATATATAATATATGTATGTATATTCGGTGTAGATCTCTGATTATCATCTTGAAGTTCAAATAACTAAAAATGAAATGTAAATGATTAAACAATTTTGAATAAAATATTAATGCGACAATCATACAGAATTGTCAAACTATACAGTGTGACAGTCCATTTGTAATTCGTTGCCGATTTAGTGAAGAAGGCTTTTGTTCGGCCTTTTGATCACCTACTCGACTGCCAAATGAGTGAAAGCGACATGTAAACGCCCAAAAGAAATTATCCAAGATAAAGATCTTAATGAACAAATCATACAGAGTTTTCAAGCGATACTCTAAAAGCTTCTGGTATTTCATTACCAATGGTATTAAAATACTTCTGAAAAAAAATAATCCCTGGATCAACAATGCAAAACTTTTTGGCACATTTTCTGACTTATTTTTAAACATAAAGTGATTTGTAATCGAAAAGTTTTTTTTTTTTCATTTTCCGATAAATAAATTTATACTTGTGTTGTAAGTGATAATTGTGTCAGGACGGCAGTTTTTTTTTTTTTTTTTCTTGTACTGTCGCGCCGGAAAAATCGGTTCAAAACTTCAACATTGAAGCATTTTCTGAAAAATCTTCTGACTTTACCGAAAAATGTAAAAAAAAAAGTTCGATTATATGATTTCTGAATAAGAGCACCTGACAAGTGATACGTTTGCGAACGAAAAAGAATTTAAAAAATTTGTTGAAAAGTAGCCAGTTTGGATTTGCGAAGAGCCTCAAAATAAATAAATAAATAAATAATAAAAATAATGATAATAATACAAAAAAAAAATCCTTCGGAATTTTGATCACCCACATTACTCTCAATTAAGCGGAAACGAAATTTGAAGGCAAAAGAAAAGATACAAGGATATTAATGAAGCAATCAGTCAGAATTTGCAATTGTTGTCTCGAGACGGTCGTGTTTTGCATTCCCTGTGCCATCGCATCTGAAAAATTGGTTCAAAACTAGCTATCAAATTAAAAAAAAAATGCTATCAAATTTGATAGAATTTTCAGAAAAATATTGTGCTTGTACCGCAAAATAGAAAAAAAAAAACAGTTCGATAACATAGTTTCTGAATAAGAGTTCTTGACAATTTGACACTTTTGCGAACAAAAAGAAAATAAAAAATGTGTTGGAAAGTAGCCAGTTTGGATTTGAGGACATCCTTAAAATGACCAAAACAAAACAAAATAGAATAAAATAAAATAAAAACTTTGGTTTGGAATTTTGATCACCCCACTAACTCTCATATAAGTGAAAACGAAATTCAAAGGCAAAAGAAAAATTACAAAGATTGTTGCGTCTGGAAAATTGGTTCAAAACGTCAACTTTGAGAACCTTTTATGAAAAACCTTCTGCCTTCACCGATAAATGAAAAAAAAAAGCAGTTCTATAACATGGTTTCTGAATAAGAGTGCCTGGCAATTTGGTAGTTTTGCGAGCATTAAAACATGTACTGGAAATTAGCCAATTTGCATTTGAGAAGAGCCTTAAAATAAAATAAAATAAAATAAAATAAAATAAAAACTTTGGTTTGGAATTTTGATCATTCCCCTGACTTTCAAATAAGTGAAAACGAAAATTAAAGGCAAAAGAAAAGTTACAAAGATTGCCGCGTCTGGAAAAGTGGTTCAAAACGTTAACTTTGAGAGCCTTTTCTGAAAAACCTTTACCGATAACTGAAAACAAAACAGTTCAAAAACATTGTTTCTGAATAAGAGTACCTGACAATTTGGTACTTTTGCGAACAAAAAGTTAAAAAAAATGTGTTGGAAAGTAGCCAGTTTCAATTTAAAAAGAACCTTAAAATAAAATAAAATAAAATAAAATAAAATAAAAACTTTGGTTTGGAATTTTGATCATTCCCCTGACTTTCAAATAAGTGAAAACTAAATTTAAAGACAAAAGAAAAGTTCGCAGAGATTGTCGCATGTCGCGTCTGGAAAATAGGTTCAAAACGTGAACTTTGACAACCTTTTATGAAAACCTTCTGCCTTTACCGATACATGAAAACAAAACAGTTCGATAACATAGTTTCTGATTAAGAGTACCTGGCAATTTGGCACTTTTGCGAACATTAAAAAATGTGTTGGAAAGTAGCCACACTGTAAAAAATGACCAATGTTTCTTATTGTATGAAAATATGCTATAACCACGAACGAAAATATAATATAATCTTCTGAGTTATCCGAAATTTCAAATAGCATGTTACATTGTCTTTTGAATCTCCAGAAACGAATACATTTTCAAAATTTAAAGAATAATTTATAAAAACAAATTATTTTTAGCTGCCCGAATTTTTCAGAAACGTTTCCGAAGGGTTTTTATAATGTATTAATTAGTGTCCTCAGGCTGGAATACCTGTTTTTCGAATGTCATCCATTCTCAAGTACACGTTTTTAGCCGCATAAGTTAATTTATACATGAAAGAGTAAAGAAATAATCTTAATTTTAATGTTATTGTTAACGCTGTTAATTTTGCATGTTTGTCTGTTAAACTTTTTTTTTTTTTTAGCATGAAAATGTTCACTTCAGAATTGATAGCATTCGAAAAACAGGTATTCCGGGCTGAGGACACTAATTAATACACTATAAAAACCCTTCGGAAACGTTTCTGAAAAATTCGGGCAGCTAAAAATAATTCGTTTTTAGAAATTCTTCTTTAAATTTTGAAAATGTATTCGTTTCTGGGGATTCAAAAGACAATGTAACATGCTATTTAAAATTTCGGATAACTCAGAAGATTATATGATATTTTCGTTCGTGGTTATAGCATATTTTCATAAAATAAGAAACATTGGTCATTTTTTACGGTGCAGTTTGGATTTGAGAAGAGCCTTAAAATAAAAAATAAAATAAAATAAAATATAATAAAATAAAATAAAAACTATGGTTTGGACTTTTGATCATACATCTGACTCTCAAATAAGTGAAAACGAAATTAAAGGCAAAAGAAAATTTACAAAGATTGTCGCGTCTGGAAAAGTGGTTCAAAACGTCAACTGTGAAAGCCTTTTCTTAAAAACCTTTTGCCTTTACCGATAAATGAAAACAAAACAGTTTGATAACATAGTTTCTGAATAAGAGTACATGGCAATTTGGTACTTTTGCGAACATTAAAAAATGTGTTGGAAAGTAGCCAGATTGGATTTGAGAAGAGCCTTAAAAAATAAAATAAAATAAAATAAATAAAATTAAAACTTTGGTTTGGACTTTTAATCATACATCTGACTCTCAAATAACTGAAAGCGAAATTTAAAGGCAAAATACAAGTTACAAAGAATGTCGCGTCTGGAAAATCGGTTCAAAACGTCAACTTTGACAGCCTTTTCTGAAAAACCGTTTGCCTTTACCGACAAACGAAAAAAAAAACCAGTTTGAAAATATAGTTTCTGAATAAGAATACCTGACAATTTGGTACTTTTGCGAACATTAAAAAATGTGTTGGAAAGTAGCCAGTTTGGATTTGAGAAGAGCCTTAAAATAAATAAATAAATAGTATAATAAAAATAATGATAAAGATAAAAAAAAATGGTTCGGACTTTTGACAATCCACCTTATTCTCAAATAAGTGAAAACGGAATTTAAAGGCAAAATAACAGATACAACGATATTAATGAAGCAATCAGTCAGAATTTGCAATCGTTGTTTCGAAAAGGCCGCTTTTTTCCTTCCCTGTGCCATCGCGTCTGAAAAATAATTTTAAAACTTCAACTTTGACAGCATTTTCTGAAAAAGATTGTCTTTTTGCCGAAAAATGGAAAAAACAGTTCGATAACATAGTTTCTGAATAAGAGTACTTGGCAATTTGATACTTGTGCGAAAAAAAAAGTAAATAAAAAATGTATTGTAAAGTATCTAGTTTGGATTTGAGAACAGCCTTAAAATAAATAAAATAAAATAAAATAACATAAAAACTTTGGTTTGGACATTTGATTATACATCTGACTCTCAAATAAGTGAAAACGAAATTTAAAGGCAAAAGAAAAGTTCTGAGAGATTGTCGCATGTCGCGTCTGGAAAATTGGTTCAAAAACGTCAACTTTGAGAGCCTTTAATGTAAAACCTTCTTCCTTTACCGATAAATGAAAACAAAACAGTTCGAAAACATAGTTTCTGAATAAGAGTACCTGGCAATTTGGTACTTTTGTGAACAAAAAGGAATTAAAAAACGTGTTGTAAAGTAACTAGTTTGGATTTGAGAAGAGCCTTAAAATAAATAAAATAAAATTAAAACTTTGGTTTAGACTTTTGATCATACATCTGACTCTCAAATAAGTGAAAATGAAATTTAAAGACAAAAGAAAACTTACAAAAATTGTCGCATCTGGAAAATTTTTTCAAAAACGTCAACTTTGAGAGCCTTTTCTGAAAAACCTTCTGCCTTTACCGATAAATAAAAACAAAACAGTTCGATAACATAGTTTCTGAATAAGAGTACCTGGCAATTTGATACTTTTGCGAGCATAAAAAAATGTGTTGGAAAGTAGCCAGTTTGGATTTGAGAAGAGCCTTAAAATAAATAAATAAAATAAAATAAAATAAAAACTTTGGTTTGGACTTTTGAGCATATATCTGACTCTCAAATAAGTGAAAATGAAATTTAAAGGCAAAAGAAAAGTTATAAAGATTGCCGCGTCTGCAAAACTGGTTCAAAAACGTCAACTTTGAGAAGCTTTTCTGAAAAACTTTCAGCCTTTACCGATAAATGAAAAAAACAGTTCTGTAACATAGTTTCTAAATAAGAGTACCTGGCAATTTGGTACTTTTGCGAACATTAAAAAATGTGTTGGAAAGTAGCCAGTTTGGATTTGAGAAGAGCCTTAAAATAAATAAAATAAAATAAAAACTTTGGTTTGGAATTTTGATCATCCTCCTGACTCTCAAATAAATGAAAACGAAATTTAAAGGTAAAAGAAAAGTTACAAAGATTATCGCGTCTGGAAAATTGGTTCAAAACGTTAGCTTTGAGAGCCTTTCCTGAAAAACCGTCTGCCTTTACCGATAAATGAAAAAAAGAGTTCGATAACATAGTTTCTGAATAAGAGTACCTGGCATTTTGGTACTTTTACGAACATTAAAAAATGGGTTGAAAAATAGCCAGTTTGGATTTGAGAAGAGCCTTAAAATAAATAAAATAAAATAAAAACTTTGGTTTGGAATTTTGATCATCCTCCTGACTCTCAAATAAATGAAAACGAAATTTAAAGGCAAAAGAAAAGTTACAAAGATTGTCACGTCTGGAAAATTGGTTCAAAACGTTTGTTTGCTTTGAGAGCCTTTCCTGAAAAACCTTCTGCCTTTACCGATAAATGAAAACAAAACAGTTCAAAAACATAGTTTCTGTAAAAGAGTATCTGACAATTTGGTACTTTTGCGAACAAAAAGTAAAAAAATGTGCTGGAAAGTAGCCAGTTTGGATTTGAAAAGAGCCTTAAAATAAAATAAAATAAAATAAAATAAAATAAAATAAAATAAAAACTTTGGTTTGGAATTTTGATCACCCCCCTGACTCTCAAATAAGTGAAAACGAAATTTAAAGGCCAAAAGAAGAGATACAAAGATATTAATGAAGCAATCAGTCAGAATTTGCGAAACCGGTTTGCCCTGGACGGTCTGCGAAGTGACAGCTTGTTGGTGAAACCGGAATCTACTTCTTCATCGCTTAAAAGGAAGATGTGGAGAAGAGTGGATCTTAATTGCGGAAGATTTTCCCTTTGGAGCGGGTGCTTAATGATCGTCGGGGATTTCCTTGTTTAGGTAGGTGGACATACAACAACTCTTTCCTTGTTTGTATTTGTTCATGGATTCATTTATGCACAGTTCGTTACTGTTTGGAAAAAATTGTTGGATTTTATTTGGAATGGTAAGAAATATTAACTGAATAATTTATTTGTGTGAATGGATATTAAATGTACACTTTTAAATTCTTAAGGTATTTATTATTATTATTATTATTATTGCTTTATTTTTATTTGCTTAATATATTCAAAGAATATAGAAACAAATTCATCAGAAAACAATATGAATTCAATTTATTTCTCTAAACATTTTTTTTTAAATATTTTTTTTAATAAAAAAAAAATTGTTCTGCTTTTTTCTTAAAAAAATTCCTAATGAATGAAAAAAAACATATGTAATTAATATTTCTCTATGTATATTTGATTTTCATGACCAATCAATTCTTTGATATCATTGTTTGTTTATTAAATACCGTAAATGTATAATGAATATACAGAATTTTAGCCTTTTTTTTAGTGTTTATTTGAAATATTTCTTTTAAATGCTAAAAGGTGTACATTAACAACATATCATACAGTAAAATAACTTTTATTACATTGTTGACATGTTTTGGCTCACTCCGAGTCATTTTCAAAAACAAATATGAATATTCTATAATTGCACGGTCTTTGAAGTTATTATTTGAAATGCTATCATTTAATTTTCATGTACTTTTTAAAAAATTACGCACGTTATCTTTTATTTTTACTTGGTTGTCTAGTTTCATATTTATAACCATGGAGTAACTCGAGCCACAATTTTGGTAAAGTTACTCCATGGTTACAAATAGGAACAACCAAGTAAAAATAAAAGATAACGTACGCAATTTTTAAAAAGTACAGGAAAATTAAATGATAGCATTTCAAATAATAACTTCAAAGAACGTGCAATTATAGAATATTCTCATTTGTTTTTGAAAATTGCTCGGAGTATGCCGAAACATGTCAACAATCTAATAAAAGTTATTTTACTGTATAGTATGTTGTTAATGTAAACCTTTTAGCATTTAAAAGAAATATATTATTACAAGGTGTTATAATTTATTATATTTTTATGCATATTTGATGTTTAGGTTCCCTATTTCTTAGCTTGTGTATTATTAATTTCTTGTTACAATTATTTCTTACTCTTATTTCTTATTATATAATTCATTTAATGTACATTTGATGTAGTAGGTATTGCTAAAAAAAAATAATTCGACTTTATTTGAAACAATAAATTGAATCAACTAAATGATTTATTTCTTTGAATGTCTATTTGATATTCATTATTAAACCCATGATATTTTTCTTTGATTAATAACTTACATTCAAAGTGTTTTATAAACTAATTAAAAGACAAATAAAATTAAATTACTTTCTCTATTGAAAAGAATTAATTTTTGTAAAAATATTTTTTTATGCTTACGCCTATTTATTATTGTTTATTATTATAAATTTATAATGAATAAAAGAAATACTATATATTATTTCTGTTATCAACGTAAATTTTTCTAAGCAAATAAAAAATGCAGAACGATGAATGAGATACCATATGAAAGGATTTTGAAGTGGCATCTGACATCGTACACTATCATTTAGTTAAAACATGTATTTTCATTAAAAATTGCAATTAAATAAAAATTAAATCGGCATTGTTTTCATAAAATAAATGAAAAGTTTGCTTCAAATTAGTGTTGCCACGAAAATAAAAAACCGCAACAATGATTAAAAACAAAAAATGTTCTATAAAGATAAAGTGGGACATAGTTGCTGCACGGGTTTATTTTATACTATTATACTTATGATTAAAAGGCAAAATTTAAATTAAAATGCTCAATTTATTTTTCTTTATCCGTGTTTCTTTCCGAAACAGATGATGTCACCCTCTAATGCAGTGAAAATACGATTGATAATTTTATTTTTCTTTCTTTTCTTTTCTTTTTTTTTTTTTTTTTTTTTTTTGCGTTTCTTAACTTCGGTCAATTTTTAATGTGACAATATGATATTCTGGATTGACTAATGTTGTTTCCAGATATTTTTAGTCCTTACCTTTCTTAGAAGTTTAAACCTGCATCTAAAAAATATTAGATATTGCTAAAAAATATTAAATTGCAGTGCAAATTATTCACATGGTACAACTAAATATTTTATTTATTTGAACCTACATTTGTAAGAATTGATAATCCCTTTTTAGCGTTGCTAGGTTCCCTCACCCTTTTCAAGTATAGATAGAGAATTATATATTTAATAAAGTGTATTTGAAAAGAAGGGTAACGCTTTTCTGCCTTCACGTAAAAGAATTAAATAATTTACAAATCAAATTACATTTAATTAATCACAAATAGTGCAAGTTTTAATTTACCGAACTAGACCCGAGCGACTGTGGCAAAGTTTTAACTACATAATTTATTGTTCTGTAGGAATATTTGCTATTCGCTTATAAATTCATAATATTATTTCTTTGTTTAACAACTTATATTCAAGATATAAATTAACTTCAATGACAAGTACAGAATGAATTCATTTTGTATTTCTGAATCTATATATTTAAAACGCTAAGCGTTTTCTTTCGACAATTCGTGAGAACAGACTACTGCATCAAATTGCATCATTCTTTTTTTTAAATGAAAGGTATTTGGACACAGATTTGTTATCGTGCATCCGTTTGTTCGAAAATTTAATTAATTAGCCGTAATTTTCAATTAAACTTTTACTTCTGCTAATGACGTCATAAAGTCGGCAATTCGGATAACGCCCACTGTTGGGAAGCACAGAGTTTATTTTCTGAACTCTGTGGTTGCTATAGGATAAAAGAGAAATAATAAATATTAAAAGAACGTGGCTTTTAGGCCAAATTTTTTAATTTGCAAGTTAAATTTCTGTAAAAATATTTATTCGCGTGTTTTATAAGCGAATAAAAATTCATATTTATTGTGACGTCACGGGAATATTGTCCATTGGGTTTATTTTATCATTATGCATTATAACTTTGCTGATGCTATTTTTGCATTACAATTAAATACAAAATATATTTTTATTTGTATACATGGTGTTTAAGCATAACGTATGTAAAGTACGTGTAAAAAGTTTGCGCTGGTGAAAATGACGTTGTGTTTAGCTTAAAATACATTTTTACATTGATAAAACGATAAAACTAAAGAGAAAATGTATATAATTGTGTCAACTTGGAGCCGTCATTGATTGCTTCATCTTGATTGCATACCTTGATTGCATGTTATCAATTACTTTTTTTTTAATTATAGGTTTGAAGATTTCCTTTTATAATAAAAAAAATACAAAAGTAAAGGATTTCAGGAAATTTAAAATTATTAAAAATAGTGATATGGTAGAAAAAAAAAACTTGAAATAATGATTGTATTTTTAGCTAGAATAAACAATGTAAGACTAATATTTCATAGGAATTATTTTGGTAGGTTTATTATAAGTTCATTTAACAGTTCCTTATTAGCACAAAGTCCTATTTCTTTCACTGTGAATTTCTCTTTCGATGTCAAAAAATGGTTTTCTACTTTTTAACGCCAGCTAAAAGACAGTGGCAATTTTTAGAAATGTACAACGGTTGTGACAACAAACGGCGCTATCGCTTTAGCTTTCATCGCGCTTACATCACTTCTAAATACTACAAATTTCTATTTTTTACTACATTTTACTATATTTTACAATTTCAATTCATCAATTAGAAAAAAAAATAGCATTCGATTGAAATTTATTTGAAAACTGCCGCTTAATTTAAAGACTTTTTAAATAATTTTTAAGCATGAAAAGTTTTTCAATTTTATCTTATCAATGACCACCAGTTTGCTTCAATAATGTAAAATAGCCCCCGCGAAAGTTGCCACAATTGAAAATATATTTCCCTAACCATCATAAAAAGTGAATAATAATAATAATAATAATAATAAAACAGTGATAAATCATATGATCAGATTATCCATAAGATAGAGCATTTTGGCGCTAAACGAAAATCTGTCAAAAAAAAAAAAAAAAAAACTATTTTCAGTTTATGTTGAATATAAAATTGATATGTTGAATTCGTTGATGTATATGTTCCATCAGATATCAGATTATGCTAGGAATGGTATTTTTTTATTTTTTAAAGATCCATTTGCCAACTGTATAAGAGGGAAAATATCCCCGACTATGATAGAAAAGGGACAATCATCCTGATTATGTCAAGGAACCGAAGAAACCAAACAAATAAATTACATTTAAAAACATTAAAAATCTCCCTCATCTGCAGATTGATTTACTACTGTAAAAAAATTCTTCATCTTTATATAAAAATTGATTAGTTTAAAACTATGGATGTGTTTCAGAAGATATGAATTTGAAACGAACAATGATTAAATAGGACAATTTAAAACTTTTAATTTAAACATTTTAAAACTTTTTTAACGTCAAATTTCGACGGTGCTTTTGGGCAGATGCAATGCACATGTGCGTAGGAGCTCATTCGGTGGCATAATCACAAGGGGGGGGGGAGAGGTGTGCTTTATTTACTATGTTCTTTTATTTACCAAATATGAAATGGACGTAGGAATATACTATTTGTATACTTCATAGGTCCATGAAATTTTTTTCTTGCCGAGGGGAAGATGACGCTAATGTCAAACTGATTTGCATTACACAGTTCTTTACAGATTGTTTGGTTGGAGTTTGCATCGGAAATAGTACTGTATTTGACTGGGGGAAAAACTTTTTAAATAAAATATTTGAAAGACTGTTTCATACGCACCCCATCTTAAATAATAAAGAAGCTTATTTTGCTAATATTGTTATAGTTTTTTTTCCGTCAAGTTTTGACGGGTTTCATCTAGTAGTTATTTTAAGTTATAACTTTTTATTTTTAATACAAATTAAAAACAAAAACAGCACAAAATTGCATTTATTTTTTGCTAAAATCAATGTACAATAGAAAAATTAAAACTTAGTTACAAGTCATATTCCTCCGACTATTTTGGCTAAAAACTACAAAGCCATCATCAGGGAAAACAAAAGACAAAACTGATGATCTTTACATTTTGACTTAAAAGAAGTGAAAAAATGTAGTAACCAAGTTTTAATTTTTCTATTATACACTGGTTTTAACAAAAAACAAGTGTAACTTTGTGCTGTTTGTGTTTTGGATTTGTATATTAACCGTCTTAAATACTTTTATTTAGCAAATTTTTTATTCTTTAAATAATATTAATTCATGATGAATGAAAAAAAAATTAACTAAATAAGGTCTTTCTCTGTATGCATATTTGATGTTCATTTTAAAATGTATGATGCGTATTTTTTTGTTTAATTATTTGCATTCGAAATGTATATAAACAAGTCGACGACAAATAAAATTAATTCAATTTATTTCTATGAATATATATACTACGTTTGTGCCTATTTCTTATGTCTAAATACTGTAAATTTACGATTAATTGAAAATATATTAACTGACTAACTTATTTCTCTGGATGTATATTTGATGTTCAATTTTAAATGTTTTTTCTTGCTTAATAAATTGCATTTAAGGTAAATTTAAACAAGTTCAACGACAAACAAAATTAATTGCGTTTATTTTTCTGAATAAATATTTTATGTTTATATTTTCTAATGTTTTAATAATATAAATTCTAAATACATTTTTTTCTCTAAATGGATATTTTATGTTTACACAAATTTCTTATTACTTTAACAATATAAATTCTCATTGCATATTTGGTATTCATTTTAAAATTCATAATGTTTTTTCTTTCTTTAATAATTTGCTTAAAAAATATATTTAAATAAGTTCAACGACAAAAAAAAATGCATTCATTTTTTTTAATAAATATTTTATGAGCAAACTAATTTCTTATTATTTTAATAATGTAAATTCGTAATGAATCAAAAATATAATTTAACCAAATAATCAAAAATTTCTTGGAACTATTATTTGATGTTCATGTTTTATTTAATAGAGTTTTCTTTTCGTTTAATAATTTCAAGCAACATACAAATGATTTCAGAGACAACAAAATGAATTCAATTTATACATCTGAATATATATTTTATATTTACGCTTACTTCTTATTATTTTAATAATATAAACTTACAATGGATATAAATAAATTTAGCCATGTATTCTTTTAAAAATTATATTTATATTTAAATTAATAATGTTTCTTTTTTGTTTAGTAACATGTATTCAAAAAGTATATATAAACGAATTCAACAACAAATAAAATAGTTTAATTTTATTTCTTTTAACTCTTTTACTACGGGTCGGGACATATATGTCCCAGTAGACAACTTAAAAAAAAATTCTATCCGTAATACTTTTCGAAAAATAATCTCTGCCATACACTTATGGTAGGACCTTTTCAAGAGAAATATACAATAAAGAAAAATGTTTGTAAATTGTGTATAAGATATTGAATATAAAAATTGTCGCCAATTCTGGTCCGTTAATCGATATTTTATCTCCACTATCTATCCTACCTTTTTATTGTTTTAATAATATAAATTTATATAGAATGAAAAGAAATTTAAATAAATTATTCAGTTATTGGAATGTATATTTGATGTTCATTTTTAAATACTTAATATTTTTCCCCCCTTTAATAATTTAAATTCAAGATATAAATAAAAAAATCAACGACAAGCAAAAATAATTCAGTTTATTTTCTGAATAGATATTTTAAGTTTATCCATACTTCCCATTTTTTAAAAAATAATATAAAACAAAAATGCATCCATATTATTTCTCAGAATAGATATTTTGCGTTTTCACATATTTATTTTTTATTTAAAAAATATAAATTCTGAATGAATATGTTATGTTATTTAAAATTTTTTTAATGTTTTTTCTTGTTTAATAATTCGAATTTAAAAAACGTTATAAACAAGTTTAACTACAAACGAAATTAATTCAGTTAATTTTATTAAAATAAATATATATATATTTTTTTTACGAAAGCCTATCTCTCATTATTTTAATAGTAAAAATCCGTAATGAATGAAAATAAATTTACCTAATAATATATTTGATGGGTTATTATTTTACTAGTATATAACCCCCGTCAAAAATGACGGAATGTTGATTTGCGTTTCATTTTCATAAGACTTCATACAAACAAACGTCATAAAAATTTTATTATTGAAAGGTCTGTATTGTAGAAAATTACATTTTAAAAAGGACGAATAATTTCTACAAATACAAATGATGAGGATATTTTTCTTTTATCCAATATTTAATTTCTGAAATAGTTCAACGATTGGAGAAAACATTCAAATTAAATATTAATAATAAAAATAATAATACATGTGAGAAAGTTTTTGTAAAAAACTGTTATCAATGAGATTTTAAAAAGCTTGACTCACCACATTCTAGCGCATTGTTTGATTACATAAACAAAATTAAACGCAAATTCTGAAATGGTTTAACGACTGAACAAAACATTAAAATTTTGTTCGTTTTAATTTGTTGAGTGGCTTTTATCTGATCTCGTCGATTTCGAAGATGGTGGCGATTTTCTTATTTCAAGCTAAGCATAACGCCATTTTCACCTGTACAAAATTTTTACACGTACTTTATATACGTACTTTTATGCTTAACCACCATGAATTCAAATAAAAATATATTTTATATTCAATTGTAATGAAAAATATAGCACCCATAAAGTTACAAATAAACCCAATAGACGCTATTCTCGTGACGTCACAGTAAATATGAATTTTTATTCACTTATGAAAACAAAGTACACGTGCAGAAATATTTTTACTGAAATTTAACCCGCAAATTAAAAAAATATATATATATACGCCCAAAAAGACACGTGTCTGAATATTTTTCATTATTTTTATTTTCTCTACAACAAAGGAAGTAATCCATTGTTTCCCATCCATTGTTTGGATGGGTTCTCACCGGAATGGTTACATACACTTTCCAACACTTTGATTTTATAAAAGTAGATGTTCATTGTTAAATGCATATGTTTTCTTTTCGATTAAAAACTTGTATTCAAGGTATATATAAATAATTTAAGAGGGAACAAAAAGGAATTATTATTATTTTTTTTCTGACTAGATAGTTTATGTTTACTATCTCATTTTACACTCTTTTATTTAACTTCCATTTTGTTCATGTATGCAAAGATGGAATTTTGTTATTCATTTTTCACCCACTTCTTGGTGTGCTAGAATTCTAAAAATTGTGCACAGTTGTGGGTTCCCGATGGCAATACTCGAAAATAATATTTTATTTCTGACTTAAATACATATTTTTGTTAGACAATAATGTGACACATATTTAACTAAGACATGTTTTATCAGAATGGATATTCCATGTTAGACGACATTTTCTAGATTTTTAAAAGATATAGTACATGACAAGGTTAATAAATTTCTTTCTCAATCTCTCTCTCTCTCTCTTTTTTTTTTTTTTTTTTTTTTTCTGGGGATGAATGTTAAATCTTCATAACGTTCACTCTTTCTTACTCTGTTAAACATTACTAAAAAATAAAAAATAAATTTATTTTGTTGTATGGATATTTGATGGATATTTTCATCAATATTCATGTCTCATGTTATTTATATATTAGTTAAGTAATTCAAACTGATAACTTAAATGAACCTACTTATGCGTGCTATACATTTTTCTGAAAGTATATACATGGTATTAACGCCCATTTAAGTTATTAATGTATATTCTTAAAAATGTACAATTATTTAAATGTACTTCTTTATTTAAAGTACAACTTTTAAAATGAATAATTTATTTTCGTTTTTATAGTTTAACTAGAAATTAATATGAAAAATAAATTTAATCACACTAACAATATAATTAATTATAACACCTTGTAATAATATATTTCTTTTAAATGCTAAAAGGTGTAAATTAACAACATAATATACATTAAAATAACTTTTATTAGGTTGTTGACCAGTTTCGACTCACTTCGAGCCATTTTCAAAAATAAATGAGAATATTCTATAATTGCACAGTCTTTGAAATTATCAAGAAGAAACCATCCAAATAAATTTCAATGAAAGTAAAATAATTTTTCCCTCCAGTCTATACTATCCATCCATAATAAGAGAAACAATAGAGATACTAACACGCAAAAGTACAATATGTAACGATGCGGCATCTTTTAACTTACCGAAATTGCGGCTCGAGTTACTCCATGGTTACAAATATGAAAATAAACAACCAAGTAAAAATAAAAGATAACGTGCGTAATTTTTGAAACCCTCTAAGCGTTTTGCAAGTATTTTTCCGCTTCCCCAAAACAATTTAAATCGACTATAGACAAAAATATCTTTAACAAAATTTTATTTTAAGATAAATGTAAAATAAAGAGATATAACGTGTATTTTAGAAAAAAAGGGGGGAAGAAAATTTAAATTATTTTAAGTTTTATAAATATTTTTATGAAAATGCAGGAAAACAAATGAGAATATTCTATAACTGCACGTTCTTTGAAGTTATTATTTGAAATGCTATCATTTAATTTTCATGTACTTTTTAAAAATTACGCACGTTATCTTTTATTTTTACTTGGTTGTTCATATTTGTAACCATGGAGTAACCGAACTGGAGTAACCTTACCAAAATTGTGGCTCCAGTTACTCCAGGGTAATAAATATGAAACTAAACAACCAAGTAAAAATAAAAGATAACGTGCGTAATTTTTTAAAAAGTACATGAAAATTAAATGATAGCATTTTAAATAATAACTTCAAAGACCGTGCAATTATAGAATATTCTCATTTGTTTTTGAAAATGGCTCGGAGTGAGCCGGAACATGTCAAACAACCTAATAAAAGTTATTTTAATTTGTATTATGTTGTTAATTTAAACCTTTTAGCATTTAAAAGAAATATATCGCACTAATTTAAATTTGTGCTAATCTCACCCTTAAAAAACACCTCACATTCATAAAGATTAATTAAAATTCCCTTAAACATCGTATTTCTGTGAATGAATTTTTGATGTCATATTCATATGCTTTAAAAATAATAATACAATAAATTTACTTAAAATTTATGAATGATGTCACATTTTAGTATTTTATTGATACATTTTAAAAATTAAATTCAACGAATTTCTGAAAAAAAATTAAAAATGTTTAGAAATTATTTAGAAATTTATGAAAGAAATTTGCATGAAAAACTCTGAAAATACATTTAAAATTTAAACAAGAAAGAAAGTCTCAAACAGTCGGGAAAATTCCATGGTAACCAACTCACCCCCCCCCCCCCCCTCCCTAATCACCACACGCACAAAGTTATTCTGAACATTATACGACAACAAAACACTGCACTGCAAAAAAAAAAAAAAAAATGTTGATTTTACAGTATAATACTGTAAACTGCCGCTCATGCGCAGTAGTGTATTACTGCTTATTTTACTGTTTATTACTGTTAATTTTACGGTATAATACTGACAGCTGGGGTGCCAGTATTATACTGTAAAATCAACAACTGTTTTTTGCAGTGTGCATTACACAAAAAATGACCTCTTTGAGATTATTAGACTCCAGATAATAACTCTTAAAAAATTATAATGCTTTAAAAACTTACACCAGTTAAAAATTTGCAGCAAACTGTTTTTATATGTAACAGGTAGTTGACCATATTATGAAGCGTTCTCTTTTGTCAGATTAGCGATAAATTATGGTTATGTAACCATTATATATATATATATATATATATATATATATATATATATATATATAAGCGGGAGATTTTTAACCGTGTAAACTGAAATAAAATTTATTTTAAAACATTTTCGTCTTATTTATTTAAAAATTTAGCCAATAAATAAAAACATGCATAATTAATTAGCGAACTAGAACTTCACCGCTAAATGTATTAAAGACTTGAAGAAAAGAGAGAAATATTGAAAAACAGTCATCTGTGTCAGAATTACATTAAATATTAAATTATGTGCTGAACTTTTAAAAGATAAAGCACTTTCTACTTTTAGAAAGCAACTTCTTATATCTTCAAAAATCTGTTTTAGTATCAATAGATCCGAAATATATTAATAAATAAACAAACACACAAACAAACGAGAAAAAAAATAATTAGGTATACATATATATATTTTTTCATTTTAAGTGTTTTTGATTTTTGTGTTAAATTATGATTTTTTTTTTCAACATTACGAATGCTCTAGTTTTTTTTTTTATTTCTGCTCTAACACTTCGATTTTTAAACCTATATGAAAAGAACAATAATTTTGAGATTAATTATTGTTTAACTTATCAACATATCCGTTTGAGTTAATATTCGTTTTTAAAAATTTTCTTGAAATGGACTTATATTTGATTAATTAGTCGCACAAATTTGCAATAATAATCTATTCTTGGGCTTTTATTTTGATTGTCTGGAAATGCTAGTTTTGATAATTTTCAGTTTAAGATTACACTAGTAATTTCTTCTTCTTTTTTTTTTTTTTAAAGACATAAGATTGAAAAAAAAAAGGTTATGAAAATATCAAAAGCGTTTAAAAATTCTAGGAATATACAATAAAATTCCATAAAATGGTGTAAAAGAGAAATATACTCTTATTTAAAAAAAAAGAAAGAAAAAAGAAAGAGAGAAAGAAAAGAGAAAGAAAGAAAAAGAAAAAAAGAAAGTAAAATAAAATAAATAAAATGTAATCAATAATGTCAATGCCAACATTTTATTTTATTTAATTATTATTCTGTATTAGTGTTATTTCAAGGTAATGTTGGTTTAACATTAGCTTGGACCAATGCCTCTGTTGATTCAAGCAATGTTAAACCAACAGAGGCGTTCTTTACAAATTTACCATTTGCATTTCAATATTTCTTAATTATTATTTTTTCATAGGATATTTGAGGTCAATGTCTAGCGTTGTAGTTTTGTACTTTTTCGAATTTGTTTGCAGTTACAGTTTGAAGACATTTTCAATTTCGGAAAAAAATGGTCGGTTGGTTATTCTATGCAAAAAAAAAAGCTTTAAAATATATTGAAATGCAACCGAGAAATTTACCGAGAACTCTTCGATTTATTTAACATTATCCTGTCAATGTCGACCCGTAACTGAAATTGACTCTTAAAATTGATTCATAAATAAAATTCCTTGATGTAATGTTTAATTCTTAATGTAAATGTTTGCTTTGTCATTTTAATTTTAATTTTATTCTTTATTTTTTAATTTAAGATTTGTAGTTTACAAGAATTAAAAAATAAGAAATGCTTATATCACATTTAGAGTTTCTTTCTATTTTTTTTCACTCACGCCATTTACAGAAACGCGATTACTTTAATTATTATTTTTTTGTTAATTCTCTGTAAAACTATCTGCATATTGCTAACTTATTTATTAACAGTAATTAATTTTTCCAGCAGAGCTGAAATTACGCTGTAGAAATTAAAGAAACACAAAGAATGAATTCTCACTTTACTAATCAGCGTACAACCATTAGAGAGAGAAAAAATGTCTAAGTGAGAATTCATTCTTTGTGTTTCTTTAATTTCTACAGCGTAATTTCAGCTCTGCTGGAATAATTAATTACTGTATAAATATTCACCCATACTGGGTTTACTTTGTCTCATGCATGCCAACGGTGTTGTGCTCATGATTGACTTTTCATCTTGTGCTGCGTGAATGTAGCCTTGCCATATAAGAGTGAGAGAATGCTGGACTGGATGTCGTCTGGATAGCTTAATTGGAAAAGCACTTGGTGAGCTATACCAAGGGATCCGGGATCGAACCCCGGTATGGACATTTTTTCACTCTAATGGTTGTACGCTGATTAGTAAAGTGAGAATTCATTCTTTGTGTTTTATTTATTAACTTTCAAAGTAATTTAAAAAATATGATTGGATGTACAAAAAACATGCTTTCATTAAATGCTGCAGAATTTTTCCCATGATGCAGCAATTATTATATATTCTATTAAAACTGGTTAAAAACTTTTCATTTCTTTAAGTTTTCTTTAAAGAGAAAATAAAAGTTCTGTTAATTGCATCGAAATCCTATTAATAACTTGGGTATTATTATTCTGAAATTGTGGTGATTGATTGTATGTCCTATTCCAAAGAATTCTTAACCGACCCTTTTTAAAGTATATCCATACTTCTTTAAAGAAAAAAAAATTGGAGTTGAGAATTTCCACTTGTAAAAAAAAGTCTGCAAATAATTATTGTAAAGGTAAATAAAATGGACGTATAAATAATAATAATAATAAAATTCATAATAATAATAATAATAATAATAATAATAATAATAATAATAATAAATTAATAATAATAATTGTAGAATAATTAGTGAATAATAATAATAACAACAACAACAACAACAATAATAATAAAATTATAGTAATAATAATAACAATAATAGTAAAAAATATAATAATAATAATAATAATAATAATAATAATAATAATAATAATAATAATAATAAAATTAATAAAATTAATAATAATAATAATAATAATAATAATAATAATAATAATAATAAAAATTAATAATAATAATTGTAGAATAATTAGTGAATAATAACAACAACAACAACAACAACAATAATAATAATAATAATAATAAAATAATAATAATAATAATAATAATAATAATAATAATAATAATAATAATAATAATAATAAAATTAATAATAATAATAATAATAATAATAAAAATAATAATAATAAAATTAATAATAATTAATATTACAAAATTAATGATAATAATAATTATAAATATTATTATTATAAAATTAATGATAAAAAAAAAAATAAAACTAATGTAATTCAACACCTACGGAGCAAAGTTTTTTTACGACGGTTTCAAGAAAATTGAAAACAAGCCAACAATACCCGCTTGTTCAAACTATAAAGAACATATGTATACAAGACTTTGAAATCCACATTTTTGAGTGTATCCACCTAAACGAGGTCAACAATCAGCCTTAAGTTCATCCGGAAATGTACATACGGACGAATTTAGCTGAAGATTTCCTCTTACTTTCGGTTTCTATTATTGCAAGTAGTAACCAGGAAAGTAGAAGTAGAAGTATATGGGATAACTTTTCCTTATTCTTATGATTTATATATGTACTTCAATAACACAAATTCTTACACGCAATAAGGTTTCTATACCAATTTCCACTTTCACAATAATAATTATAATAATAATAATAATAATACACTAAACCTCGCATGTTTAGTCATGTAACAACTAGATGATTCAACCCGGGCTTCCCGGGTTACAAAATATAGGTGAAAACCATTGTTTTATTAATGACTTAATTTTTTATATTTAATATCTATTTTTTTAGATTGCCAACTAACGACACCAAAAAGCATTTCTATAGGAAAAATATCAATAATGTATTGAAATAAAGTTTTGAAATTTATTAAAAGCGATATTTTCGTATTACCCACATGCCTGGAGTTAAGAGTGCTTGTCATTGAGAGCTCAAACTCCTCTCGTTACTCTTAAACCTATGGGTGTGAAATGCATTTGTATTTTTAAAATATCTTATCAAGATTTTTTTATATATACCACTAACCAGTCCCCTACCTGCCGGGCATGAGTGCCTAGCTTGACGAGTTAGTACCTGGACGCGGGGCGATATTCGCCTGTTCACAGCATGGCTGTGATACACCTGACAACAGCCTTGTTGGCATCGCTGCAGTGTTCTCTAGTGATCTGCCACAGTTTTCTTTGTTTGCCAATTCATGGTTTCTAGTTACCATTGTTCAGTTAGCAGATTTACAAAAAAACAAAACTTAAAAAAAAGAGAAAGGAATTGATCTCGTAATTTAGAACCTTGATCAGGTGACGAGACCTTCACCTGACTAGGTACCTACTAGGAAATTTGGAGGACTTTGCACCCACGACGGATTTTACATGCACCAGGCGCCATTAGCGTACATGCCTTCGTATCCGCTATAGTTATTCTATACAATATCTTCTGACACTAATATTTTATGTGTTATAACTTGACGAGCTGTGAATAAAATTTTAACACTTCAAATAAAATTAAGTGTATATTTTAGCAATATTTTAACAACTAAATAAGAGCTAATCTTTTTAAGAAGCGTACACAGAAAAAATTATTTAAAAATATTAATTTCCTGATGAGATATTTTAAAAATAAGAATGTGTTCCACGCCCTTAGGTTTAACATTAGCGAAGAGAATTCGAGACCTAGCTGACCAACACCCTAAATATTTCGCTCTACTTATAGCAGCATTTTTGATTCTGATAATTTCAGCGGTTTAAACACGTAGATCGATTACATGTCTGTTAAATTTGTGTTTTAATTATATTATTTTATTATTTGATATATTTATTGATGAAGTTTAAATTTCGCTATGGAATATTAGCCGGAAACAAATGCTGAACTATTTATATTGTTTTAAGTGGAAACGAATTAATCTTTTATAATCGGGCTGCACGCGATAGTGATAAATTTAAAAAAAAAAAATCCTGCATGAAAATTATTTTAAAAAACATTAAAAAAACAGCAATTTGAGATACAGTTTTCAAAATAATTACATTTAAAAGAATATTTTTTTCTTATTCGACGGTGTAAAAATTGAAATTGTACAATGTTTAGAAGTAAAAATAAAATGCAGTAAAAGCGAAATTTATTGGTCAGTTGTTGCCACCGTCAATATGATATAAGTGTTACTCGATGACATGTTTTTGCTTTATATTATAGATATGAAGCAGAAATACGTTTTCTTTTATACTTTCTTTCATCGTCGTAATTTAAGTGGGGCCGCGGAAGCTTAATTGTAGGCTCTAGCGTGCAATGAGGAAAATGGTTGACACCCAAGTCTAAATCAACAACATTTTAAAACTTGATACAGACCGGGATTTGTTTTTCTTTCTGTTTGCTTGGACACACAGACAGAAGGATAAGGAAGTAGAAGTATCTTTTATCTCAGAAAATTGTGAAAGGAACTTATAAACTCTGCAGACGTGCTTGAACGAAACAATCAGGAAAATAATTTCTAAGTTATTTTCAACTGTCGAAGCGTGCATGCTACAAAGTTCAAAAAATTTTCCGCGAAAAAGCTAAAATCTGTCTAAAAGATTTAGAAAAGTTCTAAAATACCAGTATGCTTATGGATATGCATTTTCCCCATTCTTCTCTCCGACGCCTTGATGTGTTTCATTTTCATTTGCAAACTAACAAGGTCGCCAGTAGAAAAATATTTACCTGTCCCCCTCCCCTATCATTTATTTTCACAAACGTTTTTTGTGATGAATTAATTGAGAAAAAACAATAACACACATAGTTTAATATTATTAGCCCCATGACATAGTTTGGAATAGTAGATAATTTAAACTAAGTTACGCATAGTTTAATATTATTAGCCCCGTGACATAGTTTAGAATAGTAGATAATTTAGAAAGATAATATAAACTAAGTTTTCTAATGAAACTTATCTGAATTACATATCTCTGCAAAAAAATGAAGAGATACTGTAAAGACTGAACTAATCGGCATGTTCGGTTGGTTGATGGTTGATTTTATGACGGCCGATTATCAACACGAGGGATATAGGCCCTGGGGGGAGTGCCCTCCGTGGGGGTCTTTCTAAGGGATCCTAACCCGTATTTACGGTAATGTTCGAAGAAAACCACGGAAAACTCCGAACGGTTAGGTCGACGAGCGCGACAGGGGTTTGAACCCAGCACCTCCCGTCTACCAGCTTCGAGAGTAGAACCTCTCAGCCACTGGTGGGGCCGGCATGTTCGGGAAATGCTGATTTTCGAATGCTTCAAATGCCAAGATAATTGAATGTTACAAAATCTGATAATAGGGACATCGATGAAATAGTGAAGGAGAAAAATAATTTTTTGCTTATTTTTGCGGTCGATGTCAATGGAATAATTCTGATTTTACTTGATGATCTTAATTTTGCCAAATTAAAAATATAAGTCAAAAATATTTTGCGTTTAAAGATCTAAAAACTTGGTCGCCAGATAGAAAGACCTGGCGACCGCATTTGTTAAGCCCTGATCATAGATATCAATAAATAGTGAGAGACAAGCTTTTTGTTTTTCAAAACTTTTTTGTTCGCATCGTATAATTTTTATTTATCACATGTTAGCCTATTTATACTCTTCTATTTAACTTAACTTGGTTTTTGTATATAAAGATGAAATTTTGCAATCGCATAACAATTAACTAAAATTCAAAAATTGTAGAGCACAAAATTTACTATATTAGGCTAAAAGTTTGAAACCGAATTCCTTTTACTAATGCGGGAAAATCGCCCCGAAACACGAAAAAAACTCCAAAAGTCGCATAAAAAAACTATCGAAGAATTCAAAAATCGCAGTAAGAATTCAGAATAAACGCTATTGAAAAGTACACAAAATTTACTATACCGGGCTAAAAAGATTGAAACCACATTTCTTTTACTAAAAATCGCCGCAAAACGTAAATAAATGATAAAAATCGCATAAAAAATTAAATAAAAAAATATCTAATAATTTTTTTTAAATCGGTCTTCGAGGTGCATAACTACACACATAGAGGCGTCTTCCTTCCAAATTTTGTAGCTCTACGTGCAGCGGTCTTTCAAGAACACAGCGGACAGACATACACACTCACACATTCCACACACAAACTTCTTTCCTTATTATTATAGATTCTAGACAGTCTTTTCGCGTTTTGTGAAAAATGCTGTTTGTAAAGGAAATGCTGTTCTGTTATCACCACAAAGTAAGAATTCTGGTCGGCATGTTATTGGCGATTGCCCTTATTCCTCTATATTATTAGTGATTACTAAAAAGAAGGAAAGTTGATATACCGTATTTACCCGCGTATACGTCGATCCCGCGTATAAGTCGACCCCCACTTTCCCGATCAAGAAATTTGAATTTTTATAAATCCCGCGTATAAGTCGACCCCCCACTTTTCCGATCAATAAATTTGATTTTTTTTTCAAAATACATTATTCAAAATCACTTGAAAAAAAAAAGAAAGTATACTAAATATACAATAATAAAGGAACTTTATTTATTTATTTTTTGTATATTTATTCGAAATCATCTGAAAGAAAAAGTACTAAATATACAATAATGAAGATAATAAGATACAAAGTTAAACTGATTTGAGGTCCGATTCAGTATCGGACTCGCCAAACAATTCACAAAAATCCTTCGTCGTCATCGGCTCATCATGATACACGTTTTCAATCTCTGTATCGCAACATTCTTCCTCGTCGTTATTACTTTCTTAAATGACATCATCTTCTGTGCCGTCTAGTTCGTTGCTTATGCAGCAATTCTTGAACAATTTTATAATCATTTCGGAAGGAATTTGATTCCACGCATCTTTAAACCACTGGACAATTAATGCAATGTCGGACTTTCTAATATTACCGCCCTTTGTTAATGTTGGACAACCGGATGAAATCCACTCTGAAAAAAATAAAAATAAAATAAGGACCCTCGCATAAGTCGACCCCCCCAACTTTAAAGTCTTTTTTTGTTCAAAATTTCTCGACCTATACGCGGGTAAATACGGTACACATAATTTGAGATTGCATTCATATTATCTGTATGTTCTTAATTATCACCACATGGAAGGCAAGATGATCTACATAGTATTGGTGGTCTTAATTTAGCGACCTAAACTTTGTTGGTGGTTCGCATATTTGTTATGATCGCTATTATATGCTTCACCTAATAATAAGACCTACTTATCACTAGTCTCAAAAACTGATCAGTTTTTAAGCATTTCAGAAAAAAAAATAAGTTGTTTCTGTCATTTAATTCAATGAACTTTGATACCCAGTGCTTTATTTGCGCTGGAGCTGAGCTCCGGTACGTCTTTGAATTTAGTGAATATTTAAATATTGGTCGGAATTCACCGGAGTTCATAAATACTGCGCTCTTGAGTACCCCTTAACAGCTCTGTGTGTTGTGTTTTGCTAGTTGATACAGAGAAGTCCTTGGCGAGTAAAAGTTTCTGGAAATTCTCCACCCCTGATTTTAATATTTTTGCTCTATTCATTTATTAGATTTTATTATATATAAAAGCATACAGATACAGTCAAAACATATTAAATTTTTTTCGTTTTCTAAAGACGAAATTGCTTTAAACTTTGCAAATAATGTATGAAATATAAAAATGTGGGTGTAGGAGGCGGGGGTGAGGAGGTGCACTACGGTTGTTATCACTGTTGAATATTAGAGCTCCGGTACTTATTTTGTTAGAAATTAAGTCCTGTTGATACCACAGTAATTTTTCCTCCATTTGCATGCATCCCAAATTACTTCATTACATCATTATTCAATTATTAAGAAATATGACGCATTTTTGAGGTATAAACTTTATATCGCCCCCGCTTAAGCCGACCCATTTAGCATATCTCTACCACAAAACAGAATATGGGGAAATGAACGTAAAATCAAAGGAAATTGCTTCATAGCTGTACCTGCTGTTGTTTCCGTAATTAATTGATGGGTGATGTTAAATAGCGGATGCATACTTATGTGACGAAAGTTACTATTTATATGGAAATTTATATTCAAAGTGGGAGCTTCCTTTTGAGATATTAAACTTATAAATATTGCTAGCTTTGTGTTAGTTTACTCTATTTATACCGAATTCTGTGCGTTATACTACGAAGTACAACTTTATTGCTTCTTGACTATTCATGGTAAATGATCGAATTGAATGTGTTAGGTCATAGATTCGTATTATAGGTATTAATCAGAAGGCTTAATCATCAGGTATGTAACTTCAAATTAGCTTATTTTATTGTTGTATTAATTGAATATTAATGAAAACGGTCAAGTGTACGATTAAAATAAAAATCATTATTAATGGTATGACTCCAGCCTGCTTACGTTAAATTCTTTATTGTTTTAATAAATTACAGTAGTTCATATTTATTTATTGAACAAATCTTATTATAAATAGAAAGAGATAATTCATGAAAATCTTTTGAAATGTCAACTAAACTTACATTACCAACTGGATATTGAATTTTCTGAGCTTACTTTATTACAATTGTTACAAAACCCATAAAAAATCCTGGAACATTCCTTAGAAAGAATGGATAGTTAGTCACCTAAAAATTTTCAAGTAGCGTTTCTTCAAAATATGAGAAACTTCCTAGAAGCTCGATTCACATATCGTTGTTGACAACTTTTATCACGAATACTTTAGAATAGAAAATCACAAATTTTCAGGAAATTGTTTTTGTCAACCAGGTGCCTATTAAGGCTCTTTTTTTTTCAGTGAACAACAGTAATAATAAATGATATACATATTAATAAACTACAGTGGTCCCCCGTTAATGAGTCTCCGCTTAAAACATATCTCCGGTTAATTAGGACAATTTTGTTTTTCCTATCACTATCTATTTGAAATTAATGTTAACGACATCACTTAATGCGTACTATTCATCGGATAATGCGCGGCAGATTTTTCACAATTAACCGGACAGAATTAAAAAACACTCGTTTTGCACATTACATTTTAAAAAACAATTTTGGGGTCACATCTTTTATTGAGAGATCAAGAAATTTTTAGTGATACTGATGAAGTAAAAAATAACATTCCACAATTGGCAATGTGAGAGGTTCATACAGTGCTGCCGCGGCTGTTCGCTGATATTACCAATCGAAATCTGATGTAACAGACCAAATTTTAAAGTGTGTCGCAAAATTATAAAACAATGTGGGAAAAAAAATCAATTATTGTGTTATCGCAAAAAAAAAAGTTGTTTGTATAATTTGTTCGTCGTGAGTAATTACTTCTTTTGTATTAAAATATTGCAAATAGTTTTTTAAATTTTTTTTACTATAATTACTAAATTAAAATAACGTTGTTTCTTTTAACATAAAGTTCTAACCTATTTAATTAATTTGAAAAACGGTATTCAATTAATTCAACCCAAGCAATTATTTAGATACTATTCGAATCTTCGCAATGTTTGCTGCTCACGAAAAATGTCGTCCACTTGAAGTTCTGACGATGTTAAATGTATTCGCTGTTCACTGTTAACATTGTAGTTCATTCTATTAGACCTTTTCAAAAAATGATCTGAAGCTACTTAATGAATGTTTCAATCATTAAGACAGACCTTTTTTTTTTCTTTTTTTTTCAACTTAATTTTTGAAATTTTAATTGATTTGTAATGTTAATGATTTTCAATAATTTTTCAAATATTGCATTATCAAAATATTGCATAAATCATATTGCAGAATATAAATTTTAATACATTATAATTTTAGCGCATGAAACGAAAGCTTCCTTGTATAATAATAGTTTATTACTTAAAAATAATGCTGTACTGAATTATTTACAGTTTAATAAATTGATTTATTTTTTTAAAAGTATGATCCTAGTTAATATAATATTTAGCTTAATGTATATTGGCAAAATTCAAGTAACATATCTTGACTGTAATGCATCTTTCAGATCTAAAGCAAATACTGATAATGTTGAAATGATGTCAATTTTTAAAAAAAATTAAGTGACAGCATGACATAAGAATATCCTTCAAAAATAAGAATTAATGACATCATGATATAAGAATATCCTTCAATAACAATTCGTTGAGAGCAAAATTCCTATTCATCAAATTCTTTTTTATAACCTTCAGTTGTCTATTCAACATACTACAATATTGGACAACGGTTTTAGTAAATTATATAAGGTCTTTAAAAAAAAAAAAAAAACCTACAAATTATACAACAGATTTTTTATTACATAAGAAAATTACCTTACATATTCTATAGTAAACCCGGAAGTAGAATATTGAAAAGTGTGAAGTAACAAAATATGCTAATACTTTCTTGTTAAGTGTCAAAACTATCGCCCACATCACTTTGAAATGACATGATCTTTCATCAGTATATATTTAAGTTCAAACATTCAATCGATAAAAGAAACAAAACTGCATTTATGTATTTTAGCTTTTGAAACCCCAGATAATAGCTTAAAAAAAAGGGAGTCTGCTAAAAAAAATAATGATAGTTTGCACTGCTGTCTAATTATGCGATTTATGATGCCGGAAACTGAATCTTTAATAATAGGCTTTCAAAAAAAGATGTAGAAATTATAAGTTCTTAAAATTAAAACTAATAGAAATGATAAAGCTTAACGAATTGAAAATGAACTCGTTCAAGTCGTCTTTTTAACAGTACTTACTCTTAACAATATAGTCGACCCTCCTTAACACGAATCTTAAGGAGAATTAAAATGTTGTTCATGTTAATAGTAGTTGATGTTATTAGTAACTAAACCTTTGTATTCATTTTGACAGGGATTGGGAAAACAATTTATGTTAAAAGTAATTCACGTAAAGTGCGTTCCCGTTAACGTTGTTTTACCGTATCACAATTTATAAATAAAATAAATGCGATTAAAGTCATGTGTTCTCTTACTGCGATTTTATTTCAAATATATGTTTCATTTTATAAAATTAAAAGTAAATGCTACTTGTCCAAAACATTTATTTAAAATAAAAGAGTCAAGGAATAAACCAGTCTTTTGGAATAATAATACACCGAAAAAAAATGTTGATTTTACGGTATAATACTAGCATCCCAGCCGCCAATATTATACCGTAAAATTAATAGTAATAAACAATTTTTTTGCAGTTAGAACATTTTATAAGCAGCAAGTTATTTTTTTAACCAAAGCTCGTTAATCTGTTAACAGTATACAACATAAGTTTTCGCCAAACTTTTAAAAGGAAAATTAATTTTTTATAAGGGTCAGGTACTTTAAAACAACCAAAAAGCGACAGATTTTTAAAAAAAGATTCATGAATATTAAAATTGTTTTTTAATTTTTCATACCATACCGCATTCGAAATTTTGTTGTAGAACAAAAGTTATTGGAAATAACTAAAATAAATATCAGATATGGCCATCATGCGGCATAGGAAGTGTTTTTTTTTTAATGTCGTTTAATTCGAAATGATTATTTTGCAGCTCGCATGCAGGATTTTGTGAAAATGGCTAGACAGATTTTCAAGAAAACTTATATATCACACAGTATAGATGAATGTACATAAAAAGACCTATCTTTTGATCTTACCATTAATCTTTCTTAAAATGTGTTTATTTTTGTTTTAAAAATGTTTCCGATGTTCTGACTTTTGCTAATATTTACATTTTATTACTGAACGAATACAAGTTATTTCTTGAAATAGTAACTCATTTTAATCAAATATCATATATACTAGGGCATCCAACCCGGGCTTCCCGGGATAGAGAATAAATGTGAAAACCATTAATTTTTTTTAACTGAAAATTAATAATTTTTTTAGATTGTCCCCCAACAACGATATAGGGCATTTTTATATGAAATATGTCAATCATATATTCAAATAAAATATTGAAATTTATTAAAACCGGTAATTTCGCATTGGCCTTGTGCCAGAAGTTAATAGCCGGAGATATCACTAAAAATTTCGTTATCTACAGCAGTTTTTTTTTATTCTGATAATTTTAGCGGTTTTAAGCGGTTATTTCAATTACATGTCTGTTAAATTAGTGTTTTATTTATACTATTTTATTCATTGCTTAGTGAAGTTTTCATTTGGTTATTGAAATATTAGCTGGAAACAAATGCTGAACTTTTTATAATGTTTAAAGTACAAACGGATTAATATTTTGTAATCGTCTGCAAGCGATAGAGATAGATTTTTAAAAAATCATGCTTGAAATTTAATTTAAGTGTTATACAATTGAGTAAATTGCGATACAGTTTTCAAACAAATTGCATTTGAAAGTAGATTTTTTTTCCTATATAACTGTGTAAAAATTGAAAATGTGCGATGTTTAGAAATTATAAAATTGCAGTAGCAAAAATCGCAAAACGAAATTTCATCGTCAACTGTTGCCATTCGCAAAATGACGTCAGCGTTACGCACGGACACGTTTGTCCTTTATAATATAGATATGAATCATTTTGTCCGTTGTAATATAGATAAGCATTAAAAATATAGTCCATATACGACTGAGTTATATGAGCGTTATTTTCCACGCACTGAGTAAAATCTGTTTCTATTATTTAAAATTAATAAAAATTAAATGTATTTAATTTTTTAAAGCAAAATTAAAACAAGAAAGAAAAATCATGCGTCCAGCATAGATTATGTAATACTTTCCAACACTTCTAAAATAATTTTACAAATCTTTACCGTCTAATAAGATGAAAGATGATATATAAGTAAACAATTTGGAAAACGCATAACATATTTAAAAGCCAATTTCAGGAATTACCAACAGTATTCGGAAAAATATTCGAATTGTTTTGTGCAGCTCTGTATATGATCTATAGGTTTGCATATATACTACATAGAATGCTAAATTTTATTTCAGTTGGGAAACGTGTAGCACAATTTAAAATTCTGGAATTTTAAACTGTGGAATTCTTCTGGAATTTTTCTTAAATTTCCGTCAGTAAACGGAAATGTAACCGAGAACTTTTGTGCTGCCCTATATAGGATCTATAGAATTTATACACACCAAGTAATAGAAAAAAAATGAGTTAAATTTAAAAACGCGTTCAGCAACTGAAAACGCGCTTCCAGCAATTACAGTTAACAGATAGTACCGAATTATTTTGTGTGTTCTGCAAATGAACGATGAATGCTATACACACAGTATTCTATAGTAAGCCTCTTGTAATGCTCCTTAGTGATATATATATATATAAATTTTAATATGTTTGAAATAGTAAAACATTATTAAAATAAACCGCATATGATTTTTCTCCATTCTTTTAAGTGTCCCTGTACAGGAACTATAAGTGCCAACCTTCAAAAAATTTTAATCAACTACTACCAGAAACTTTGTAAACTAAACTAAACTTTTATTTTTGTAGCAATTGATTAAAAAATATACAAATGTTGGCAACTTATGCTTTTGCGCATGCACGAATGATTCGCGAATGACCAAAATCAATCAATTTGCACATCACTAATTTAAACACCTTTGATTCTCCATTTATTTACGTATTTACACATCACATATATCAAATTGTTCAGGAAATTTAAAAACCACATGATGGTACATTAATTTGAATTTTTCCTTAAATAAAATTATTGCATATCTTTGTAAAAAGAAACGCATTTCGTAGAATTCAAGTTAGGTAAGATTTAAGCCGGAAACTACTTTACACTTAGTTAAAATGTCTGTCTTCTTCGAACAAGGAAACCTTCAACTTTGGCCAATGCGGAGAAAACCAAGGACTACTTGACTATTTCTGAGCTACATCGAAAAATAAAGAAAAATGTGTGCATTATCATTCATTTAAGAATTAACTTAATGATTTTAAACATAAGAAATAAACATTTTGAATAAGAATTAAGGAAAAAAAAACAAGCTTTGAAAAGAAAAACTGAGTACGCGTAAACTGAAATGCTAATGAACTAAGAAACAACCACAAAAATAAAATATACATTTACATGCTAAAATAGTGATTAAAGTACATATAAAAAGTTTTAAAATCTTTAAGTAACAAACCGACTAGTTTTGTCCACTTTCTAATGTTGACATTCTCAAGGTCTGTAAATAATATAAAATAATAAGAAAATTTATTATTTGCAGATCTTGAGAATGCCACCGCTAGAAAGTGTGCGAAACTAGTTGGTTTGTTACTAAAATGTTTTAAAGACGTTTTTATATGTACTGTAATCATTTATAGCATGTAAATGTATGTTTTATTTTAGTGATAATATGTGATAATTCTGATATAATCTTATAAAGCGTACTTCGATAAGGAACAACCAGTGAAAATGTTATTGAGCGTACGTCGAAAAATAAAGAAAATTATATATATATATATATATATATATATATATATAAATTTTAACTTAAGAATAGTTGAAATCTCTGTGGTTAAATTAATAACTGCAACTGTTACTAACAGTTTCTGATATGGTGGATGCTACTTAACTGTAAATTTCACTTGTTTTATTGAATTCACTTTTACCATTTGCTTTTCAAATTTTGCTTCGGAATATGGATAAATAATTGATGTAGTAATGTATGGATTTTCTTTGTCTTACTTTTAATTTATTTGTTTATACATTTATTTATTTTCTCCCCTCTTTATCAAATTGTTGGTTTGATTTGTAGTGTTCCATTTTCAATGGTATCCTTGTTTTTCAATCTTGTTCCAATGATTGTTTGGGCAAGGAATTGACACAATTTTTGGCATTAAGCTGGTGTCAATTACAGAAAACAACCATTCTTTGCTTATAATGTGGTTTCCCTGCCCTTGAAAAAGTCAATTACATTATAAGCCTCCATTTGTGTTCATACTTTTGTTTCACTTTTTGAATAAATAATGCTTCATATATTAGGACTATGTTTTATAATTTGTAATATGACAGTGCTATATGGTATAGTAATCTCATTGTTTATGGTCAGTTGCTTCTGTTTCAATGGTTAATTTTTACAATAAGTTATATATATATATATATGTGTATATATATATATATATATATATATATGGGGGGGGGGATTTCTTGTCTTTCCTTCGCTTGAATGCGAAAATATAACATTATATTAAAATGAAATAAATTTGTCGGTGTCTAAGTTCAACAATTAATAGTCCAGACTGTTTTCAAGATTAGATCACACAGAATTTTAATAGTTCTTGATTTAATATAATATATAAAATATTCACAACGATATTGATAATTCAGTAAACATATTTCGACCGTCTGTCGATTAGCTAGACTTAAAGGTTATGCGATCCGTCTAATCGCTTAAATTATAAATAATCACTCCCTTGCCGTTTGTCTGACCATGATGAAGTCTGGAGCTCATCTGATATTGTTCTCACAGTAGAAAACGTACAACTTATCAAAATTTTCAAATTTGTATCATTCGGAAGTCGAAGTTCCAATTCACGAACCTCAATTAAAAGTTCGCTGCGCCTTGCAATCCAAAGTTCAGATAACGAACTCTTGCGACCATACATATATATATATATATGTGTGTGTGTGTGTGTGTGTGTGTGTGTATTATCGTCGATTAAGGAAATAACTTAATGATTTTTAAAATAAGAAATGAACATTTTGAATAACATTTAAGGAAAAACCTAGCTTTGATATCAAAAACTGAGTGTGTAACAATATATTTGGTACGTAAACTGAAATGCTAATAAACTAAGAAAGAATTACTAAAATACAGCAGTACATACGGAAAAGAACTCTTTCAAATATTTTAATAACAAACCGAATATTTTCATACACTTTCGAGCGGTGTCATTCTCAAGGTCTGTAAATAATAAGAAAATTTGTTATTTGCAGATCTTGAGAACGTCACCGTTAGATGTATGGAACTAGTCTGTATCTTATTAAAAGATTTCAAAGAATTTTTTATATCATAATCAAGAGAAGGAAATTATTTTTCAACTAGATAAATCATCTTCAAAGTTGGAGTAACATAGTTGAGGTTTATTCCAAAATAGTGAAAAATGTCCACGCCAGAGGACTCGAACCTTAGTTTGTCGTGCCTAAAGTGTAGTTACGTATAGGACTTTTTCTTGCAGTTCCATTAAAAGCGATATATTCTGATGTACTGATTTAGATATCAGACCAGATGTCATAATCAACAAGGTTCTCTGTGTTAATTGTGTCCACCAGATTTGTCCAGGTTAGCTTAGTTGGCAGAACATTGACAGCTTAAGCCAAATATACCTGGTTCGAATCATGAGCCGGATACTTTTCAATCAATTGGAAAATTGCAGTTCATTCTTGTTATTGTTGAAAATTATATTTGCATATTATTGCAAGACATTGAACAAAGATTATGCATTCGTCGTGTGTCAGTTATCTTGTCATTGTTGTAAGTAAACTGCGAAATCGTTTCAGACTCAGACATAAATCAAAAGCACATTCCATTCTCATACCGAAAAAAAAAATCACCAGTAGTTTTCTTGAAAACATTCTTTTTCGTCGAAGTGGCAAGTATTAATGTTCATCTTTCACTTTCTATAAACAGGAACAGGTTGCTGAACTTCTATCAAAACTTACACGTAGAAGATATGGCATTCGAGGTTACTGACTTTTAAGTTACTTGCCAACACCCTTGCCCATCTGCCATCCAAACTGTCCCTCCGGCTTGATTTGGTTTAGACAAGTGTAAAACTCGATCACCCAGTTAGAACACAGACGCCAGATTTCACTAGCTACAGCTGACCTTCACCTGTCGTTTTAATCCTGATGATAATAGCTATTTTTTGAATGTCCAAGTGGAATAACCTCGTGATGTAAATTTATTTCCGATTTGGCAGTCAGAAATATTTAGTTTCTTACAAGTGAATGAGTCACAGCGACAGCAATGACTAATCTAAAACAGAAATGGTATTTTGCGAGTCTTTTAAAGATGTCCAAATTAAGAAAGCAGCTTTGATTAAATCATAATTCAAATTGGCAACATCTTTCAGGTTCATTTTATTTTACAACTATTTTTATTCCGACAAAGTGTTATCGGTTTTCACAGTTGCCAGAACACAGAAATAACACAAATTAAGAATGAACTAACATATGACTCATAGTTAGACTTGGTAAATTTTTTTAGGTTTTATTTCGTGTTAAGAATGCACTTTTATTTAAATTCTAATTGCAATCGGCAAAACTTTTTTGGTTTTGTTTGTTTAGAAGCTATTTTTATTCTAACAAGGTGTTATCGTTTTTCACAGCTATGTCAGAACAGAAAAATAACATGGATTACATATTCACTAATATTTAAATCATAGTTAGACTCGGTAAATTTTTTTAGGTTTTATTTCGTGTTAAGAATACACTTTTATTTAAATTATAATTTCAATCGGCAAAACGTTTTTGGTTCTGTTTGTTTAGAAGCTATTTTTATTCCGACAAGGTGTTATCGTTTTTCACACCTGCCAGAATGCAGAAATAACACGCATTAAGAATGCACTAACATTTGACTCATAGTTAGACCAGACAACTTTTTTTAGGTTTTATTTCGTGTTAAGAATGTACTTTCATTTAAATTATAATTGCAAACGACAAAACTATTTTGGTTCTGTTTGTTTAGAAGCTATTTTTATTCTGATAAGGTGTTATCGTTTTTCACAGCAGCTAAAAAAGAGAAATAACATGCATTAAGAATGCACTAACATTTAACTCATAGTTAGACTCGGCAATATTTTTAGGTTTTATTTCGTATTAACAGTGCATTTTCATTTAAATCATAATTGCGATCGACAAAACTTTTCTGATTCTATTTGTTTTGCAGCTATTAGGTAGATTTCGTAAGAAATACTACCTATTACATTCTCACCTAAGTTGGAAATTTTGAAAATTTTTTGCAGATCTACGCCGATCATGACTCCCAGAACCCAAAACCACCCCCAGTTCAAAACTTTATCTATCTATCTATCTATCTATCTATCTATCTATATCTATGTCACTTTTTTCTGACCACGATAACTGTAAAAATTCTGCATAAATCTCTTCCAAACTGATACATAAAATCAAGGGTCATAAAATCTCGGTCAAGTTCGTTAATGGGCAAAATCGAACCAAGGGGGGGGGGGAATGGGGGGGCTTTTTGTGAAAACAGAAAAGCCCTCATAATTTCTTTATTTTTATACGTATCGAATCCATTTAAAGTTATTATTACTTCTAGGAAAAGGGCCGAAAATTTATGTATGACAGATTTTTGATATAATTAAAAATGGCCCCAAGGGGGGGAAAAAAGGGGGTTTTAGAAGAAAAAAAATCATAGCTTCGTCAATTCACAAGATATCAAATCCGCGTAAATTTATTATTAATCCTCTTAGTATTATCTAAAACTTTTATATTGACAAGTTTTTTATAGGACCAACCGTTATAGCAAAAAAAAATTATAAAAAAAATCCCTGCCGGCTCCGCCTGCAAACAAGTTATTTTTCGAAGTAGGCGGTTCCAACTCCCGCATCTTTTCGAAACTGATACATAAAATCAAGGGGCATAAAATCTCGGTCAAGTTTGTTAATGGGCAAAATCGAACCAGGGGGGGGGGGATGGGGGGCATTTTGTAAAAACAGAAAAAAATCATAATTTCTTAATTATGATACGTATCGAATCCGTTTAAAGTTATTATTACTTCTAGGAACAGGGGCAAAAACTTATGTATGACAGATTTTTGATATAATTAAAAATTGCCTTAAGGGGGGAGGGAAGGGAGGTTTTAGAAGAAAAAAAATCAGAACTTCGTCAATTCCCAAGATTTCAAATCCGCTTAAATTTATTATAAATCCTCTTAATATTATCTAAAACTTTTATATTGACAAGTTTTTTATAGGACCAACCGTTATAGCAAAAAAAAAAAAAAAAAAAAAAAAATCCCTCCCGGCTCCGCCTGCAAACAAGTTATTTTTCGAAGTAGGCGGTTCCAACTCCCGCTTCTTTTCGAAACTGATACATAAAATCAAGGTGCATAAAATCTCGGTCAAGTTCGTTAATGGGCAAAATCGAACCAGGGAGGGGGGGGGGAATGGGGGGCGACTTTTTGTGAAAACAGAAAAAAACCCATAATTTCTTAATTATGATACGTATCGAATCCGTTTGAAGTTATTATTACTTCTAGGAGAAGGGCCGAAAATTTATGTATGACAGATTTTTGATATAAATAAAAATTGCCTTAAGGGGGGGGGGAGGGAGGTTTTTGAAGAAAAAAATTCATAACTTCGTCAATTCCCAAGATTTCAAATCCGCTTAAATTTATTATAAATCCTCTTAATATTGTATAAAACTTTTATATTGGCATGTTTTTTATAGGACCAACTCTTATAGCAAAAAAAAAAAAATCCTTGCTGGCTCCGCCTGCAAACAAGTTTGATTTCGAAGTATGCGGTTCCAACTGCAGCATCATCGCAAAAAGGTCATTTCTTTCGCAATTCCCGACAAACAGGCGCCCCACGGTCTGCGTCTTCGAAATCTACCTGTGCCTGTAGGCCGAGCCGTCAGGGATTTTTTTTTTATTCTGACAAGGTGTTATCGTTTTTTACAGCTGCTAGAAAAGAGAAATAACATGCATTAAGAATGCATTAACATTTAACTCATAGTTAGACTCGGCAATATTTTTAGGTTTTATTTCGTATTAAGAGTGCATTATCATTTAAATAATAATTGCAATCGGTAAAACTTTTCTGGTTCTATTTGTTTTGCAGCTATTTTTATTCCGATAAGCTGTTATCGTTTTTCACAGTTGCCAGAATGCAAAAATAATACGCATTAAGGATGCACTAACTTTTAACTCCTAATTAAACTCGACAATTTTTTTAGGTTTTATTCTGTGTTAAGTATGCATTTTCATTTAAATCCTAATTGCAATCGACAAAACTTTTCTGATTTTATTTGTTTAGCAGCTATTTGTCTTTGAACTTGGGTTGTATTTATTTTCTAAAGTTGACAGACCGCAGAAATAAAAGCGTTGGGAATGTATTTTCTTGTAATTCATTAATAAATAGAATGAAGTACTGAAATACGCAGCGTTTTATCTGTTTTATGCCTATTTTTATTTCAAGTATTGTATTTGTTTTTCTCAATTGCCTAAACAACTGTGACCTCGTGACTGTGAAATAAATCGTGTTAAGAATGCTCTTTCATATATAATTCATAGTTAATATTGGCAAAATTATACAGGTTCAGTTTGTTTTACAATTATTTTTATTTCAACTCAAGTAGGAATTTTCCTTTCGCATTTTTCAGAACTAGTTAAATCAGTGCTCCTGAAACTTTTAAAAACTGTTTGGAACCCTGAGAACCGTGGCATTTATCACTCCAGCCACATTTGTAGTTATGTTACTTATACTTGATAAAGAAAATACCTTGCTTCTTATTAATAGCAGCAGCCTTTTTATTTTTTACTTTAAATTTTCTGAATAAAACAAATTAAAACATGTGTAACTGTATATTTTCTTAGAGTGGAACTGTCCAGTTTTTTTATTCTTCTACAAGAATTTTTCTTTATACAAGAAAAAAAATATTGGATTCGGGAAAAATTTCGACTTCCGGTTTTCGACGGATCTATACTTTTAGAAGGTTTGGAACACGATTTGGATTTTTTCAGAAATATCTGTCCGTGAGTCTGTGTGTCTGTCTGTATGTGACACAAATATTGTGCGCGCTTAAAAACTCACAAACTACTAGGATGAAATTTCATATGAAGTTCTATTCTTATGTGAACTAGTGCAGATTAGGATTTGGTCAAAATCCCACAAGAGGGGATGCCACAAATCAATGATTCGTTCGATTTCTGTGGTGCTTATATTTGCAATTTATATCCGCAGAATTGAAGGAAACAGTAAATTTAAAATACTCATGATAGGAATAGATTGTCATTCAATTTTGGTTTCGATCATCTAAATGTGGGTGCCTAAATTCGAGGATTTGTTCGTAATATGCGATGGTTATATCATCATTAAAAATTCCCATAATTCAATGAAACTTAGCATCCAGAATATAGGAACACATTGTCACTTGGTTGCAGACAATTAAATGCACACAATTCAATGAACCTTTACTTTTTGAATCACCATCATGGGTATATTCAACAGATGTGACTTATATATAGGAAAGTTTTGTGATTGTCACAACATACTACATAGCTAATAATGCTTTGGAGTGAAAGTGGGAACGTTTTCCCTGCTCAGCTAGAGATTTTCTGCCCTTTATCAAGGCACTCTAAACAATGGAAAAAGAACATATTATTCGTAAATATCGAACCATCAGCTGCTCTGATTAACAGCAGAAAATTCTACGGCTTTGTGAGAGGCAAATTCAGGCATCCAACATATGTAATAACGAATGTCCTCAGCTATATTTAATATCGAAAAAAGAAAAGTCTATGTGGAGACAAAATTGTGTAAGTCATCTCTGAAAGATTAAGCTCTGGATCTGTTATGATTTTAACATCTACCAGATTTGCAGTTATTAATACTGATGGCATTATGCCATAAATGCTGATGACTGCTTTCAGCCTTGAGCTTTGTGAACTAATCTTGACACATTTGGTTATTGATTCGACAGATCATTCTTGCTCTCTATGTAAAATGTGTACTTCTTGATTATTGATGAGTTTTCAATGATTGGCTGTAATATGATGAATGCGATTGAAAACTGCTGCAAAAAGGCTAAACTTCTCTCCTAAGATCAATTTGATGGCTTATTTGTCTACATTATTAGTGATATTTGACAGCTTTTTGAAAGAAAAATTAAAAACTTACCCAACTTGTGAAATTTTTAATTGTCTGAGTGCAACGAAGACTCATACACAGCGCAGTATTACTTTGCCCCATATATAGCTACGATGGATATTAAAACCTTTCGTCAAGCATAACTCAAAAAATATTTAACGGATTTCGTTCAAATTTTTACAGCAGGTACCTATAAAGGTGACAACGACGTCTATTTATTACCAAGAATAAATACTAAACTGTTTGGAAATTATATTAAAAAAATAGATAAAAAAGCACAATTAAAGTACATACGTCACGAAATTTTGTGGTACGTCATTTTCACCGGCGCGAGATTTTCGTAGACAATCGGAATTGAAAAGTTCATGGAGTACAAGGAGCAAAAAAAATATACACGCACTAATATTCAGCACAATAAAATATATTTCAATTGAGTAGAAATCGAAAATTAATCTGGATTTTTTTCTCTTTGAAAGAAAAACCCCGCAATAACATAGTAGACTTGGTATTAGAGATTTGGCGCAAATCTCAGCAATAGCAGCTTTTTTTATTTCTCATGTGTAAATAATTAAAAAAATATATTTGGTGTTTAAATAAAAGGTTTCGATTTATGGCATTATTTCTTTTTTTTTTTCTCTTTTTAGCATTTTAAATGGGATTAATGAAAGGCATGTATTTTAAATTAAATGAGTGAAAGGTTTATATTTAAATGAAATGAATTCAATATGAAAATGTTATAGGAACAATATTTGGCGATTTATTAACTGCGCCAGGATAACATAAAAGTACCAATATATCAAACGGTATGTAGTATGTGAAATGAAACAGTTATAATCACCCATCGTACAAGAAAAAAACTAATATTCTGCATTCAGAGGGAAAAATCCATCTCCTGTGCCGTAATATTTGGCGAGTTCTTTTTTGGTGATAAGTTTTTCGATGTGATTGTTGGGATCTGAAGGATTTGGCTTACTTTTTCTAAATCTTATTTTTTTGCAGATGTAGTATTATGTAAATATATTTTTTAGCAGATATTTTTCTATTTTGTATATTTTCTATTTGGCATTTGGAAAAGAGATTTTTACCTTTTTATCTGTGCATTCGGAAATATTAAAAAATAAAAAAAGATTTACATATATCAAGCGCTTAATTTTTATACGGACCACTTCTCCATTTTTAGATTTGGTACTTTTCGGTTAGCCGGGCGCCAGTGAAATTTATATATCTATGTATACATATATATACATATATCTATACATACACACATTTATATATGCATGTATGTATATATACATGTATACATATATGTGTGTATGTATACATATATATATATGTATATATAGATATATACATTTCACTGGCGCTCGGCTAACCGAAAAGTACCTTAGATTTTAAATGCTATTTAGTATTTACTAGCCGTTTATTAATTGTTTACAATTTAACCCCCTGACAATAACAATTATTTATCACAAAAATGCCTCTTAGGTTTGTTATATAAGTTTGTTTATGTGTCTTCATTACTTATTAAAATATCGAATATGGCGATAAAATTTCATTTTAGCATCGTGCTTAAATTTTTAAGATGGCGCAAAAACATGCTTTAATAAACGTATGTTTGTAAATATTTGAAAAACATGTTTTACCGCTCTCTTGAAAAATTTTGTAAGTTGCTAAAACTACCTTTTGGCACCATTTAAAATTTTTTTCGCCAACCGACATAGGATACGAAACTTTTTCCCATTCAGATACACATGCAAGGTTGGTCTCAAACAAGAGTAAAGCTAGCAACAATATTGTTTTAACTCTATAAGAGTTACAATAATGATATTAAATACTCCGATTGGCTTTGGGCCCAATTACGAAAGTTTCTCCTACAAAAAAACTGTAGAAGAAGTCTTTTACATTTGTTTCAAATGAAGCTCGGTCTACAAGGTATTAGTTAATAATACAAACAACACTAATGGCATGGAGGCAAAAGTTTTAATTTAAATGTGTATATTTGAAACCCTTCCCTTTACCCCCCCCCCCCCCCAAAAAAAAAAAAGGAAAAGAAAAGAAAAGAAAAGAAAGTTACAGTAATGAATTTAAAATGGCGTTAAGCCACGCTTTCTGACATAAGCAATTGGCTGCAAACGCGATAACGAAACTTAATAACATGTAGCTAATATAGCCCTCAGGGTACTTTGCAGTTATACAGACCTTGTGGTTTTTTTAAAAAGCTTGAGACAATTCAGGTTTAAGAAGTTGAGATTTACTGACAAATGATATAAACAACTATGAACACAAAACTGATGAATTATTATTCAGGTTTATGTATGTATTTTAAAAAAATGCATCTGATTACACTTATTAGATAAATTACTTCTGTTTGCATTTAATAACTGATAAACGGCTTCTGTATAATAAATGAACTGTTTAAATATTGGGAAGAGGTGGCGAGAGGTAGAAAGACGAGTAAACAAACGGGTAGACAGACGGGTAGTGAGATGGGTAGAGAGACGAGTAGCGACATAGGTAGACTGACGGGTAGCGAAACGAATAGACAGACGGCTAGAGAGAAAGGTAAAAAGAGGGTTGACAGAGGGGTAGCGAGATGGGTCTCGAGACGGGTAGAGACACCGGTAGACTGGAATGTAGCGAGAAAGGTTGTGAGACGCGTAGCGTGGTAGATAAAGAGACGAGTAGAGAGATGAGTACAGAGGCGAGTTGACTGACAGGTAATGAGATTGATAGCAAGATGGGTGAAGAGTCGGGTACAAAAACAGACGGATAGTGAGACGGGTATACAGACGAGTAGAGAGACAGTAGATGGGTACGGAGATGGGTAAGAAGATGGGTAGAGAGGCGTATAGCCAGACGGGTAGAGAGACAGATAGACAAATGGGTAGCGAAGTGGATAGAGACACGGCTAGACATACAAGTAGTTAGACAGATAGACAGACGGTTAGAGAAATAGATTGGCGGGTAGCGAGACTGGTAGAAGAATATAGAGACGGGTAGCGAGACCGGTAGAGAAATATAGAGACAGGTAGCGAGACGTGTAGAGAGATAGACAATCAGTTAGAGAGACGGGCAGAAAAACGGATAGGGAAACAGACAGATTGTGGAGAGACAGACAGACAGGCAAAAGAAAAGTCTGCGGATTGGCGCTGTAAAGGCGCTTTAAAGGCGCAGGGGGCAGAGCCTCCTATAGAATAATCAAGAAGTATCTGTTAAGCTTAACTTTGTAATATATATAATTTTCAATTTTGCCGATATGGAGATTTAATGTAAAAGTTATTTTACAGAAGTCATCGAAAGATTTTTTCTATACTTTAATAGTAATTTAGACTATAGTTTTGCAATCTGGTTTGTAGCAAAACATGCTATCAATGTGGTTTGAAGTGTAAGAGTTTTTATAAACAGTTATACAAATAATAGATATATAATCAAGGAAGAAAAAATTTAAATTCACACACAAAAAAGGTGCAACAATGAAATTAAATTTGCGTTAAGCCACGCTTGATAGAATAATCTATTGGCTGCAAATCCAATTACGTAACTTTAAAAAGCTTGGCGTTTTAAAAGATCCGGGTTTTTTTTTTTTTTTTTTTTTTTTTTTTTTTTTCAAGTTTTGCGCAATACGCGCTTAAGAAAATGAGATCCTTTGCCACATGTTAAAAAAAATTATGACAACACATCTGATGAACGGTACTTCTTTTCTATTTTTTTAACAGTGTATATGAATTTATATATGATATTTTGTAATTCTATCATTTAATTTGCTCTTTTTCTTTATATTGTATTTGTTAACCCTTTGTTCTCAGCAATATCACTCAGACTAATCCCTTTGAGGGAAGTCCTAGTAATGTTTACCGAATGTGTCTTTCAATAAAAACTTTCGACTTTCGTAATATTGTATTGTGTTTTTTCATTTTCAGTGGGAGTTTACAACATAGTTCTGACAATTTGGTTTGACGGGAATACTAGTGAATTATAGTTGAAATAGGCAAATTGTTTCGAGTTCTATTTGTTTTATGACTATTTTCATTTCATTTCGGGTTGTATTTATTGTCTACAGTTAAAAAATCCACATTCTGAAAGCCGCATGCTGCTACAGATGCACTTTCATTTAACTTATAGTTAAATTTTGCAAAATTAATGAGGTTCTATTTGTTTTACAATCATTGTTATTTCAACTGAAGTTATATTTGTTGTCTACGATTATCAAAACACTGAAATAAACCACTTTACATATACAATTTAATTTAACGCATAGTTTAACCCTGCTAAAATCTTTCAAGTTCGATTTATTTTGCAACTATTTTTATTTGAACTCAACACGTATTTATTTTCTACAGTCGCCAGAACATACGTTATGATTTATTTAATTCATAGTTAAACTCTCCACAATTTTTCAGGTTCTATTTGTTTTACAACTATTTTTACCTCAACTCGGGTCCATAGTTACCAGAATGCAGAAGTAAAACGCGCTCAGTTTTTTGACAAAGTTTTTTTCAGCCAAAGTTTTATTTATCGTTTGAGAAGTTTCCCATCGTTATTGTTAAAATGAATTTCGTTCATTTTGTAAAATTAGACGTCCAAAAATAGATTTTATACAAAGGCAAGAACGTATACTTTACAATTTTGTATTAGAAAATTGACAATATTTATGAGAAGTGTGTAATTTTCTGTTTGTTGCAGATGTGAAAAAAATAACCTTTTAGTGAATAATTTTTCATTTTCTATGTTCTAAAATCTTTTATTATTTTTTTTACATGCTTAAAATAATGTATTCTAACATCTGAGTTAATATTTTTCAAATCAGAGTTGTTGGGTCACATAACGTTAAGAGGTCACGCGAAAACACCCGCTCGCTAATGTTAATCGCATGGGGGAAATATTTTAAGATATCGTGTTCGCATTTCAATATTTTTAAAAGATTTTTTGCATTGGATAGCTGAGGTCGATCTGTAAGCAGGCACTTTTTTACTTTTTTGATTTTGCTTGCACTTTTTTTAAATTGAGGATACTTTCACTTTCGAAACCGGTTCCGAAAGTGAAAGTATCTTAATAAAAAAAACTTGTAATCAAAATCGAAAAAGTATAAAAAAGCCTGTGTAGGGATCAACCACAGCTATCCAATGCAAAAAAAAAAAAAAAAAAAAAAAAAACATTTAAAAATATGGAAATGCAAATGAGATATATTAAAATATTTCCCCCATAGGATTAACATTAGCGAGTGGGTGTTTTCGCGTGAGTGAAATAACTCCTTAACTATATGAGTCAGCTGGTGACTGTTCATTTTCCGATCTCCCTCCCCCCTCCCCCCCAAAAAAAAGACATTTTTGCTTCTATATTAGAAGGACCGAATTTTCGATTTTTCTTTTCTTTCTTGCGTTTTTCTCTCTGCCTAATGCAATTCCAGTCAAAATCGCTTAAAGAGAAATATAGGTGGCAGTATTGCATCATCGTTCAGATCATGTAAGAGCATTTCACTGTTTCAGATTTATCAAATGCGAGATAAAATCTCTTGCATTTGATTAACCAGTTTGTGTTTCAGAAATTAAATTAATCTAATATGCGTGGTTATAGAATATGCAATGTTCACTGCATATTCAATAATTAATGCTGTTTGCTTTGGGAAAAAAAACAATTTTGCTTCCCTTTACTGGAGTGTTGCTAAATTGGGGATTTATTTTATTCAAAATATTTACCACTATTTCAGAATAATAATCTTTGCCTTATTTAATGACTGGCATTCCGTGATAAAAAAAAAGCAAAGATATTACTAGTCGGGGAAAGTGGTAGATATTTTGAATTAAAAAAAATCCCCCAATCTTTGCCTTATTTGATTACTGGCATTCCGTGATTAAATAAAACAAAGATTACTAGTCGGGGAAAATGGTAGATATTTTGAATTAAAAAAAATCCCCCAATCTTTGCCTTATTTGATGACTGGCATTCCGTGATAAAAAAAAAGCAAAGATTACTAGTCGGGGAAAGTGGTAGATATTTTGAATTAAAAAAAATCCCCCAATCTTTGCCTTATTTGATGACTGGCATTCCGTGATAAAATAAAGCAAAGATTACTAGTCGGGGAAAGTGGTAGATATTTTGAATTAAAAAAAAATCCCCCAATCTTTGCCTTATTTAATGACTGGCATTCCGTGATAAAATAAAGCAAAGATTACTAGTCGGGGGAAAGTGGTAGATATTTTCAATTAAAAAAAATTCCCCAATCTTTGCCTTATTTGATGACTGGCATTCCGTGATTAAATAAAACAAAGATTACTAGTCGGGGAAAATGGTAGATATTTTGAATTAAAAAAAATCTCCCAATCTGGCAACACTATCCTAATGTTTCCATATAATTAAAAAAAATAATTGTATTATTATTTTGCTAGAGATAAAATTAACCTAAAATTGGTAGTTTTTTTTAATTAACTCTTTTTTTTAATTTATTTATTAGTCAAGAATAACTTAAACTGATTACTTTGACGTACATTTAGAAGAAATTTGCTTAAAATATATTCTCAAATGTTTCATTTGTTCAACAGTTTTTATAATGTATTAATCAGTTTTCTTTACCTGGAATATGGGTTTTCCGATGCTATCGTTTCTCAAGCAAAAATTTTTATGTTCAACAAACTTCTCTTATAGATAAACATTAATTAATAATATTAATATTGATAATATTAATTAATATTAATATTATATTAATATTAATATTAATATTAAAAATATTAACAATATTAATAGTGATAATGTTAATATTAATATTATTTTGTTACTCTTGCATGTATGAATTCAGTTACGCAGCTGGAAATATTTAAATAGGAACTAATAGCATCGTAAAAACCTGTATTCCAGGTTAAGAAAACTGATTAATACAATATAAAATCTATTCGGAAACATTTTCAAAAATCTGTGGCAGTGAAAGAAACTTAGTTTTTATAAATGATTCTTTAAATCTCGAAAGTATGTTGATTTCTGAAGTTCCTAAAAATAAAGGACGCTTTTTAGAATCGTTGGTAACTCGGAAGAGATTATTGTATAATTTAGTTCGTGATTATTATATTATATTTCTGTAGATTAAGAAACTTTTGTCTTTTTTATAAAGAATTTTTTAATAAAAAAATAAATAAAACCGGTTTTATTTGATTGTTTCTTAACTTATTGCACGATAGTGAGAATGGCTTGGAACAATAGTGCTTTATTGACAACTCTTTATTGTTATCCACATTTATTTAAATTTCATTAATTACCAATATTTCTTATTTTGATGCGTAATAAGCCATATGTTAAAATTTTTGACGTGTTCCTCTAAAAAACCATTCAGGAAAAGACTTTTATATTATAATGATTTATAGATATTATAAATTTATATTATAATATGAAAAAACTGTAAATTTTACAGTAAAACGCCAGTAAACATCTGTTTATTAAAAAAAAAAAAAAAAAAAAAAAAAAAAAAAAAAAAAAAAAAAAAAACGAAAATTTATTAGAATAACAGAAAGTTTGTAATAAATACAAATTTTATTTTGGAGGAAATCTGTAAACTGCTTATTTTACATGCAAAATCTGTTAAAATAACAGAAAGTTCTTATTAAATACAGATTTTATTTTGGAAGAAATCGCTAAACTGTTTATTTTACAGGCCAAATCTGTTAAAATAACATAAAGTTCTTAATAAATACAGATTTTATTTCGGCAGAAATCTGTAAACTTTTTTTTACTGGCATCTTGTCTGACAGTCTTTTTCCGTAAAATCAACAGATTTTTGTATTGTGTACTAAGAAAGAAACCATATACAGGGAAACTTCTTTTAAAGGCCACCCCTATTCAAGGGCCAATATTTTTAGAAACGAAAAATTTTCCCATAGACATAATGTTAATTTTACTCCTATTAGGGGCCGCACCTACCCCTCATAAAGGCTTTTTTTTTTTTTTTCACATGTGCATTAAATCCTAAACAGGTGTGTTGAATTTGTTTCAAATTTTTATTTCATGAGTTCAATCTGATTCAGATAAGGATAATGAGTCGGCAGCTGTGAATATATCCTGTCAGGAAACGCTAACAGAAATAAATAATCTAATATCTCATTCTAAGGCATTAATAAATTATGCAAATTTAAGTAATTTGTTCCAAAAAGTAAAAAAAATCATCAGAAACCAAAATTGTCTCCATATATATATATATATGAAAAGTAAACAAACTTCAATAGAAAATTTTGTCAATCATGTATAGATAGAGTTTGACAATGTTAATAAACAGTTTTTTCACCTATATAGGTTTTGATTTTCTTATTTTAGTTTTTTCTTGTCACCCCTATTCAAGGGCCACCCCTCATAAAGGCCAATTTTCAATGGAACGGCAGGTGGCCTTTACAGAGAGGTTTGACTGTATTTACTTTATTTTGTCCCGTAAAGAAAGTTTGTAACTAATGCTTTACAAAATAAATCCAGCGGAAAAAAAAAACGTTTAGAACGTTTAACATTCAATTACATTTTAACTATTGACGTCCTATCTGACTTTCTTTTTTTTCCCTGTAAAATCAACAGATGTTTGTATTGTGTACTGAGAAGGCAACCATTTATTTACATTGTTTTGTTCCGTGGAAAAAAATTGGAAATAATGCTTAACAAAATAAATCTGGCGGAAAAAATTGGAAAATCATACAATATTCCACCAAAATATTTTTCAGAACGTTTAACATTCAATTGTATTTTAACTATTGACGCAGTAGCTGAATTTTTTTTCTGAAAAATCAACAGATTTTTGTACTGTGTACTGAGAAAGAAACTATTTATTAACTATCTTTTGTCCCGGGAAGAAAATATGTACTATATAATGCTTTACAAAATAATTCTAACAGTTGAAAAATCATGAAAGAGTCTCTCTAAATATTTTTCAGAACGTTTAACATTCAATTATATTTTAACTATTGACGTCCTAGCTGACTTTTCCCCCTGTAAAATCAACATATTATATTTAGCAGTGTATTTCTGCAAGTAATATTTCAGATAGTTTCAAGAGATTTAACTCTTAAGAAGTCTAACGGAAAATACGTTTACATACACTGTACTCAACTATTTTTTGTATTTTATTTCAAATTGTAGAAATGCTCCCTGAATCTCCTTCCCCCGTTGTCTCATAAGATTATTATCTCTATTGACGTCCTAGCTGACTTTTCCCCCTGTAAAATCAACAGATTATATTTAACAGTGTATTTCTGCAAGTAATATTTCAGATAGTTTCAAGAGATTTAACTCTTAAGAAGTCTAACGGAAAATACGTTTACATACACTGTACTCTACCTTTTTTTTTGTATTTTATTTCAAATTGTAGAAATGCTCCCTGAATCTCCTTCCCCCGTTGTCTCATAAGATTATTATCTCTATTGACGTCCTAGCTGACTTTTCCCCCTGTAAAATCAACAGATTATATTTAACAGTGTATTTCTGCAAGTAATATTTCAGATAGTTTCAAGAGATTTAACTCTTAAGAAGTCTAACGGAAAATACGTTTACATACACTGTACTCTACCTTTTTTTTGTATTTTATTTCAAATTGTAGAACTGCTCCCTGAATCTCCTTCCCCCGTTGTCTCATAAGATTATTATCTCTATTGACGTCCTAGCTGACTTTTCCCCCTGTAAAATCAACAGATTATATTTAACAGTGTATTTCTGCAAGTAATATTTCAGATAGTTTCAAGAGATTTAACTCTTAAGAAGTCTAACGGAAAATACGTTTACATACACTGTACTCTACCTTTTTTTTTGTATTTTATTTCAAATTGTAGAAATGCTCCCTGAATCTCCTTCCCCCGTTGTCTCATAAGATTATTATCTCTATTGACGTCCTAGCTGACTTTTCCCCCTGTAAAATCAACAGATTATATTTAACAGTGTATTTCTGCAAGTAATATTTCAGATAGTTTCAAGAGATTTAACTCTTAAGAAGTCTAACGGAAAATACGTTTACATACACTGTACTCTACCTTTTTTTTTGTATTTTATTTCAAATTGTAGAAATGCTCCCTGAATCTCCTTCCCCCGTTGTCTCATAAGATTATTATCTCTATTGACGTCCTAGCTGACTTTTCCCCCTGTAAAATCAACAGATATATTTAACAGTGTATTTCTGCAAGTAATATTTCAGATAGTTTCAAGAGATTTAACTCTTAAGAAGTCTAATACTACGTTCAGATCGGATAGTTAAGATATCTTAGACCGCTGAACTCACTGAGTGAGTTCCAGAAACTCACTTAGTGAGTTCGAACTTTCCATTGCTAGATACAGTCAGTACCGCTCACTCTGATTGGCTCTGGAGGCCGATTGGCTGTTGAGTTTGCTTTTAACATATGCGCATGCGCACTGGACACGGTGATGTTGAGTGAGTTATCTTAAATGCGTTTGGCGGTGTGGACAGGTATTCAATTCCGGGGAGGTACCACCTCAAAAATGGTGGTCTAAGATATCTTAAATGTCCGATGTGAACAGGGTATAACGGAAAATACGTTTACATACACTGTACTCTACCTTTTTTTTGTATTTTATTTCAAATTGTAGAAATGCTCCCTGAATCTCCTTCCCCCGTTGTCTCATAAGATTATTATCTCTATTGACGTCCTAGCTGACTTTTCCCCCTGTAAAATCAACAGATTATATTTAACAGTGTATTTCTGCAAGTAATATTTCAGAGAGTTTCAAGAGATTTAACTCTTAAGAAGTCTAACAGAAAATACGTTTACATACAATGCACTCTACTTTTTTTTTGTATTTTATTTCAAATAGTAGAAATGCTCCCTGAATCCCCTTTTCCCGTTGTCTCATAAATAACAATTCGCTGGAATTCAGTATTTTAAATCCAATTTAAAGCAATTAAAATATTGATTTTATGATAATAGCGCTAATAATACGTTTGCACGATTAATTATTCTGATATTATTTATTTATTATCCAAATTATTCGGTTTATTTGAAAATTATCTTTATCCTTCCATATTTTTTAAATTGCTACGCTACTGTTCAATTACATGGCGTGATAGGATATTAGAAGTGCAACTCAAATTTTTACTGATTAATAATTACCCTTATCTTCTGAATATTACTCAAGGGTGAATTTCCAAATATTGCAAAAAATGTAATAAAATTAGTTTTTTTTCTTTTCAGAGCCATTTTTGTGCGATATACGCTTTTGTGCCTCAATGAAAACTATAAAAAATAAAAATTGATCACAGTTAGAATCCCTTGGAAAAAAGTTTCAGAATACATCTAATAGGACGGAATGGGTTCGGACAAACTTTCTGTTTATATACTGGGCGGGGCCGAATTTTTAGATTTCATAACGGATAACATTTTTAGCTTTTAAACCGAGCCTGGTTGGAGTAATAAAGTTTTTGCACGGGGCGGGCCAGGACTGAAAACTTCAGCCCCTGCAGACCTATACCTTACTTATTGATATGTAGGTTCAAAATACAGAGGTTAAAAAAAGGGACAAAGTGGAAAGGCAGTTATAAATATAAATAAAAATATATTTTAAAGAAAATTATATATTTTAGAAAAAACTATATTTTAAACTGGTATGAAAAATTGTAGTTCATTCATTTTTAAGAATTTACAATTTCTATCAATGTTAAAATAAAATAAACATGAAATAAGTAAATGTAAATGAGTTATTAAAGAATGATGCTTGTTATCTTTTATATAACAAATTGTAATAGTTTTTTTTTTTTTTTTTTTTTTTTTTAACATTTTGGGCGTGATGGAGCATTTTGTTCATGGGAATCGGTTTAAAAAAAAAATAGTTTTTGTAAAAAACTCATATATTAATGTTTTTGGATCAAGTTTCAATAATGCAAATGCATTACAGATAGTAGAAAAGCCTTAAATTGTTAGTAAAATAATATACTTTTTAAGAAATCGAATTTATAAATTCAACTATTTTAAATTTTAAATACAAAGATTAGATAAAACGAAAATAATAATAATAATTGGGTGTATATGGAATAAACCTAAGAAATCGCATATATTTAAGTTCAGATTTTTTTTTTCTTTAAACAAAGTATTCAAAGATATAAAAAAATCGATACTTAGTTATCTCTCATAGAGTCTAAAGATACATTTAAAAAAATCGGACAATCTGTTCAATTATTGTGGAAGCCTTAGCATTTTGATTACATAGATCATATGAAAAAATACGAACTGAGAAAAATGAGTTTAAACATTTCATTTACAAAAAAGAGATATTAAAGAGACAAAAAATACGAACTGAGAAAAATGAGTTTAAGCATGTCATTTACAAAAAAGAAGTATTAAAGAGACAAAAAATACGACCTGAGAAAAATGAGTTTAAACTTTTCATTTACAAAAAAGAGGTATTAAAGAGACAAAAAATACGAACTGGGAAAAATGAGTTTAAACCTTTCATTTACAAAAAATACGAACTGGGAAAAATGAGTTTAAACATTTCATTTACTAAAAAGAAGTATTAAAGAGACAAAAAATACGGACTGAGAAAAATGAGTTTAAACATTTCATTTACAAAAAAGAAGTATTAAAGAAACAAAAAATACGAACTGAGAAAAATGAGTTTAAACCTTTCATTTACAAAAAATACGAACTGAGAAAAATGAGTTTAAACATTTCATTTACAAAAAAGAAATATTAAAGAGAGATACGAAAAATTAACCATATCTCCTTTACTACTTACCAGATCGTCGAGAAATTATAGGGTAATGTTCTGGGGATATTAAGGTTCATCTATAGAATAAAAATCTAAAATTCGAAATTTTTGTCATCTTTTTGTCAAAATCAGATGTATTAAATCCTCTTAATACATAAATTAAAAAAATACATATATACACCCTGTTTCTATTATTTTTTGTCAAAGCAATTAAAGTATGCCGTATATAATAAAAAAAATCTTGAAAAACAATGCTCTATAGCAATTCAACAAGAATAAGAGTGACGATAAGAATATTTTTTGAAATTGAAGAATCGTGGAAATTAGTTCTGGGAATTATTGCACGAAAGAAAATTCCAAAGATATAAAAAAAAAGATGAAAATGGTTTTTAAGTATTATAAAGAAAGAAGGTGACTGAGGTATACTTAAAACCACAAATGATCACGTTGGCAATGACCTTATTTTTGATCCTAATGTTATACCATTTATACGTGAGCTCATATTTTTTTTTCTGACGAAACAAACTAAACGTAGATGCTGAGAATGCTTTAAAGATTCCATTGACTAATAGAAATTACTAAAAATAATCAGTCTGTGTGTTTTATGCTCGTTAACCAGTACTGCTAGTTTATTACTTCCATTAGAAGCATATTTTTTCTCATTTTTTATTTTAGACTAATGGTTTTAATTACTTAGTATACACAGAAAAAAATAAAACCCTATTTGGGTTGAAAGATTCTTAGGTATGCGCCCAAATTGGGCCATGCCTGTTTTGGTTATCACTGTGTATCTATTTTGGGCACTGTTAAATACCCATTTGATTTTTTTATGGGTATTTAATGTGCGTTAGTGTCAAGCGTTCATTAATACTATTGTTATTTCGTATTCAATGAATTGTGGACATATAATCTTAAGATAAAATCTATGATTCAGTAAGTGAGCTCTTTGAAGAATTTTAATTGTAGGATAATGCTTCTTCAGAAAAAATGGCATGTATCACAAAAATCGAGTCGGGCCGAGCCCAGGTTGAGTCTCTAAATTTCCTAACGGGATGAAACGGGCTCGATCGGAACTTTTAGCTTATATACCGGGCTGGACCGAATTTTTAGATTTCTTAATGGGTTGGGTTCGGGCCAAAATTCAGCTTTTAAACCGGACCGGGTCGGGCCAACAAAGTTTCTCTACAGGCAGGATCCAGGAATTTAGTTATTAATATAGAGCTCAAAATACAAATAAAACAAAAGGCACAAGGTGGAAAGATAGTTTAAAATATAAATAAATATATTTTAAGAAAAAAAAATTTTAGAGAAAGAAAAAACTACATTTTAAACTAGTATGAAAAATTGTAAGTTTCTTAACAAGAAACGCGAAACATTTTTACTTTGGTAATATTCAAATCATGAATATTTCAATGTTATAAAAAATTAATTTTCCAATAAAATTACTGACGGCGAACTATACCTACTGCAATCGAAATATTTATTAAGTTACTTAAAATGTAGGATTAAGTTATAATTATATTTTCTCTTAATATTCCCCCTTCTCTCTCCCCCCCCCCAAAAAAAAAAGAGCGGTATAACGGAGTTTGCTGTATTTAATTTTACTTCATTAGCTAAATAAAGTAAGCACATAAAATAACGTAAATTCGTTCAGTCATGATATCAAAAACTAAGTTATGACATCATTCTGTTAAAAGAACGATATGTTTTAATACTTTCACGAAAATATGTTTTAAAAAAGTCCGATAACGATCAGTATCCAAAAAGTTAAAAATAACAGTCTACTATTCAGCCTTGAAGAAATAAAGTTTCTGCAGGAATTTCCGCTTGAACAGTTTGAATACAAATATGTTATCGTATTTTATATGACACAACAAGGACTGTATAGCATTTCAATGTATTTTGATATCTTCAAGCACCTGCGGAATATGCTGCATAAGTCAAAAATTTAAAGTATGGCACGACAGTTGACCACGTGAGAAAATACATAGTAAAATTCTTGATAAAAAGGGGTTTTTTTTCTTCTCATATTAAAGCAAAGTTATTTCCCAATACATTGAACTTTAATACTAAAAAAATTAGCCTATTATAAAACTAGTCGCTAGTCGGATGTGCCAATCCCAAAACTTTCTTCTATCTCACAAAGGTTTCGCATTCACCAAAAACGAATCAGCACCAATTTATATTAAGGTCTAACCGTATCTAAAGTTTTATTAAATTTAGTGCATTAGTTCTTCAGATATGACTATCGCTAAAATCGTGTAAATCCTGAAAAATGCAGCATAGCAGCGCCACCTGTTGAGATATTTAGACCAAAACCTAATCAACAACATCTTATAGCAATGTCTAACGGAATCTGAAGTTTGATGAAATTCCATGCATTAGTTCTTGAGATATAGTTATCGTGAAAATCATGAAAAAGTAGCATAGCAGTGACACCTGTTGTGCTATTTACACCAAAACGTAGTCAGCATCTATTTATGTCAAGGTCTAATTGAATCTGAAGTTTGATGAAAATAAATGCATTATTTCTTGAGATAGAGTTATTGCGGAAATCGCGAAAAATGCAGAATAACAATGGGCGATTTACACCAAAAATTAATCAGCACCAACTTATATCAGGGACTAACTGAATATAAAGTTTTATTAAATTCTGTGCATTAGTTCTTGAGATAGAGCGCCCACAAAATTTGTGTCATAGACAGACAGACATACATTTTCTAAAAAGAGTCAAGTCGTGTTCAGGTCTTTCTAAAATGTATTAATCCGTCGAAAACCGGAAGTCAAAAATTTTCATAAATCCAATACTTTCTCCTTGTAAAGATAGAAGAAAGTAATAAAGAAAACTGCTTTAAAATGTATCTAAAATTTAATTACACAGGATGTATATGACATGTAAACTCAGAGCAGTACGAAATTTGTATTCGGTATCCTTTGTAAAATATAATTTTTAATGTGTGTGCATACAATTTTATTAATAAAATGAATAAATACCACGACTAAATAAAACATTTTATGAAATAGGTTTTATCGAAATATTTAGCTATGAGATGAAATTTTAAATAACTGAAAATTTTATATTAAATCGTGATGATAATTATACCGATGAAATCGGAGTTTTAGTGAGTGCCTTTGTATGCTTTCTTCTACAATAGAGAAAATTTCTTTTTATTATATTTATTTCTTTAAGGAAGTATTGAATTGGCAATTGTTTTTTCCAACTGATTCAGTCACGTTGATTCAGACAGTGGAAAATAAATTATAAAAAAACAAAAAAATCTTAACTCTAGAAAATTGATAAGAAGTATTTTAAAAAATCCTCCATTTCGTTCTCTCTCTCTCTCTCTTTTTTTTTTTTTTTTTTTTTTTTTAATCTTACATGCATATTCCTGTGTTCCGAAGTAGAGTAAAATTCGTTTTCTATCAAAGAGTACTTTTTCTTAAGTATTTAATAGGGATACAAGCAAACATTACTTTTAATTTAATTAAAAAAATCAATTTATGTATGAATAATGAATAAACACTTTTAAACCATTTTCCTATGTACTGAAATTGTTTTTCATGTTAAATGTAACTAAGATATTGAAAATGATGCAAAAGTTAATGCTTAACAAAAGTGTTTATCACAACAGTTTCAAAATTATTTTAAATATATCTGTTGCTTTATGTAAATTTTGTATTGGTGTAAAACTAAACTTAATGCTTAAGGCTGCTCGTCAGTAAATTTCCCGATTCCCCTCGCTAATGTTAATTCTATGGACGTAGGGTGCATTCGTATTTTTAAAATATCTCCTCAGAAAATTAATATTTTTAACTTCTGTTTTCTTTGTACTATTCTTAAAGAATGTCTCCTTTTTTCTTAGTTCTCAAAATTTTTATTAAATATATACTTAATTTTATGTGAAGTGTTAAATTCTTATTCAGTTTCGCTAAGATATTAACGCATATATTATAAATTAAGCACATATTTTAGAAATATTTTGAGAACTAAGAAAAAAAAAAGACATCCTTTAAGAACAATACAAAGAAAACAGAAGTTAAAAATATTATTTTTCTGAGGAGATATTTTAAAAATACGAATGCATCCTATGCCCATAGGATTAACATTAGTGAGTGGAATCGGGAAATTTACTGACGAGCAGCCTTAAAAATAGAATAAGCTATAATTTATGTTATATAACAAGATAAAATTTCAAAAACACTCTTTCATATTTTATTTACGTTTCCCAATATTTTCATAGCATTTTTCACAATTTTATCTAGGCTATGAAGAGCATTGTATATTAAAGCACATATACACAATATGTCTGATTACTTTATTCATAACTTAATAACATTTTTAATTTAGACAATTAAATACACTAATCCAACATGAGTAAAACATTGACCGGTGCCAGACTCGAACCTGGGATCTTCAGCGTAACGTTCTGCTGCAGTGGCAGAGCAGCAGCACGTTACGCTGAAGATCCCAGTTTCACTCATGTTGGATCAGTGTATTTAACTGTCTAAATTAAAATGTTACTACCTGATCCACCCGGCGTTTGCACGGGCCCATGATATTATATATATATATATATATATATATATATATATATTAAATCAAGTTTTTATTATTTTATATCTTTAACCCGATTTTGTATGAAATTATATTTTAAAATGAAAAATTCGCGAAAAAGTATTGATGTTTAGTGATAAAAGCGCTCATTTTCTTGTTCTTTTTGTCCGAACTCTTTGAAATCTTTATTGATTATCAATAAAAGTGGTTTTACAGCCCGTGTAAAAATTTCGTGAAAAAATATTGTTATCAGTTGTAAAAGAAATGTTTTCTTCTCGCTTTTTTGTTTGTTTGTTTGTTTTCGCGTCGACTCCTTTAACATAGCAATAAAAAAATATTTCTCATCTTTCGAACTCTTTAAAATTTCAATTGGTTATAAATATAACTGTACCCAAGGTCTCTTAAAATTTTTACGAAAAAATATGCATATTTAGTAGTGAAAACATGAGTTCTTAAAAAAAAAAAAAAAGCTTTCAACGCAATGGCCATATTACACCATCCGTTTTAAATAAATCCTTTTCAATCCCCCTAGGCTAAACGCGTTTCCCGTTTCTGAGGGTAGAAGACTTAAAAAAAAAAAAAAAAAAAAAAAAAAAAAAAAAAAAAAAACGTTGAAGCATGCGCAAAGAGACGATTTTTGTATGGAAAAGAGAGCGTGAATTTGACAGAATGCGTTTTTCGCTTTAAATATATAGATTAAATTATGAAAGAGCATTGTAACTGTTTATTTAAACAACAACAACAAAGTGGCAACTATTTAAATGTTTCACAAGCTTCCGATATAATTTAGCTATTCTTTTAGACAAAGTATATGTTTTTCTATAAAGATATAATTTAACCATTTATGCTTTGATGGTACTTTAACAATAATACGTACCATTATAAGTACCATTAAAGAAAACTTATTTAGTTCGTCTATTAATAGATTTTACTTTTCATTCAAAATACTTTGCTGGATCACATTTCGAAAGCACAACCGAACAATCGAAGCTAAATATTTTTTTAAAGTGATTATTTTCTCAACATAGAGTTAGCTTTTCTTTTATTAAACAAGTTGAGAACTGTACGTCAAACGTGACAAATGAGGTTCTTTCGTACTATAACTAGTTTTATAAATATTTAGATCTTGGTGCAACAGCTATTGCACTCTTATGCAAAAATGCATGAATACAAATTTATTTTATGTGCAGATTTTCATATTGTAGATATTAATTTTATTTTATGAAATTAAATTCAAATACACTTTTACAAACACTTAATTACAAATCTGTTACATTAAAATTATACTATGCGCAAATATCCAATACAAAACAATTGTAAAAAAAAAAAAAACCTCATTATTATTTTAGTGAAATGAATTATATCGCCTGTTATTATGATATGATTCATTTCCGTATTAAAATAAGTGTATTTTAAGTTGGCAACATTTTATCTTTTGTTGACATTTACTGAAAATTCCAGCTTTGAAAATTTCAGAACTTGAAATTCATCCATTTAACATCTATTTCTTCCGTAGCATCTATCCAAAAAACTGTCGGTAGATTATAGAATTGTTATAATTTAACAATTTTAGTATACAAATTCGGTTTTTAAATTCAGTAATACAGAAATAATATGACTCCATCTTAAATAGGACGTTATCATCATGGCAACCTAGAATCATTACCTTTTATAGGATATCATTGAATTAATTACGTATGGTAGGATTTAATAGAATAAAGAAAACTTTTATTGGTGTCTTTTTAAGTTTTGATTCGATTTTCATAAAATTTGAAATGACTCGACAAATTTCTGCAACGATTATGTATATTAACTTTCAAACCATTCGTCTGGGTAGTTTTGAGATGTTATATGCAACAAACGGACGGACCAGCGAACAAACGACGACTATAGGTGCTACGTATTTATATATTTATACGAACGCACCTAAATATGTTATATGACAAATTTGCTACTACAAAAACATTTCCTTTTACAAATAAGGACTACAAAACATTTTTTTTACATTGTCTTTATAAGAATTGCTAGATTTCCATAGCAGTATTTTTTATTAATTAATCTAATTATTCTTAAAATATTTTACAAAGAAATCTATGTATTACTACCAATTTATTAAATAAATTTTAATGAAAATCTTATCTAAATTTCATCTTATTATTACATAAATTTTCTAATATATATCTTAAAACATTATAGAAGAAGGCGAAGCAATTTCTCGATTCATAAATTTGAGGTATAATGTGTTAAAGGAAAATATTTTGAAAAAAGAAAGATATAACAAGACGTTTTCAGAGATTTCCGGAAATTCTATTTTGATTTACATAAGCAATTTTATAAACTTTTTGTTACTTCTTATAATGTGTATACCATCATAATGCATCATATATATAAGGAGAAAGATAATTTAATCTTAACATAATTTATGTAGATTTCAGAACTTTGACAGTTTTTGCTTGAAATTCATACAAGGTATCCTAAGATTGATCGTCTCTTTTTAGGCTTCAATAACAAGTAAACGGTGGTAGTTATTGAAGTTATTGACAGTGCTTCTATTGCTTCTTATGTGTACCATCATAATGCATTATATATATCCAGGGGTCGGAAGTAGCGCGCTACAAGTAGTGAAACTACTGTAGCTGCTACTTTTTTCAGTAGTTTGCAGTGTAGTGCGCTACATTTTGAATAATGTAGTGTAGCGAGTAGCGTGATACAAAAAATCGGTAGTTTGTAGCGAGAACCGCCGCTACTTTTAACGCTACTTCAGGGGTGAGAAATGTACCATTCTGCGAATCACGTTGCCGAAATTTGCTTCTTTTCTGCAAAATTTGTTCTGCTTGTTGAGCAGAACAAATTTCTGATTGCGAATCTCAGCTGCAGCGTATAACAACGTATCACATGAAGTGATAGATTTTCCTCATTGACACTTGCTGTTAAAATCAAGTACTAATCCTCCAAATGAATTAATTTTCTTTCTGGCAACACTTGTCTATTTACTCATTATTAATAAGTCTTCATGTTTTAACGCCGGTTTCTTAATATTCGGAATTTCTTGATTTACAGATTTATTTATTATTCGCATCTAGAGTTGCTTTTCTGTAATATTCTAGATTATAACCTCTCTCATAATTTTGCTACGAAACTTAATGTGTGTTTAAATTAACATTTTGGAGACAAACACAAAACACTTTCTTGTATGTTACCTTTTTTAATGCCCCCGATTATATTGCATTTATTTAATTATATCCCGGCAGACGCGATATAACGAGGGGTCGCTTTATTATTTAATTCGTGTCTTCAATTTCTAATGTAAATGGAACCCTTTGACAAAATCTGAAAGTAGCGAAGTAGTGACTACTTTTGAAAAGTAGTTTGTAGTCGCTACTTTTTAAAACAAGTACTTGTAGTTGTAGTTAACTACATTTTCGATAAAGTAGTTGTAGTTGTAGTTCGCTACAATAAAAAAGTAGTTTTTCCGACCCCTGTCTATATCTAAGGAGAAAGATAACTTAACCTTTACATAATTTATGTAGATTTCAGAGCTTTGATAGTTTTCGCCTGAAGTTTATTCAGAGTATTCTAAGTTAGACTGACTCGTTTAAAGCTTCAATAACAAGCAAACGATGACAGTTATTGAAATTATTGAAGTTGCTTCTATTGCTTCTTATGTGTACTATCATAATGATCTTACTTACTATGTAAAAGGACATAATTTGAAAGACCTTCTGTAAATAAATATGATATACTTTTTTATTTCGTATAAAAACCGTTGATCATTAATAATACCATATTCAGGGGGTCGGAAAAACTACTTTTTGTTTGTAGCGAACTACAACTGAGATTTGTCGCTGACGTTCGCAAATTCTTGCAGAGAACATATTTCGCACAAAAGAAACGAGTTATGGTTACGTGATTTGAAGATTGGCACTTTTTTCCTCCCTCCTAAAGTAGCGTCAAAAATAGCGTCGATGCTCGCTACAAACTACTGATATTTTGTATCGCGCTACTCGCTACACTACACTTTTTTTAATGTAGTGTGCTACACTACAAACTACTGGAAAAAGTTGCGGCTACTGTAGTTTCGTTATACTTGTAGTGCTCTACTTCCGAGCCCTGACCATATTTTTCGATCAATACAGACTTACAAATACAGGTAATTTTACAGCTTCCCAATTCATCATCTTCTTATTATTAATGTTTGCGTATAATAGTATATAAAGAAAAATACTAAGAGAAAACTAAATTCTTATGCCATGTAAGGAGACAAAATTTCATAAACTTCCTGAAAAAATAATTATAAATTGCAAAATCAATGTCAGGATTTCTTATAAAGACTATCAATAACAATTATACCCCTTTTTATAACGAAATATAAATCCATATATACTTACAAACCAGTGTTAATCTTAACATTTTGTAATCCTCATACGTAATTTATTGACCCATCTAACAATTGTACAGGAAAATGGCACCATAAAACCGAACTCTAAAGTTACATAACAAGTCAGAATTTCAGAAACTTCCTGAAAAATACTATTTTCAGTCACAAAATCAACATCATAACATTCTTTATATTTTTATATAGACTATCAGTTTCTATTACATCCTTTTTTATAAAAAAAAAAAAAAAAAAAAAAAAAAAAAAAAAAAACATACATCAATATAGACTTATAAACACGTGTTAATCTTAACATTTTGCAATCCTCGTACATAATTTACTGACCCATCTAACAATTGTACAGGAAAATGGCATCATAAAACCGAACTCTAAAGTTACATAATAAGTCAGAATTTCAGAAACTTCCTGAAAAAATCATATTTTAAGTCACAAAATCAACATCAAAACATTCTTTATATTTTTATATAGACTATCAATTTCGATTACATCTTTTTTTATGAAAAAAAAATATATATACATCAATGTAGACTTATAAACACGTGTTAATCTTAACATTTTGCAATCCTCATATATAATTTATTGACCCATCTAACAAATGTACAGGAAAATGGCACCATAAAACTGAACTCTAAAGTTACATAACATTTAGAATTTCAGAATTTCCGAAACTTCCTGAAAAAATCCTATTTTAAGTCACAAAATCAACATCATACATTCTTTATTATTTTTTATATGTACTATCAATTTGCATCGACGTTTGATAGGTAATAACAACCCTGAACCATAAAGGTCACACGTACCTCTAGGCTTCCATCTGACAATTTCGCAATTTCAAGGTCTCTTGAAAGCAGCGTTTCTTAAAAGTTACACAATTTTTGTGTCAAAATTGTAGTCATCAGGCGTCTACCCTGAGAAAATTAATGTTTTCCTTGCTTTAATCAATTTGGATAGGCTAGTTTTGAAACCAGAACTTGTTTAAGAGTTTCGGATAATGGTCTTTTTGTGTGAAAGTAAATCTCCAAGTATTTGATGACTGGAAAAAAAGATTCTCCAAGAGTGCTTTGTACTTTTAGAGACGTTTAACAATATTTGTTTTCTACTTTCTACTTCGTTGTGTCAAATTTTTCGATTTTTTATATCTTGCATTTTTTGTATCCATCAAGTGTGTAGATAGTTGCCATAAAGTCGTTTCGCGATATTCTAATTTTTAACAATCTTTTTTACTCGTTGAACGTAACGTTTCAACAAAATCTTTATACTTATTTTTCTAAAAAGCACGTTTTTCAAACTGGGCGACCATTTTTCTCGAAAATTATTTGACCAATTTTCTTCATTTAAAAAAAAAAAAAAGTTAATCATTTTTGCTGGAGTTAATACCACCGAAAGGTATCGTTTTCGTTGATTAATTATTGTTCCAAGTTCGTAAAAGGTTAAAAAAAAAAGGGCGAAAAAATTACCCTTTTGGTTCAAATGACCGCCATTTTATCAAAAATGAACTACTGAAACTAAATGTTGTTATAAGGTTTAGAGAATTTAATGGTCTTTCATAATTTGGCGACTAAATTTTTTTTCAGATACTAGTGACAGGAGAAAAAGATTCGCCCTTTTGGAGGTTCACGGCGCGCAACTGCAAGTACTGTCCGTGACACAAAACGTATTATTCATTTTTCTTTTTTTTCGCATAAAAATTTAAATATGTAAGTGAGGTTTGAAAACAGAATATGTTTAAGAGATCCGGATAATTGTCTTAATCTTTACGTGGAAGTAAATCTAAGTAATTCGTGTTAGATAATAAAATACTTTGTAAAATTGGCGAAGCTTTAACAGCATTTGATTTCTTCCTTAATCTCATGTTTGGTAATAAATTTCTTCCTTTTTCTTCCAATCTTTCTTTCTTTCTTTTTTTTTTTTTTTTTTTGTACTTTAGGAGAAATTAAAAAAATAATAATAAAATTTCTTCTTTAAATGCTTTGAAAAGTGCGGTAAAATATATTATGAAATCAAAATAATTATTTTTACAACATTTTTCGTTTTTGCTAGTTTATTATAACTTCAAACACTCATAAAAATTACCTTTAATGGAAAATTGAAGATAAAAACTTAAGATGTTTTACATGGTGCATGAATTTTTTCTTTTCTGTTTGTTTTATTTTCTTCTTCATTTTTGTGGATTTAATTCTTATTCGTTTTGAATCTATTTTTTATGGATTATGGCCCATGGATGCTGAGAAAATAATACTTTCTTTAAACTATTTGTCTTGGATATGTTGGATATGAAACAAGAACGCACTTTAGAGTTTCGATTAAGGATCTCATTTTGTGAAAAACAACACTTTTAAGTGTTTCATTTTTGGTAACAAAGTGTTTTGTACTTCTGAAGAAGTTTTAACAATGGGCTTTCTTCTTTAATTATTTCATATTTTGTAACAGACTATTTTGTATTAATGGTTTTAACAATAATGTCTTTTTACCTTAATTGCTGAAAAATGGTATCCATTAAATTTTGCCACAAAACTAAGTTATGGTTTTAATTTCTTATTTTTTTTCTCTTTATCTCTTGTTAGTGTCATTCTTGATTATGAATTCTAAATCTCATAAAAATATTGTTCGGTAAGAAAAAAATAAAGATATAGTTATTATGAAATTTAAGATTATTTCTCTCGAATATGAATTTTTAGTGAATCATTTTTATATGAACCCTAATTTTAAAAATGTTTTTTTAAATCCCAAATTTTAAAAGAGAATTTCACCTTTTCATAAATATATAAACACAAAAAAACTTTCTTTTACTTAGGTAATGTGTCACACAAATTGTACAAATAAAACAAATAAACCACTGACATGTTTCGATGCCTAATTTTAAAACTGAAATATTATTTTTTTTTTAATGCAGAATATTTTATATTAAAATCTGACCGTCGCGTCTGTTTGTATTTCACAACTTCTCCTAGAATATGAATCGGAGCACGAGGGATTTAACACCAGCTATTCTTATGGATACGAGAATGTCGTGTAATCTCTCAAAATTTTAAAATTTGAATTAGTTTATGAGATATTAATTTTTTTGTAACTTTTAACAAAGTTTTTCTAACGATGGGAACTAAATTATTCCATTTTTGTTGGGTAAAAAAGGAGGGGGAAAAAAGGCAAACAATGAGATATCGTCTGCTATCCGAAATGATGAAAAAATATCTTTATTTTTGTTTTGTTTGACTAATCTATTTAATGATTTGAAAATGCATTTTCTTCATTGACAATTGTACAATTTTTATCGTTAAATTGTACATTCCCTTTAAAAAATTTAATGTACAAATATTCACATGACTTATTTCCACATTTTCTAAAATTATTATTTAAAAAAAATGAAAGATTTTAATATTATTGATACGTATGAAATATCTTCGGAATTGTTTAAAATATAAATAAATGGACTGTGATAGAACATGAAGTTTTGAGCATGAAGCCTAAGCATACGTACAGGGTATATGCTCCTTTAAAAGTTTTTGTCCGCACCATATAAGTTCACACCATAGAACTAGAGGTTATTCCCCTGGATGAAATCGGTTAGTCGAGTTAGACAAGTAAAAAAAAAAAAAAACATTAGCTTGGAAATAATGCCAAAAATAATGTCTCTCCCAAACTTTTATCAAAATTCCTCTCGACCAATGGAATTTTATTGCCCGTTTTTTTCTTATAAAGGCATTCTGCTACACTCTAAAAAAAATCCGTGAAAATACAAGAGATTTTCCGTTAAATTTTACGGAGAAGTTTCATTTTTCCAAAACAACAGTACAATTTCCGTAAATGACATTAGTTCCGTAAAGGAGATTTCAAATTCGTAAATATGCAGAAAGTTTTCCGTAAATTTAATGGATTTTTCCGTATTTCTTACAAAACAGTACAATGTCCGTATTTCTTACAAAACAGTGCCATTTCCGTAAATGACGTTCAGAGGTTTGCGTACAGAAATCGTCTTGTTTCAAATGCGAATTAAGATTGTTGTATTTACTAGAGTTCTTCTAGGATCCAGATCTGAACCAGTCCTACCCGTGGGCTTATTTTCTGTCATTAGACTCGGGCCAATCCTGGAACTCATTCCAACCGGGGTTGTGTCTGGGCGGTAATTTTTTGTGAAAATAATAGTGATATTTTAATTTTTTTGTGAAATCTTTAGAAATTTATTTTATTTTCATAAATTACAGAAAAATATTTTTTTAAATCTACTTTTTTTTTTCTTTATAGTGCTTTAAATTGTGAATTTTTTCACTGACTTTTAAAATTTTATTTTAATTTTATAAATGTGAGACCATATTAGGCTATTAAAGGTTTCATAAAATAATTTCTTTGCAAATTATTGATAGGTATATTGTATTGAACAAAACTGATTTGTCTTATAAATTCGTGAATTAAACTAAAATTTATTATTTTATAAATTATAATTTTTTCCAAAGTATATATTTTTTAACATTACAAAGTTTATATAATTTAAACATTAGCTTGGCAATAATGCCAAAAATAATGCCTCTTCCAAACTTTTATCAAAATTCCTCTCGACCAATAGAATTTTATTGCCCGTATTTTTCTTATAAAGGAATTCTGCTATAATCGCATCAAAATTATGTAACTTGCTAAATCTAATTTTCATTTTCACTTCTTTTAATTACTAAAAGGCGTAAAATAAAAAGGTTATTAACGGTAAAATAAGGTTTATTAGACTGTTGACATGTTTCAGCTCAATCCGAGCCATTATCATAACAAATAAGAATATTCCATAATTTCACGGTCTATGAAGTTATTTGAAACGTTATTATTTAATTTTTCACTTACTTTTTTAAATTATGCATGCTATTTTTTATTTTTTTACTTTGTTTATTTTTATCTTTGTGATCATGGAGTAAATAACTATATTTTTATGTAATTTTCAGTTCATTTACATTGTAAATATGATTTCTTGCTGATAATAAGAAATTTAATCAAATTAATATTATAAATCTTTTAATTAAGATTAAATTAGATTTATGTTTTCTAAAAAAAATCGAAAGATTTTAGGCTCCTAACTTAAGTTTTTCCTCATTATTAGTATTTTAATGGATATAGTTTCATTTAGATCTGGAGTACTTTGAAATATTGTCGTTTTATTGGATATATACTTTCAGTTTAATTTATGCCTTTCACCGATATTAGCATTTTATTGAATAATTCCCAAGATCCACACATTTTGACAATATTGTCATTTTATTGGATATACAGGGTAAATCAAAATAATTGCCATGATTACAAATGACAAGAACTTAATTGTAAAAAATAATTGGAGGAAACGCCTTATATTACAGAAAAAGGACAATGTTTTGTTTGCGCACCTCAATTTTGCAGCTGTTCTATGTAGCGTTTTTTAGTCACACAGAAAATATCAGTGTGATAGTTCTGCATAACTCCTGTTTACGGAGATATTCCTTCTTTGACTATAAAAGTGATCCAACTGAAAATGCACTGACATGAGTGTTTATACAAACATTATTCACAATATATATTTATATATATATATTAAAGCATAAACACAACGTTACTTTATTATATAAGAACACACATTTTATCAGACAATTAAATACACTAAACCAACATGAGTGAAAAATTGACCTGGGCCAAGACTCGAACCTGGGACCTTCAGCGTACCGTGATGATGCTCTGCCAACAAGCCACCCAGATCGATATCCTATAGCCCAGCAATTTCTCACACTTATTCATGTTGGAAACAGTCATCGGTCAACAGTTTTGCAGCTTCAGATGACACAATACGATGAATAACTATTCATCGGTCCGTAAAGCTGCAAAACTGCTGGCCGATGACTGTTTCCAACATGAATAACTGTGAGAAATTGCCGTGCTAGGATATCGATCTGGGTGGCTTATTGGCAGAGCATCAGTACGGTTTTTTTCTTTACAACGAAGTTACTGTCAGTTATAATCAAGGTAATCATTTTGACTTACCCTGTATTTGCAGCCTGATCTAAACGTTTCACAAATACTAGCATTTTATTGGATATATTTCTATCTGAATCTACTAATTTTGCCTGTTCAATGGAAATTATTTCTAATGTCATTACTACGTTTCACGATTGCTACAAGAGTATTGTTGATCATTGTTTGTCTTATTGTTCCAAAATAATAATACCTTAATATTGGTGCAATTAAGAGTAGTTTAATGACACATGAATGCTTTAGACAAAATTAAACAATTCAAAAAGATTGACGAAATAATTTAAAGGAATTAAAGATATTAATTTCTAATATAAGAAAAATGAAAAAACAAAACAATAAAAACATATTAACAATAGAAATTTACATTTTCACAGAAATTTCCGCCTGTTACCATCAAAAGGGTGGTGCATTTATTAGAATTATCCTTTTATGGTAAAAGATAGAGATTTTATTGTTTTATTCTACGAAGAAAATTGCTAAACTTTTAGTATCGCCCACACATGAAGTTGCAGTGCATGTGGCAAACAAATTAATTAAAATTCGGTACGGCAAGCAATCATATTTAAAGTATCATAATTACAATTGTAATTATGATGTATTTCGACACATTAAATATATTACAACACAGTTATTTTTTGAGATATATTTACATTAGTATATTCAAAAAGTAATTAAGATGTAAATCATTTTAAAAATTCGTTTGCTGTTCTTAAGAATTATATAAATCTATATCTTAGACACGTTTTTATTCAACATCATGTATTGTGAAAAGCACTTTCTAAATCACGAAGTTCTTTCTTATATTTTAATATGAAAAGTAGTTATATTAAATAGAGTTATCGGATAGTGATGCAATGTTTAACTGAAACATCAATTAAAATGGAAATATACTTTAAATGTTTCTACGCCATATTTATGATCTACATTTAACTTTTGTTATTATAATAAGATGTAAAATCTCTCACATGAAGGTCACGTAACCGCTTTAAATCGCGTAAATCTTTTCTAACTATGTTATAAACTGAAAGATAATTGTTGTTTTCTAGATAATTAGTTTTGTGGGTAGATGGGTGGGAATATTTGATAATAAAGGAAAAAAGAAAATGGAAAAACCAAGTTGCGTTATGTTCATTTTTGAGCAGTAACCATGCCTATTTTATTACAATAATCAGCATACGATAATGATGTTAATTTTTATTATGTGTGCCATTAGTAAAAAATGGCGGAATCTTAAAATATAGATAAAATGCTTAAGTGATACAAAACGGAAATACAAAAGGCTTATAAAAACCTTAATGATCGACATATGTTTCAGCGCTCATATACGGTGCCATTTTCAAGATATATATAAACAAAAATATTCTCGCAAATTTTTGAAAATAAACTTGAAAACATAAATCACGAGATCATATATGTAAAAAAGCAGGTGCTTGAAATAGTCAACTGTAAAAACGTGAAAATTAATATTTCCTTATTGCTTTTTTAAAACTGAAAAGTACTTCGTGCCAAATTTTCGGTAATTCAAATGAGGCGGATTCATTGCAAATGTTCACGTTACGCATAGATATTTCTATTGATTCACGGATAATAGATGAGAAATAAAGCCTTGATGGATAAATTATTTTACTATTTTTAAAATCAAATTTTAAAGTCTCTGTTCTATGTAGTCTTACCAGTGCTGTAGTTCTTGTGTCATTTTTGATATCGGCCATATGCTCTTTTAATCTTGTTTTAAACTTGAAAATGGCGCCGTATATGAGCGCTGAAACATATGTGGATCATTAAAAGGTTTTTATAAGCCTTTTGTGTTTCCTCTTTGTTTCACTAAGTATTTTATCTATATTTTAATTATAATTAGTGATCTTATTATGTGATTATGTGACAGAATCTTGTAAATATTATTTTATTCTGGAGTTCAGTATATAGGAAACAGATATATATTGCAGGTTATGCAGTCACACAAATCCAGACAGTGGCTAGTATGCCATTTTTATTACAATTACAGGATACGGTATGATAATAATTTTTCATGACGTACAGTTGTAAAAATAAAGTTTAAAAAAGAAAACAATTGCATGAATTTCGTAAATAACCTTGCATTACTGAATTCGTTATCTAAGAGATAGACTATTTTGAAGGTTATGAAATTGAATCGGGAGAATATTTACTGTGCTCAATTTATTAGAATTATGTATACAGGGTTTCCTCGATAAAATAAAACACACTTTAATGTAAAAATACAGTAAAAATGGCTATTTACTTAACATTTTTATTTTTACTAAAATAAACTATTTATAATATTGAAAATAGAATTCTCAATTTTATGAAATGCTCTATGAAGAGCGTCCATAAAAAAAAAAACAAGTTGGAAATTGTACGTCAAACGTGACATACGAGGTGCGTTCGTACTATAGCTAGTTATATAAATATTTAGACCTAGATGATTTTTAATTCTGTGAGTTGGGTTGGGTTGATTATTGACGGCCAATTATCGACACTAGGGATATAGGCCCGGGGGGAGTGCCCTTCGTGGGGGTCTTTCTAAGGGAACCTAATCCGTATTTACGCATGGAGAAAATCCACGGCTCGAAAGAAAACCACGAAAACTCCGAGCGATTAGGCCGACGGGCGCGATTGGGATCGAACCCAGCACCTCCCGTCTACCAGCTTCGAGAGCACAACCTCTCAGCCACTGGTGGGGCGTTAATTCTGTGAAATGAATTATATCGTCTGCAGATTAATTTCTGTAATAAAATAAGTGTCTCGGTCGCTTGACGATTTAACATCCATCGGAAGCTCCTCTAACAAGAAAGCACCGATTTAAAAAAAAATTCAAATTTCTTAATAAATATTTTTATTAATATCTCCTAAAGTTTTGATTCGATTTTAATAAAATTTGAAATGTCTCGACAAAATTCTGCAAAGGTAATATATCTTAAATTTTAAACCATTCGGTTGGGTAGTTTTTGCGTTGTTATATGCGGACGGACGGACGGACGGACGGACAGACGGACGGACGGACGGACGGACAGACAGACGGACAGACAGACGGACGGACGGACGGATAGACGGACGGACCAAGCGACGACAATAGGTGCTACGTATTTATATAATTACGAACGCACCTAAAATCGAGTCAATTGAAAAATAACGTTAAAGTTTTAGCATTTTGATCATATTAATGAAATGAAAAAACACAAACTGGAGAAAATGAATTTAATCATTAGAACTCTGAATCAATTAAATGAAAATGAATGCATTAAAAAGCCTTTTTCGCATATGTTTAATTATTGGATTTTTACTTAACTTCGTAAGAATTTAGTACGTACGTCCAAATTCATTTTAACGGGGAAAAAAATCATATTTTTGTCTTTTTAGGTAGCTTTCAATACAAAAAAGTCCTTCCGGCCTGTACCGGGAGGAAAAGGTAGCTTTCCTATATCTTCGTTTTAAAATTTTAGCTAATGTTACACGAAAACAGCAAGCTAAAATGCAAAGAAACGTTTACAAAAGATTCGTTAATACTGAATTTGAATAAGAAATTCGCCAAATTATTGAGCAATAGCCAAATTGGCTTCATTCATGAAGACTTATTTTGATCGCCAAATTTGGCGATATTTCGCCAAATGTCGCCCAATTTTGCCAATTTTGTCGCCAACGTCGCCAATTTTGGCGTTAACGGATATGAATATAAAGTTTTATGCGTATGATTGGGAAAATTATTACAACAATGAAAGAAAATAATTTGCGAGTAATCGCGTTAATGTGCTGTTTTTTGTTTCAAAATGTCAGCCACCCTAGAATTTCAAACTGCTCTATTTCAGCCATTTTTTAAGATAGAGGTAAACCAAAAAAAGCTCTGGAATCCTTGTATCAAGGCCTAACACGTAATTAAAAAATAAATTTGAATTTTTAAATTTTTTGTATATTTATTTTAGATTTTAAGTTATTTTACATCTTTAAATGGCCGCCATCTTGAAACAAGATGGCGGACCAAGCTGGCCAACGAACTCGGTCGAGACATTAGTCACCTTAATACACACAATTAGTTTCATCAAAATCGATTCATAATTACGGGCGTTATCGTATGACATAGGTCAGATATATATATATATATATATATATATATATATATATGGATATATCTATATATATAAATCAACATTTGGACGGAGGGTGGTTTTGGGGTCTGGGGGTCATGATCGGTGAAAATATATCGAAATTTTCCGGAACTGCTTTCCTCCGAACGGCTGCAATAGGTAGCTTTATACTTTTTTGTATTGAAAGCTACCTAAAAGTATAAAGCTACCTATTGCAGCCGTTCGGAGGAAAGCAATTCCGGCAAATTTTGATATATTTTCACCGATCATGACCCCCAGACCCCAAAACCACCCTCCGTTCAAATGTTGATTTATATATATATATATATATATATATATATATATATATATATATATATATATATATATATATATATATATATATCCATATATATATATATATATATATCTGACCTATGTCATACGATAACGCCCGTATTTATAAATCGATTTTGATGAAACTAATTGTGTGTATTAAGGTCACTAATGTCTCGACCGAGTTCGTTGGCCAGCTTGGTTCGCCATTTTGTTTCAAGATGGCGACCATTTCAAAATTTAAAACTAAAATAAATATACAAAAAAGTTAAAAATTCAAATTTATTTTTTAATTACGTGTTAGGCCTTGATACAAGGATTCCAGAGCATTTTTTGGTTTACCTCTATCTTAAAAAATGGCTGAGATAGAGCAGTTTGAAATTCTAGGGTGGCTGACATTTTGAAACAAAGCAGCACATTAACGCGATGACTCGCAAATTATTTTCTTTCATTGTTGTAATAATTTTCCCAATCATACGCATAAAACTATATATTCATATCCGTTAGCGCCAAATTCTCGCCAAAATTGGCGACATTTGGCGAAATATCGCCAAATTTGGCGACCAAATTAAGTCTTCATAAATGAAGCCAATTTGGCTATTGCTCAATAATTTAGCGAATTTCTTATTCAAATTCAGTATTAACGAATGTTTTGTAAACTTTTCTTTGCATTTTAACTTGCTGTTTTCGTGTAACATTAGCTAAAATTTTAAAACGAAGATATAGGAAAGCTACCTTTTCCTCCCGGTACAGGCCGGAAGGACTTTTTTTTTTTTTTTCAATGAAGGGTTCTGAGTCCCTTTAAGACAATAACGAAAAATCATGCATCAGACATATAGATTATGAAACACTTTCCAACACTAACAGACTATTATTAAGGAATTTAAATAAAATCCACCGCAAACGCAAAAAAATTTCTCCATAGACCATAATGTAACGGAATTATTTTGTGTATTCCTATAAATGAGCTATAAATACTGCACATTTCATTTTCAATAGCGAACATTCTATAGTGAACCTCATTAACATATAAAATTTACATGTCATTCCGAATATATTTACGGGAGATAGAGTACGAACAGACAACCAGAAGACCAGACAGACAGATAAACTATATTAGAAAGTGTTAAAAAATGATTTTGTGCATTCTTAAAATGCTGAATTGATATTGCACTAAAGATGGTTTACTCAGAAAAAGTACAACAAAAATAGTTGCTTTAGTAGCCTAAAATCACTAAAACAATTGAGTAAATATACTATTCTTAGCACACTATTTACATGATTCGCGGAATTCTTACCATAATTAGAGAGAAAGAGAAATATTTAAGTTTCCATGATTGAGAAAAATGTCATCAAAGTGGTAAGATACCTTTTCTTTTCGAAGACATGCTTCGTAAAGCCTATGGACTTGGGGGCCTTTAGGTGCTACAACTCCTAAGTTGAAATCAGAGATTTTTAATTTACTCCCCGCCCCATCTTCAATACAAAATAAAATCATGGATACGCGACTGGTGCGAGCTTTCACTTCAAAGTTTGCAAGTGTTTCCGTCTTGGTTTCTGATCCTGCAAATTCCTTCAATGTATTTTTGATACTAAAAATTTCTCTCTTGTGCGATTTGTCTATTAATTCATGATGATATAGAAACAAATCTTCGAAATTTAGTCCGCCAATCAGAATATATGTGTACAGCCAAGAGAAAAAAATATATTGGACCGGCCTAGGGGCGCGATGCTTTCCCTGGGTGAGGCTGCAATGGCCCTCGGCCGGTGGGCCGATGGGCCAGTGCAAGTTTGTACTAAACGATATAAATGTGTTGTGAATGAAATCTGTTATGATTTGAAATACGATTTCGAGATAGCAGTTTCATGTCATATATCAGTCGGCTATAGTAAACTGATAAAATCGATGTGCATTTGTAATGCTTGCAATAAATGCACTCTGATTTTGCGCACTGAACGATTTTTTATGCAATCAATATAATTAATACAATTATAAGATCAATCAAATTTTCTCTCTTGAATAAATATTTTAAAGTTTTGACATTTTAGGCTACTTTCGATATGTTGAATATCATTTTAACAACATTTTTTCTGTATTTTCCTATTTTCTGAAACATCCTTTTACTTACCCAGCATACGTAGGTAGGAGGTAAGTCTTGTAATCGTTTTAAAAATCGAAATTTTTTTGACGGATTTATACATTTCAGACACTGGAGATTCCGAAAAACACAGTTTTAGAAAAAAAAAATGCCGTCCGTCTGTCTGTGTGTCTGTAAACGCTCTATCTCCCGAACAAATTGCGATAGAGACTTGAAATTTGGTATGTACTTAGTATGTAATAATGGGAAGAAAATATTGAATTTCAGTAATCTCGATTATCCGGAACTATTTTTTTTGGACTCTCGAAATATTCGTTCTGATAAAAGGTATATAAAAAATTTCGAAATTGTTTATTTTAAGTAGTGATTATAAAAGACAATAAAAAAAACATACATTTTTCATAAAGAATCGATTAATTAGTTTCCGAGATATTTGTAATCCTATTTACCACACTCTTCGATTTTTCACGACACTGTATTTCATCCAGATTTCAATTCAAAGATATATTTTAATTGGAAATGAGACGCTTAATTCAACGCGATAAACCGTTAGTTACTATGATTATCATTTTTGGAGTTATAAGGATGTTTCTTTTACGCAATTCAGTAATAGAGCATTTAAAGTTTATGACGTCATCAAGCCACGATTTTATTCGAATTGCAATGCATTTTATAAGTAGTTTACACATGTTTTACTTTCATATTTTATATTATGCATATCCATGTTGTGTAAGTATTACGGAGGCCCCCAACGACTAGTTTCTATTTAAAATAGCTTGATTTAATTCATTTTCTTTATTCTCAAATATACCAATGAATTTTTCTATTTTATTTTAGTACAGGCGGACATCGGACAAATAATACTTGCACAGGATGTCCCGCCCAACCCCTGTGGGGAGGTATAACACAGCAACAGAACCTGCCAATGAAGAAGGTTTTCGCAGAGAAGAGTACGCCAGGTTGAGAGAAGACATTGAACGGAGAAGGAGAGCAGTTGCACCTTCTCCAAATCTAAGAGGTACTCTTTTGAACCAAAAAATTATGAATATATGAGAGAAAGTCATTAAGTAAGTCACAAAAGATAATTAAATATTAACTTACAATGATATTCACTTCAAAACTATTTTTATTTCTCAACATATTCTCCACCAATATTTATGCACTTATATCACCGTTTTATCAGTGCCCCCAACACCAGCTGCATAAGATTCTTTGGGTTGCTGTCTGAGCCCCATTAGGACTTCAAGTCGAACCTTTTCATCATCTGTGAACATCATCTTGCAACTTCTTCAACATCCGCCATACAGCTTCGACTTAGCCCTAAGCGAGTTTCATCTGTTTAGTCCACTAAAAAACCATCTTGGAAGCAAAATGATGTTCACAGGTGATGAAAAGGCTCAACTTGAAGTCCTAATGTGGCTGAGACAGCAACCCAAAGAATCGTATGCAGCTGGTGTTGGGGCACTGATAAAACGGTGATATAAATGCATAAATATGGGTGGAGAATATGTTGAGAAATAAAAATAGTTTTGAAGTGAATATCATTGTAAGTTATTATTTAATTATCTTTTGTGACTTGCTTAATGACTTTCCCTCGTATTTAACAATTTATGTATCTGATTCTGGGTAACAGAGTTTTATTCGAAGATATTTCTATCGATGTCGACGAACATTGAAAACTTTTAAAGAGACCATCGAAAATGTGACTCTAAAAGCAGTACAGTGAGGAGAAACGCCAAAGACGTTTATCGCCCATATGTCAGTGTAATTAAAAAGACACAAAATATACAAATTTTCCTATTAATTTATGTATGTTCAGTGATGATAATACAAAATAATTGCTTAAAATTAGCAGTAAACAATTTGTGAAAGGTGCTGTTAAAACTGCAATTACGAGTGGAAGCCGATAAGTAAAATTATTAATATGTTTTAAAAGTCTTTCAGAAAAGAAATAGCTTTTGCAAGTTAACGTCTTTGGTATTTCATCTGAATCTAGAAATAATATCTATGTTAAGCAGCTGCATTTGTGATATTACGGAGAAAATTTATATACCTAGATATATTTTCAGTTCTGTTATTGAGATGAATTTATTTAGGCACACAATACTGTTAAAGACAAACAGAAAAACACTTTTTACGTTGTTAATATAAACACAAAAAGTAGTGACATTGTTATTCATACGTGTGTACAGAAAATAAAAATAAAGCATCCCAATAAAGGGACACTGTTAGATAAAGATTGTGGAAGTTTTTACTTTGATACAACAAACATCGATTTCGGATCACTAGCCACGTAAACTATTATGTTTTTTAAATAAATAAACACAAGTTTGCAACATCAAGAAATACTTAGCATAGTTTTTTTATTTAATAATCAAGTAAAATCTGCATCATTCGACATAGTGACGTATAGATCTTTCCATTTCATATAGGACTTATAAAAGAAACTAAAACTCCAAAACATTCAACATTGGTAATAGTTAGCTGACATATGAACAAGCCGGGCAAAAATCACCGCTGAGCGAGAGAGGCAGGTCAAGAAATCAGGCTGTTTCTCGTAGCTGTGGCTAGTGACCTGAAATCGAAGTTTGCTGTATCGAAATAAAACTGCCAGAATATTTATCTAACATTGTCCCTTTATCGGAATGCTTTATTTTTATTTTCTGTACACAAGGATGAATAATAATGTCAATACTTTTTGAAGTTATATTAACAACGTAAAAAGTGTTACTCTTAAGTCTTTAATATAGGACTTATATATATATATATATATATATATATATATAAACTAACACTATATGTATTACTGAGCATTGGTAATAATTATCCGACATGTTAACAAGTCAGGTTAACCATTGAACGTCGACGTCCAGCTGCCTAGTTTAGCCGTGGCTAAACGATAGAAAAGTCTGTTGCATTAATAAAACCGCCAGAATCTTGTTTAAGTCTTCGTATAGAATTGTTTCTGTATTGAGATTCTTTATTTTTAGTTTTTGTTCACAAGGATGTATACCAATGTCAATATTTTTTGAAGTTATATTCGTAATCGACAATGCAAAAAATTATTTTCTTAAGCTTCCAGGGGAAAATATATTTTGGGTTGTTGATTGAAACAGTAGTTTAGGAATGGATTAGTTATACACAACTTTCTTGTTTGAACAAGAACAAACATTAAGAGAAACTTGACTAAACGATTCATTGAAGATCAACAATGCAGAAACGTTTTCCAGTTGCTTGTATCCAGTAATACCAATTTAACAACATAAAATATACACATTATTGTTCATATAAAAAATGTAGTGAAATAAAAAAGTGTAGAGTATATGAAACATAAAGTGAAAGTGTCAAAAAAATGGAGACAATGGTATGTAAAGATTTAAATTTTAAACTATCATTTTTAGCAAACACTAAAGCCTTTTTCGGTATCGAAATCATATCGGCGGCGTTCAGATTCAGATCTAAAATATTTTTTAAAACCTTGAAATATATTTTTTCATTGTTCTTAACTTGAAACATTTTTATCTAGTTGGTCCTCCTGTTATTCAAGTACAAGGAGTGGAACTCTATGCTCGAGAAAATGCCAAACTTCACAACACACATCTTTATGAGCTTCTTGACAGCAAAGATTCTGCTCTCATCCTTCGAAGAGGTCAAACCTTTTACATGGCCATCAGATTCAGAAAGACTTTTAATCCTAACTTAGATACTGTGCGTCTACACTTAGAATTTGGTAAGCATATTATGGTGTTTTACTTTTAATAATAAACTCTAGATGGCAGCACCTCAGGAATAAGTCTCTCCAGTCAGTACTGCCACCAATCGTTCAGATGTTATTGTTTCACTGCATTACCCAAAGAATGTAGATGTAGTTCTGTGATGTGTTATGTGCAAATACTTGTGTTGTGATGTTAATTAAATTGTGTAAAGTAATTTAAGCATCCACCTCAATTATGTTCTATTTAATTAATTAATCATCAAAACAGTACACATATCATTTTTAATTTTTCACACAAGACCAGTGGTCAGAAAAACTACATATTTTTTGCAGCGAACTACAACTACAACTACTTTATCAAGAATATAATAGCTAACTACAACTAATAACACTACTTCTACTTTCAAAAGTAGCCACTACTTCGCTACACTATTAAAAATTTTGCGGTAAGTTGAAACAACTATTGGTTAGTTGCTGCAGTAGCTGCAACTGTGAAATTTCGCTCCAATATTTGGAGCTCTACCACAAGATTTTTAACAGCGTACTTTAAGATTTTGTCGAGAGACTCAATCTAGAATCCTGCATCAGGTTGACTAACCCCATTTTAATTGTTTTGAGTTCGGGTCAGTTTCGGGTTGGGATTTGATTCTTAAGGGTCGGGTTCGGTTGAACCGATTTTTTTTAGAAAGAAAATCCAGAATATTTTCCTAGATGAAAATAACTATATATTTGAACAATGAGCATGTTAATTTTTCAACATAAAAGATAAAATTGATATTTGAGATATAATTGTAGAATATTTTTTCATAATTGTATTACAATATGCAGACTTGCCAAGTCTCCGGCTTTTTTGAACACCAGTATTATCTTAGAGAAAATGTTGTTCTTTTAAATCGCCGAATGTTCCGATTACATTAAACAACATTTTCTGTACTAAAATACTGGTGTCCAAAAAGCCGGAGACTTGGCAACTCTGCAATATGGATTAATTGTCTTCCATTCTGGGTTAGATTAGAGTTTGGGTTGAAGTGTATATGATTCGGGTGTCTTTAAATATAATTTTCGGATTAATCCGACCCACGAAAGACTCTAACTCAATCTACACTCGAAATTCAGGACACGGTTTAAGCAATACAGTGGCACCTCATTATATCGCATCTGCCGCAATATAATAAAATAAATGCGATATAACTGAGGGTATTGGGACCGTTTGGGAATTATCGTGGTCATTCACACACATATACATTTGGACCATGATTACAATATTTTCCTTACACTATGTGTTCGAAAAAGCTGCTATCAATATACTTAGAAATTTTATTTTAAGTTTCACCATTTTAATGGCGTTTTCGCTGTTAGTGTGGACCAAAATAATAGTGAAAATTTCGTAACTCAATTTGCAATCATTTTTAACTAAACCATAAATTTGGTGATAATATTGTACAACATAATGTAGTTTTTTTTCATTTACCAATTTTTTTGTTGAAAGGGAGAACCTTTAATTTTAACAGTGTCTAAAAATATTATTTTCATGAACTATGGAAAATACATTTCCTAGGTCCACCTCCACACATGATGCAGAAAGGCAATTTAGTCAGTCTCCCAATCACAAGCGTGTCTTCATTTACAAGAGAACGACAGTTGTGGGATATAAGAACACATCAGCACCAAGATGCTGTGGTAACCATAGACGTACAAATAGCAGGTACCGCTGCTGTAGGTGTTTGGAAGATGAAAATCGTGTCGTATGTTACCGGTGACATGAGTGCCACGCCAGAAATCTTCGAGATTCCACAAAATGTCTACATTCTGTTTAATCCGTGGAGTAAAGGTACGAACCTCATGTTTAATATTTTTTGTATTATTTAGTTTGAATATTTTTAGTTTTTAAATAATAAAATATTTGATTGCACCAATACCATTGAATTTATAAAATCAGAATGAACTTAATAAAAAAATATCCTGACTTTCTTCAATTTAACAAGATATCATCTCTTAACACTATGTACAAATACGGGTATATGCTTATTGCACTTTAATACTTTGAGTGCACTTACTAATTATTCAAGTTATCACTACTCGATGCAATTCGTTTTTTGTATTTATTTTACGGAACTATAGCTTAAAAAAATTTGTTTTGACCATGAAGAAACCTTAAAAGAAACCTTAAAAGAACCTTAAAAGAAACAAACAAACAAAAAAAAAAAAAAAAAAAAAGAAGCAAATTAAATAAACCTTTATTTAAAAGGAACAAAATAGCTAACGGTCAGAACAAAGTAGCGTTCAAAAGCTTGTTCAATACTGAATCTAACGAACCCATCGGAAAATTGCTACATAGTGGGGAAGCCGAGTGAATGCGGAGAGAAAGGGAAAAAACCGGGGTATTACTGGTACTATATGCGCCTCACGTGTCGGGCGGCTAGCATAGTACAGGTACTATACCAGGGCTACTCTAGATACCGGGCTTGTTCATTCATTATCATGACGTCCCAAAAGGTGGCTGGCCGCGACGAAAGACATACAGCGATTGGCACAAAACGATGGGTGCGTCGCTTTGCACCAATCGCTGATAGCGGCCAGCCACTATTTGTGACGTTATGAGAATGAATGAGCGAGCCCGGTATCTAGTGTTGCCTTGACTATACGCGCAGTGAACGCATTAATAACAAATTACAAGCAATAATACAAGATTTAAAAGAAAATTTAGCCAGTCTTCCAATTACATGTACGTTTTCGTTCACAAAATATTAGCAATTATGGGATGCAAGAACACATCAGCATCCAGATACCGTCGTGTCCACCATCGCACCAATAGTACGGCTGTTGTCGGGTTGGGAAAATGAAAATATTGTCATATGTTACCGATGACATAAGTGCACCACCAGAAATCTTCGAAATCCGACAAATCTATGTCCACATTATCTTCAATCTTTCAAGTAAAGATACGAACATCTAATGTTTAATATTTGTCATATTTTTGCATATAGTATTATACATTCAACCAATGGTGTAACGTTTTTCTCAATGGTCCCTAGCCTGATGCCCTTAGCTTAAGCTCTTCGACAGCTGTTAAAAAATGTCCAACGCTTGCGACATTTTTGCGACTGGCTAATTGTGAATGGCCGCTGTTAGAAAATAAATAGCGTATATTTTCGCATATGAGTCGATGAGTAAATCGTAAAAACGCATAAATAAGGCGTATTTATTACACAAAGATGTATTATTTTCTGTATGGCATTCACAAATCTCAATTAATTTATAAAAGATTGATAATTTAGAAGTAGTTTCATAAAATATAAGCTAAAAAAAAAAAAAAAAAAAAAAAAAAAAATGCATCCTTGTCTGATGATTGGCTTATACGTCGAAATTTAAAGTATTTTATTACTAATTTTTCAATTTTGAAATTATTATGTGATGAACTATATGATGAAATATTAGTGAAAATTCGAAATTCTTGTTTTCTTTTTTTGTAGAAGACACCGTATTTCTAGATAAAGAAGATGCTCGTAAAGAGTACGTATTAAATGACGTAGGTAAAATATTTGTCGGAACACAGAAAGAACCTAGAGGGCGTAGATGGATATACGGTCAGGTAAGTAACTTATTGAGCGTAATCAGATTTGAATTGTAAAGAATGAATAACATTACATGCGGCTTGAATTAGAACTGTTTGCATTTATTTTGTGTTGTGAAATTAAAAGCTAATTTCGTTTTCAGTTTCACGATTCTGTATTACCAGCAGCTATGCTCATGCTAAATCATTCTCGTCTCGATTACACTGGGAGAGCTAGTCCGATTCTCGCATCAAGAGCAATTTCGAAGCTGGTGAGTCAAAAAGAAGATATTCGTGAAAACATTTTTATATACTAAATATATTGTTAAAGAATAAGAAATTATTGTTAATATTGTTAAGAAAGTAAGAATAACTAAACATTACACATAGATTGTATTACTCAATCCCTTTTCATGATATATGTCTAAAATGCAATACAAAAAATAAACAAGAACGTAAAATCATGCATCAAGCATAGATTATGAAACACTTTCAGAATACTGTAATAAAACTTTACATTTTAATAAGGGGAATATGGGAAATGCATAACATATTTCGAAACCCAATTTCTACAATTACCATCAATAGTCGGAAAAATATCCAAATTCTTTTGTGCAACCCTGCATATGCATAATCTTTATATGACCAATAGATTTTTATATATGCTTCATTATAGTACATATAGTACATAATAGTATGCTAAAATTTATATCCATTAGGAAACGTATAGCACAGTTGAAATTTCCCTTTTAGCAATTTCCCTCGATAAACGGAAATATTCTCATGATATTTTGTGCAGCCCTGTACATGATCTATATGATTTAGTATATACACCAATAATATACAAAAATTAGTTAAATTTAAAAACACTTACAACAACTGGAAACACACCTCCAGCTCTCATTATTCATAAATTTCCAATTATTTTGCGTGTCCCTGTAAATGAACGATGAATGCTATGCGCATATTACTTGGTGTATATAAATCCTATAGATCATGTACAGGTTTGCACAAAAAATCACGAGTAGATTTCCGTTTATTGAAAAATAAATGCTATACACTTCATTTTCAATACTGAACATACCTCAATAGTATATATCAATTGAAGGGGTCGGGGCAAGAAAGTGCCAAGCCACATTTTTGGTGAAATGAATCTAAAACTGTAATCTGTTGCTTAATATTGTAAATTATAATACCCAACATATAATTTGTTTCTAATGTCACTTGGTGACAGCATATGTGACATTTTTCGTTTTTACCCCAGATGTTTATGCCCCCAATGAAGACAGCTAATTTACAAAAAAACGTAATTGTAATATCATTAAAGTAATGCCATATTGTTACTCAGAATATCTCAAATGTTACTCAGACATTGGCTAAAAAACGTTATGTTATATATCTTGATTTGAGTATTTGATCAAATTTTCAAATTGAAATATCTCAGAAGTTCAAAAATGTGACTTGGCACTCTCAGGCCCCCGACCCCCTCAATTGCATATCAATATATTATTTACGAGAAGAGTTAGAGAAAGGACAGACGTTAGACAGACAAAACCGAATTCATAAACAGTTTTCGACTATGTTGGAAAGTGTTAAAAAGCTTGGAAAACTTTTCGCTCATGTCTTTTTGAAACGTTCTATAGCCGAAAGGAAAGTTTCCTTTCTTTTTGTAATGCATTTGGCATATTTTTTCCCCCAAAATTTACATTTTTATCTACATAATAAATGGAAATGTTTAGTTTTTATGTATGTGCTTTGTTAAATATGCGATGTTTCTACAGAATAGATGAAGATTTTCATAAATTTAAAATGTAGACTTTATAATTAAAATCTGTCAGATGTTCAAGGTTAAGTTCATGACACGTAGATTTCTTACTCGTTAGAATTTACAGATAAATGTAAATTCAAACTGTTACATCAACATTTTAATTTTGCGGATGCAGACGCGGATACGGATTGTTTACGCTTTTAAATGTACAAAATTTAAAAAACAGAAAACCCAAAAGCAAATGTAGGAAGAAACACAACAATATTTTAAAGGAAAATTGTTTTCTGCTTTATTTATGCAAAATATTCTCAATATATCAAGGTAATGAGGAAAATAAGTATATACGAGTATATTCAGTCAGTATTCAGAATTATTGCGTATTACTTGCGTATTTTAATGTTTAATACTGTTTTAATGTAAATTAATTAATTAATTAATTTTTGTTTTTGTAGAAAAAATAACAAGTTCGGAGAAAACTGTTTCTTTGTTAGTCATTCTACTTTTTTTTTGCCATACTTAATAGCCTACAGTAGTCATGCGAAGAAACGTGCAAACTAATAAGTCTATGGCAGGGCCGAAACTAAGGGGGGGCAGAGGGGGCACGTGCCCCGGGCGCCAGCAAAACAGAAGGCGAAGGGGGTGCCAAATGCAGGTTTTGTTTGTTGTTTGATATAGAAATGTATATATATATATATACAATTTGTATAAAATGTCTCGCAGCCGGAAAATCCAAAAGAAGAACTGAACCAAATGCATTAAAATAGACAAATAGATAAAAAGATTCGTCTACAATACAAGATAGCAAATGAATAAAAAGCGAACTGTTCTCTTAGGCTATTTTCTTTCTCCCATTCCAAATGTATCATGTCTATTCCGTCTATCATTTAAATCTCTTCCTGTGGTTTAGGAGAATCACTAACATTTTTCAAGGTCAGTCCCTACTCATGTCTGTATATGATACTGTTCAACGTCGTCTGGATACGGTACTGCATTGTCCAGCATGGATAATTGGCAAACGATTCCCTCACTTTGGCTTTTCTATTAGATAAAAACATTCCATGAAAGCTGTTCTATTTTTTCCCTTTTCTCACAGCATGGAGTTTTCTTCTTTTTCCATTTTGTCATGGTCGAGGGGTTACTGCCCTGGACAATAAACACAAATTGGGGGATGAATGCCCAAAATAAAATTCTCAGTAAAATCTTTTTCTTTTAAGTATAGCATTTGTACAGGTACAGTAAAAAATCTCGTACAGGGCGCCACGGCTAGTAAAGCCAGAGCCGCCCTTGGCTTTATCTTTCAAAAAGTTTTTTTACTCGTCTTTTTGCGAAAGTTTTCTAAGCGTTTTGCCGCCCTTGGCGGCAACTGAAATATGCCGGCCTGTTACTTTTGCTGAAATTACCTTTTTATCCAGATCCAATCTAGTATTATTAGAGGGGGCGAGGTTGGGCGACTGCCTGGGATACTAAAAACAAATAATGTTTGAAAGGATAATTTGAAAAATACGCAAAATAAAACTCTTTGTTAAAACTTTTTTTGAAAAAAATGTCATTTGCAAAGGTGCAGGGAGAAAACCATACCCAAGTTGCTATGACTAATAAAACCGCAGCCGCCCCTGCCTTTATCCTCCCAGATTATTTTCTCGTCCTTTGGCCATTTCCAGATAAATGAAAAATGCCGCCATACCATTTGTTACAATTACTTTTTTACATACAGATCCGGCTTTAAAGGGCGCGAGGTTGGCTATTGCTAACGACACTAAAAACTAAGGGGATGAAACATATGCAACATAAAATAGTAACCTCTCCTCCCCTTTTTTCTTTTTTAAGAATATAGCATTTGTAGAGACGCAGAAAAGAACCTTGCACAGGGTGCCATGGCTAATAAAGTCGTCTCTGCTTTTATCTTTGCAAAAAAAAAAAACTTTTTTTTCCCCATTATTACGTGTTTTGCCGCCTTATTCTTTTACTGTAATTATTTTTTTAGATCCAGATGTAAATTTCCGGGGCAAATACATCGTGTGCCTCTGTAATAGTCAAGCTAAATTTCTTTTGGTTTTAATCTTATCCTACTCTAAAAATGCAAAGTATCGATTATAATCAGTAACAAAGTCAAATGCATTCTATATATCAGCTTTATGTAAACAGCATACCAAGTGCGGGGGACCCCTTAATCAGGGGCCCCAGTGTCACGATCCAGATTTATATTTATCAGATCTGATTTAATTAGACTCTCTCTGAATCTGTGTAATTAAATCGCCATAAAAGTCTCTAACAGTAACAGGGTTCCTTTCAGCTCAGATCCAAGGAAGACATTTGTTTGAGAATTGGATATTTTTAGTCAAGTTACACAAAACTCGGCAACTAAAAAGTAAATCAACTTTATTATAATTGTAGAAAGAGAGATTCTCCATAAATCACGAGTCTCACCTCCAACCCGCCACAACTGTTCAGAGTTCTGATAATTGCTAATAGAAAAGAAGACAAGGAAAAAAATTAAACATAACTAAAATATTTCTGGGAATAGCAAATGGTATAAAAAATATTCTATTTAAATTACATGAAAATTATGTAGTAATACTAATAAAAAGTGCTAAGAAAATCCTTTGATCAAAAAATAATTTTTCTCGTTGAACTCAAAAGAGGATTTTGGGGGCCCTTTGGATCGCGACCCCTTAAATCCGCCCCTGAGAATATCAATAATTATACTTCCTAAGATGAAAACCTTTATAAAGCGGAAAATTTTTCGGTTCCTTTCGATTCCATTTTCAAGGTTTTAATGAATCAGTATTTGACAAAGCTGATTACTTTGTTCAGTATTACCGAGTATTACAGATTATCTGATTATACACTTTAAATTTTAGAAAGTTTGGAAATTTTCTTTTCGGAGGAGGGGGGGGGGCGCCAAAATCCATGTTTGCCCCGGGCGCCAAAAAGGCTAGTTTCGGCACTGGTCTATGGGAAGGGAAGGTTACTTTCAAATTTCTCGTTCGCATTTTAATATTTTTAAATGAATTTTGTTGCTTACGATTGCTGAGTTTTGACTTTTTCGATTTTGGTTCTAGTTTTTTTTTTATATAAGGGTACTTTCACTTTCAGAATCGGTTCCAAAATTAAAAATGTCCGCTTATAAAAAAACTGCAACAAAAATCGAAAAAGTAAAAACTGACAACCTTAGAGATCGACCTCAGCTATCTTAAGCAAAAAAAAAAAAAAAAAAAAAAAAAATACTGAAAAATATTAAAATGCGAGCGAGAAAATTGAAAATAACCTTCCCATAGACTTAACATTAACTTGAGCGTTTCTTCCCCTGAGCTTTTAAAAACAAGGATTGCTGAATCCAAATTCTCCCAAAATAAATTAAGGAATCTGAAAAATAGAAAGAAAAAACTGAATATTTGTAAAGGAGTTATAAGTAGACTTCTTGCAGGTTTAGCTTACAGTCATCAGTTACGATGTCCTTGAGTAAAATAAAGTATCGTGTATAAGAAGACACGCTCTTTGCGTTTTTAAGAAGCGTTGCATATTAATTGCAACAAGCTCTCTTTTATACAATTTACCAATCCATCAAGTTTTCTCTAAGAGCTGATACAATTCCCTTATTCATAAGGATTTCAGAATTGGAATCTGTTTTGATTGCTATATGAGTTTTTTCTCTTTTTCTTTCACTTATTTGACTTTAATTTCAGTTTGAGTGGACAATACTCTTTGTATATCTCTCAAAATATATTATTTTTCTCCACTCGATTTTTATGACTGTTCTTATTTGATCTCTTCTGGATTTAGAATATTAAAATCTCACTGTCTGTTTGTATTTCACAATTACTCCTTCTAAAATATGGAACTCGTTGCAATGAAATTAACACCAGTTATCCATTCGGATGCGAGGATGTCATATAAGTTCTCAGAATTTTAAATTTTAAATTAGTTACTGATATATATATATATATATATATAATTATAATATCTTTGAATTTCAAATAACATTATTCAAGTTCTCACAACATTCTAACCAAATCTCCAATGAGATAATTAGTAATAAAGTGTAGATGTAATACCACAAAGTTAATAAATTAACAAGTGCAAACATAATATTACCATAGCAATTGCAACGATGGTAATCGGCCAAAAATACTGAAATTTGTGAAGAATATTTAAAGAAATATATATATATATATATATATATATATATAATATACCATAAAATGTAAAATAATTGGAAGTTGGATATCAAGTGAATTTAAATGGATTTTGATATGAAAAAAGATCTAATATGACACAAAATGTAATATAATGGAAATTTGGATAACAAGAGATTTAAAATAGAATTGGAAATGAAAAAACACGTGTAGATATTAATCTTCAGCCTGGATGTATCCACACGTGTTTTAAAAATAATACAATATTTCATAAAAATATACTGGCAATTATGCTAAGATCAGTATATTCTACCAGGTATATTGTATTATTACCAGAAAACAATTGGAAATAAAAACCTGTAATGAATGGATGAAATAGTTTACTCACAATAATTATCAAACATTCCGCAAACAACACAACGACCACATTGGGCTCAATTCATGACATATCAGAAATCGTGATAAGATAGTCAAGTTGAGAGAACATATGTTGAAATAACACCTTAAATATCACATTTTACTACATATTGATTTAAAACACACTAAAATAATTTTTGTATACATATATACAGGGTGTCCATAACTAAACGATCCTACTTTCAAGTTGTCTACAGACAAAACTATTGCTCAGACAGTTGTGAAATTTTGTCAAGGACATAATGAAGGAATGGGAATTTGTTTAAGCGAAAAAAAATTTGGTTCAAAATTTCGCCGCCAGAGGTTGTTTCTTTTAAATGAATTACACATTTAGGATACATTTACGATAGATTACAAATTTTATTTCAACAAAACATGTTGAACAAAACTTTTTCGCGACATGTTTTTAGCATTTCCCAGAATACACTGCGGTCAACTGTGGAACATGCTATCTTACGATTCCAGATGGTAGCTGAAAATAATGGCCGTCATGTGGAACATGTTTTGATGCAATAATTATAATATATAATATATATTATAATATATATTATAATATAGGATTTCTCTATCTTGTTCGTTGGATTTTTTTAAAGAATTAAACATTCATAACACTTTTCTGTATTTTAGGTAAACAGTGAAAATGACGATAAAGGAATAGTCGTTGGCAACTGGTCAGGAATGTACGACGATGGAACGGCTCCGTGGATGTGGACGGGAAGTCCAGCAATTATGGACGAATACTTCAAGAATGGAGGGGAGCAATCAGTGAAATACGGACAGTGTTGGGTATTCGCTGGCGTTGCAACCACAGGTGAATATATTTCAGTTATAATTTATCAAAAACTAGCGGCCCGTCCCAGATTCGCTCAGATGGACAATGTGTCGACCTACACTGTTAAAAATTTGCAGCCAACTGTCCAGTCATTTGACTGTTTTTATAGAAAATGGTTACATAACCGTAATTTAACTCTATACTGACCATAATATGGGCAATAAAATGGTCAGAATAGAGTTAATTTACGGTTATGTAACCGTTTTCTAGAAAAACGGTCAAATAACTGGACAGTTTGTTGCAAATTTTTAACAGTGTACTTAGAAAAATGTCTTACGCAAAATATCCAATCAAAAATCAGCAACAGCTCTCATTCGTCTAATCTTTTGTAATCGAGTTCATTGCCAATGTTGACGACGAAATCACTAAAGTAGATGCAATGCGTGTTTAACTATTTTTTAGCAGATTGGTTTAGCTGTATTTTATGTATTTTATTGTTGTAATGTCCTTGTCATAATTTCAATGTTGTAACTATTGTTGCGAATTTATTTTTGTAACTGTATTGTTGCAAGATTCATTATTTTTTTACCTAACCCCCCCCCCCCCCCCATTTAACCCCCTTACGGGTTGAATTTCTAAAATCCCTGAAATACGTGTTTAACCATTTTTTTAGTAGATTTGTTATCCTGAATTTCACGCTCCTGCCTAAAACTGCTGCTGAGATATGGCGAAATGACCTAAAACCTTTTGACCCTTTATTTAACACCCTTCGAGTGGTAATTTAAAAAATTCCTTTCATATTGCTTTCCTAGGTCATAACAGCAATGTACTGTCCGAATTTCATGATCCTGACTTTAGTCGTGTCAGCTGGGATTTATGGGTCAGTCAGTAAGTCAGGAGTTCTCTCTTAATATAATAGTATAGATCATAAAAAAATAACTTTAAGAATTTTGGCAAAGAAAACCGATTCGATTTATTTGAGAAGGCACAATATTTCGCTGTAAATGAAAACAATATATACACATGCAATGGTGAGGCTGGTGGTAAAAATAACGAGAGTGCCCGAAACTAACTTATATTTAAAAATATATATCGAGCAATCTTGTAGTTGAACAGCCTTATGAAATGTATCCTTTGGAGTATCCTCGAGTTTCAATAAATACTCCCTTAATTTATCCTTGTTGTGAATAAAATTATTTTTGACCGTTCTTAATTTTAAGTTTCACCTCTTCGCTTGTGCACTTAATTCCAAAACAAACCAAAAGAACACAGTTAGAATCGATAAATCAAGAAAATAAACTAAAAAGCCGCGCGGATGAATAAAAACTATTTTTATAGGAGTTGGTAGGCGCTATGTTTAAGCGTAGCACATTGCTTCGCTTATGGATGGTAAAGTCAGGATACGCCAAATACATGGCCAGACAAGAAGCTACATTTATCAGTAGTTCTCAACGCACTTAAGACCGTGTATTTACTTTTTCTGCTAGTTTGGGTATCGTTTCAAGATAAACAAGATAACTTATCAACCGATACCGGATAAAGTGCATGCAAAACATATTATAACAGAAAAAATAGAGACTTAAAAAATTGTAGTTATTTTACATAATTATGAGGGCGCTATATCGCAGTTAGCGTCTAAGAACAGGTTGCCCCTGCACCCACACAATTGAATTTTTACTCCAGTTCATTAAACAGATTTAAAATATTTTACAGATTTTTGTCAAAATAGTATCATTAAGAAAGTCATAAAGAGAGAAAAACCCATAGACTCTTATAATAAAATTTCAGCAAAGTTTTAATTGCATTCAATTATCAACATTTTCCTAATTTAATTGATAGTCCATACCAAAATTTAAAAGAGCAGGAAAGAATTAGATTTATATGTTTTTTGATATCTAAAATATACACTCTATAACAAAAAAATCGACGCATCAAGAAGGATTTGTCCGATTGTAATGAAATTTCGTATGCAAAGACGTTGCGACTAAACATACAAATGATTAAAATTTGGCGCCTAACGAATGAATAGCGGAAGCTCCAGCGCATCCAGCAGATGTATAAAACAAGCGATTTTCGATCTGATGGTCAAAATTTTTGTTTTACTTCGGCTGCGAATATCCTACGTCGACTGTAATAATTCCTTGCTGAAGGATTAATGCTCATTACGAGCATATTTGAGAGTTTTTAAGAGGTCGTGTCATCGAACTGAAAGAGATTGGATGGACAAATCGAAGAATTGCTCAACATCTAGGTTGAAGCGCTGAAACAATTAGATACTGGCAAGAGTGGATTCAACAACGGCAATTTAAGAGTCAGGATGGCAGTGGTAACATAGGACCACAATATAACGGGGGGATAGAGTGATTGTCCGATCAGCTGTTAGTGCACCAGATTCATCGTTATCAACCGTCCGCGTTGACCTGCACATATGTGTCCAACATGACCATTGACAGACCAAAATCTAGGATCATACTGGTCGTTACGACTCTTTCTTTTCACGCCTATACATCGTGCAAGCCCGATTACAGTGGTGCTTGGTTCGACCAAGTTGGAACTGCGCTGACTGGGGATGTCTTTAGTGTCAAGTTCAGATTCCTACTGTGTCCTGACGACCACCGAAGACATGTCTGGAGACGTCTAGGGCAGCCTGAGGATCCTGCCTTTACTATCGCACGCCACAGAAGTTCAAAATAAGGTTTTATGGTCTGGGGAGCTATTTCCTTTCATAGCCGGACGTCTTTAATAGTCATTAGAGGTACACCTTGAGCACAGCGGTACGTAGACGACATTCTGCTGCCCGTTTTGTTGCCATTCCTTTTGCGCCACTCTGGACTTATTTTTCAACAAGATAATGCTCGACTACATATGAATTGCTATGAATAGTGCTATGAATTTTCTTCAAGCTTGCTAGAAACTTCCTTGGCAAGCTAGGTCACACCTCCATAAAGCACATTTGGGACGTGATGGAAAGGCGATTGCAACTATCCCGTAATGTGGCCGTTTTAGAGCGACAATTGCAGAGAATTTAGAAAGAAATCCCTCAGAACACCATCTAGGTACTTTATCAGTCTATGCCACGCCGGTTGATAACTTACATCCAGGCTAGAACTCTTATACTAAGGCTGAATCATACCCGCCATTTAAAAAACCCGAGAACAAAGACCAAGCTAACACCGATTAGCTTACAGCAGTGGTGGACGGCGAGTGACAATGAGAGGGACGGCAAACCCTTGCTCTGGAGGTAAACTAATGCTGAGCTGGGTTACAATATGGCGGTTATTTTTGGCAACAAGATGAATATGCGTCAGCTTCCTTTATAAATACCTTAATCCAAGCCAGAAGTGGACCAATTCCATATTGATTTCCTCACTTTGTAACGATCAAACTCTGAAATAAATGATTCAATTGTTCTGAAATTTTAAGTGTTTTCGTTTCTGTGGGTGTTCTTCCCATCCACCAATTTTTGTTGCAATCGTACAACTCCTTCTTAGTGTGTTGAATTTTTTTTGTTGTAGAGTGTACTTAAAATGATTATTTTAAAAAAAGTTTCAATGTATGCATTTTAAAGCCAAAATGAAAGAAAACATTAGACTATTAAAAATGTGAAATCAAATATATTTTATTCAAGTAATTTTGTTCATTCTTTTTCTAGCATTTTATGAATACATATTATCTTACTTGCTTTGTCTAAAAAAAAAAAATCCCCTATTTTTCGGCAATTGAAATCGAACAAATCAAGTTGTCTGTACAATTTTACCCATTTAAATGCAAAATGATGTCTCATAATTCTTAACTGGTTTATGTTCTCGCCCAAAATAAAAATAAATCAAAAAGTTATTTTGCAAGTTCGATTCTAATAGGTGGAAAAAACGGCAAAAAACCCTGACAGAGACAAATAAAAACGAAAAGTGAAATCAGCCCCCCAAAAAGGCAAAAAACACTACAGCGACAATACACCAAGAGTGTGACAAGCGAACAGAGATGGCAAATATGTAAATCTTTGTACGCTAAAGGCGCTTGGTGTATTTAAAATCCGTCGTGGGTGCAGAGTCCTCCAAGTTCCCTGTGAATTATACCTCTGGGGGTGCCTAGTCAGGTGAAGGTCCTGTCACCTGATCAAGGTTCTAAATTACGAGACCAATTACTTTTTCTTTCTTAATGTTTGCTTTTTTTAATCTGCCAATTCAACAAAGTTTAATAGAAACCTTCAACCGGCAAACAAAGAGAACTGTAGCAAACCACTAGAGAGCTCTACAGCGATGCCAACAAAACTATAGTCAGGTGGATCGCAGCCATGCTGTGATCAGGCGATTTCCGCCCTGCTCGCAGGTACTAGGCCCTCGTCAAGCTAGGCCCTCATGCCGGGCAGGTAGGGGCCTGGTTAACGGTATAAAAAAATAGGTGGAGCATACAAATGTTTAAAATATTCAGGTGTACCGAAAGACGACCACATAAACTTCTAAATCATGGAACGTAATTTCGAAGACAGTGAACAGTCGATCTGCCTAAGCTTAACGTGACGGCTTTATTCAACAGATTGAGCTGAAATTAGAATGTTTGGAGGCTATAATACTGTTTGTTCTATGGAACATTACCACATGTCATCACTAACTAGTATTATGTGCTTTAGATTATGCAGTGATTTATATTCTTTATGCACATCTGAAAATAAATGAGGGATTTTTATGTATGGTTTAAGAGAAAATTTCTTAATCTTTATGTTTTTTTCATTGAAATATTGTAGTTATTAATAATTAATCTGAACTAATAGATACAATATTTTAATTTCCTTAAACTATTTGCGTATAAAAAGTGATAAAATATAAAAGAAATACAATAAGTAAAAGAAAAAATATTTCAAATAATCTAACAGATAAGCATATCTAATCTTAATCTGAAATGCACCAAATAGAGTCAATATTTTAGAAAATAAGCTAAGTGTTGAACATTTCATGAGAAATTTCTCTGATCTCATATTTTTTTACACAGCCATTTTTTTTTAAAAATAAATATTTAACTTGACGTGTAGTTCAATCTTCACAATTTGTAACTTTGTTCTGTTTACCCCGCACTTTACACGGATTTACACGGATTGTATTTAAACGGACTGAGTATGTAGCCTTTTAGACAACATTATGTTTCGAACGATAGGTAAATTGTAATTTTATGCAGTCGCAGCTTGTCTAAGATATTTCTTTTCACGTTGACTTCAAACGTTTTCTTTTAAAGCACTTCACGACAAATAATATTAACAATAATGGTCGATGTCTACTAAAATCTTCCTCCTTTTATAAAATTTGTTAATAATTATTGTTAACACATTCGCATGGGTATGTTTTTGTGAAATCTGGGTTTTAAAACAATTGAAGCTGCTCTCTCTTTAAAAAAAATTTTCGTAAATTGTTTTCTAGATAATTTTCCCAAGTTTATGCATCAGTAAATATCATTAAATATACGAATTTATTATAAAATGTCTTACAATCTAAAAAAATATGAGCAATAAGATATATAATTCCTTTTCTGTGAGGTAGAAGCCACGCCCTTTTGTCAATGATGATTTTTGAATAAAAACGAGAATTCTTGTTTCCCGATGCGTATGTGTTTTTCTTTTTAAATTATATATTAGCTACAGTTATCACCTTTTGGTTATTTTATTCATTCTTGCTAAGCATGTGCCCATCTTTTTTAAGTAAAATATTTTTAAGAGAATTTATAATAATTATTCTTTTGTTTTTATTTATACTGTAGAATATAGAGAATTCATTCTCGAACTGAAACAAATTTTACGAAGGAAAGTCTTTAAGTAAGTCCCAAAAGATAATTAAATAATAACTTACAATGGTATTCATTTCAAAACTATTTTTATTTTCCAACATATTCTCCACTAATATTTATGAACTTACATCACCGTTTTATCAGTGCACCAACACCAGCTACATAACATTCTTTGGGTTGCTGTCTTAGCCGCATTAGGACTTCAAGTTGAACCTTTTCATCATCTGTGAACATCATCTTGCTTCCAAGATGATTTTTTAGTGGACTAAACAGATGAAAATCGATTGGGGCTAAGTCGAAGCTGTATGGTGGATGTTGAAGAAGTTGCAAGATGATGTTCACAGATGATGAAAAGGTTCAACTTGAAGTCCTAATGTGGCTGAGACAACAACTCAAAGAATCTTATGTAGCTGGTGTTGGCGCACTGATAAAACGGTGATATAAGTGCATAAATATTGGTGGAGAATATGTTGAGAAATAAAAATAGTTTTGAAGTGAATATCATTTTAAGTTATTATTTAATTATCTTTTGTCACTTACTTAATGACTTACCTTCGTATTTTATGTTTGATGAAAGAGTGCCTTGTACTTTTTGAAAAGATTTAATATGTATTTTCTTCTTAAATTATTTCGTAAATAACTTACAATGATATTCACTTCAAAACTATTTTTATTTCTCAACATATTCTCCCCCAATATTTATGCACTTATATCACCGTTTTATCAGTGCCCCAACACCAGCTACATATAATTCTTTGGGTTGCTGTCTCAGCCACATTAGGACTTCAAGTTGAACCTTTTCATAATCTGTGAACATCATCTTGCAACTTTTCCTACATCCACCATACAGCTTTGACTTAGGCTCAAGCAATTTTCATCTGTTTAGTCCACTAAAAAACCATCTTGGAAGCAAGATGATGTTCACAGATGATGAAAAGGTTCAACTTGAAATCCTAATGTGGACACAGCAATCCTGAGACAGCAACCCAAAGAATTGTATGCAGCTGGTGTTGGGGCACTGATGAAACGGTGATATAAGTGCATAAATATTGGTGGAGGATATGTTGAGAAATAAAAATAGTTTTGAAGTGAATATCATTGTAAGTTATTATTTAATTATCTTTTGTGACTTACTTAATGACTTTCCCTCGAATTTTAATCATTCTGTGTATTCATTTTGTATGTTTGGGAATTTTTATATAAATATTTTTTAAAAGCCACACACTCATGAAGATTTTTTTGTTGTTCACTAGTCTGTAGAACACTAGGAATTCCTTGCCGAACAGTTACAAATTTTGTATCAGCGCACGACACCGACAGAAGTCTAACGGTTGACAAATATTTCGACAAGGATGGAGAGAAGATAGAAGGTGTCAGCAATGACTCAATATGGTGAGTGTTCTTGAAAATTCCTTTTATAAAATTTTAAATAAAATTAATATGCTATTTTAAATTTATAATGTACCAACAAGGAGAGGAACAAGCTTGGTAATCACAGATTTTGATTATTTTTATATATGTTGTAGGGTAAAAGCCCTTTAGTCTCAGGTTCAACGGATTTTATACAACGCTCCTTAGTTCTCGAGAAATAGGGGTCTAATATTTTAACACAACTTAAATATTTATTTTGTAACAAAATTGCTGCGTTGGTCGCAGCTCAGTTGTTATGGCTTCTGCTCGTTAATCCGTGGGTTCGGGTTCGAGACCGGGACGAGCTACGTTTGTTTTTTTCATTTTTTGTTTTATAAATATACTTGTAATTATTATATAATAATCCTAATTAAAAATTATAATATTGTACAAAAGTTATAATGTTAACCTATTTATTTTTATTTGTAACTATATCGTTGTATAAAACATCATTAAACAGTTATTTTTTTTTTAAATCACTTTTAAAATGTATTTCATATAAGCTTTATCGATGCAATGATATTGAACAATTGTGTTAATTCGTGATTTTAAAGAAAAATCATTTATGTATTGCCTTAACAAGGGAAGTCAATGCGATGATAATACTACTCTCTTTTTAAAGTAAGAAGCATAATTATATTAAAATTTAGCATAAGAATTAAATTACAACATATTTTTTGCATATTAAAGATTTTTAAATTTGTAATACGTATGATTTCGCTTTGAATTAATTTATAATTAATAAAATAAGGTATGATTTTTTAGCGATTTTGGAATTTTTACTAGTCGATAATGGTTCCATTAAAAAAAAAAATCTCTTTAAATGATGAGAAATATTTAAATATCAAATAAATTAAATTTAAATTTAAATGTGTTAACATTATAATTAATGTACGATATTAAATTTTTTAATTGAGATTATTAAATTTTAATTACAATTTAATAAAAGTAAGACCGACCTATGCTCGGTCAAAATTAGCTTTGAGTTCAAATATCATGACCCATGACAAAAATGACCCACTAATCAAATTTTCTGGAACATATGACCAAGCCCAATTGTCTTCTCGTACCCGAAACCCGTAGGATAAAAATTTAGTCAAAATAGTCTGAGCTGTTTTTAGATAAAAATAGCTTGACCCACATTGACCCAAAAATGACCCACTAATCGGATTTTCTCGAGCATGTAACCTAGCCCAATGGTTTTCTCGTGCCCCAAAACTGTAGGATACAAAATTTAGTTCAAATCGTCTGAGCCATTTTTAAGATAAAAATAGCTTGACACATAATGGTCCATTAATCAAAATTTCTCGAACATATGACCTAGCCCAATAGTCTTCTCGTTCCCTAAAACTGTAGGATACTAAATTTAGTTCAAATCCTCTGATCCGTTTTTAAGATAAAAATAAACTCATAATGACCCATGACGAAAATGACCCACTACTCGAATTTTTTGGAACATGCGACCTAGCCCAACAGTCTTCTCGTCTCCGAAAACCATAGTATGCAAAGTTTAGTCGAAATAGTCTGAGTCGTTTTTAGATAAAATTAGCTTGACCCACAATGAGCCAAAAATTACCCACTAATCGAATTTTCTCAGACATGTGTCTTAGCCCAATGATTTTCTCAAGCCCAAAACTCGTAAAATACAAAATTTAATCAAAATCGTTAGAGCCGCTTTTTGGATAAAATTAGCTTGACCCACGTTGACCCAAAAATGACCCACAAATCGAAAGTTCTCAAAAATGTGACCCAGCCCAATAGCCTTCTCGTGCCCAAAAATGATAGGATACAAAATTTAGTCAAAATCGTTTGAACCATTTTTTAGGTACAATTAGCTTGACCCTGACCCATGATGACCCAAAATGACCCATTAATCGAATTTTCTCGAACATGCGACCTAGCCCAATGGTTTTCTGGGGCCCCAAAACGGTAGGATACAAAATTTCGTCAAAATCGTTAGAGCCGTTTTTAAGATAAAATTTGCATATATATATAACCGCACACACACACACACACACAAGATTTGCTTGTATTAGAATATATTTCGTCAAAATCGTTTGAACCGTTTTTTAGATAGAATTGGCTTGATCCTGACTCTTGATGACCCACTAATCGAATTTTCTCGAACACGTGATCTAGCCCAATGGTTTTCTGGTGCCCAAAAACGGTAAAATACAAAATTTCGTCAAAATCGTTTGAACCGTTTTTTAGATAGAATTACTTGACCCTGACCCCTGATGACCCAAAATGACCCACTAATCGAATTTTCTCGAACACGTGACCTAGCCCAATGGTTTTCTGGTGTCCGAAAACGGTAAAATACAAAATTTCGTCAAAATCGTTAGAGCCGTTTTTGAGAACAAATTTGCATATATATATATAACTAAACACACACACACACAAGATTTGCTCGCATTAGAATATATGGTATACTGTTCTCTTTACATTTTGCAGGAATTTCCACGTGTGGAACGATGTGTGGATGTCTCGTCCGGATTTACCGCCTGGTTATGGAGGATGGCAGTCCATCGACTCGACACCTCAAGAGACAAGTAATAGTGAGTGGCATGATGTGTTAGTTATGCACCGAAGAGCCATTAATACGAAACATTTACTTAGAATTAACACAAAAATAGTACTTTCAAAATAATGCTTTAAATTTTTTTTTTCTGGACTGCTTTAGGTGCTTTTACACTCTAAAAACGACTTTTTCAAAACTGAGTAAAAATACTTAAATCTGAGTATGTCGCATAGTCAAAATGACTCCGAATCAAAATTACTCAAGTTTGAAACATGTATATACTCATTTCTGAAAACATGCACACACACACACAAGAATAAAACATCATGTGCTCATATTTGAGTATGTCCATGTTTCAAACAACAGCTAGAAAAAAGCGCTAGTGCTGCCATCTCTGGTTCTATTTACAATTATGGGAGGATAAACTAAATTTACGTTTTCACCCAGAGCCAGCATAGAACCCGAGCCCTACTTAGCTATAAGTCCGTTGCCTTATCCACTTCGACATCCAGATCACTTGAGTGGGCTATTTTAAATGCAACTCATCGAATGATTCCGACGCATGTTGCATTTTATAGGATTCATTAATTTGTTGCTGAGAAAATATTTTTAACGGGATTTCGGATAGATTTGGTCAATTTGAGATGGTTGTTAAGATTGTACAACTTTATTATTTATGTAGGGAAGGAGAGATATGAATTATACAAATTTTCATTTTGATTGTTATCAGTATGTTTCTTAGATGAAAAAGCGGTTCCTGGATATTGAAATTTAACTGACTAAATTTTCTTTTTGACACATTTTAACCCATTAATGCCACAATTATTTTTCTCTTGAAAAATGGAAGTATTGCATTTCGTTCAAATGTGTATGAACTTCTATCTGCAATTTTTGAGTATTGTCATGTTTCAAACATGAGTTTGAATTGATTCTAATCATTTTTTAGTATGTCCATGTTTCAAAAATGTGTATGAACTGACCTCTATGTGCTTAGTTTTGAGTATGTCCATGTTTCAATATTCTGAGTATTTCTGGTATTTCAGAATTGGAAGTATTGGGTCGTTCTATTTGAAACAAAAAGTTTCATAACAAAATGAAAACATCGATTTACTCAGATTTGAAAGTGTAATTTTTCTCAGTGTAATGTTTTTCGATAAGCTGAGTTGAAAAAATGCTACGGTGTTCTTGATATCTCGCAAGGATTTTTTTTAGCAAGGTCATCTAATTTTATCATCGCAAATTTGGATTTTTCGGCAAATTTTACGTTTGGATACCAAACAAGATGTCATTCGGTCAAGTAGTTTAAAAATCACGCAGTTTTAAAGTTTGGAACTACACAATATTAAATTAATTTTTAATCGTTGAAAAAAAGATGAAATGCGGATAGTTTTTTAAACATTACTCAAAAACGACTTGGGGCTGTAATTTTAGATTTCTATGTGTGAAGCTCCTGAAATTGATTTCTGTTAAAGAAAAAAAAGTACGTTACAACTCATGCTATTCTCGCAAATTAATTTAGAAAATATATATTTTTTTAAAATTAAGTTTAAAAAAAAAAAGACTGAAAATGAAAAAAAAAATATCTACCCTATCAAAATTCGTGCGCGTATCTATCTATGTAACCTCGAAAACTCGGAAACTACAGGACGCAGGGCTACGAAATTTGGCACACGGGTTGCTGGTAGGGGGCACATGAACAATTGAGAGAAAAAATTCGAAAATTTTAAATAGATTTTTTTCTATTTTGTGCTTTTGACGAATTTTTGCGTTTTATGTTCATCCCGTAATCGCACGAGTTCTAACCAGTTCTAAATGTGTACTACAATGTGAGATATACATATTACGTACGCCGCGCTGCAATACTAAGAAGCTGTAGCGGGTATTACGATAATTAATTTAGCTCGCATGCAAATAATTAGAGATTATTTAATTGCGCTTAATTATTACTTTTTTTTAAATAAAGGAAAACATTTTATCACAAACATCAACAACACTTTTTATTCTATTTATTCCCTTATTCCAAGGATATCGTTTTATCGTCTGCTGTCATAGAAACATGATAAATTAAATTTCATTAAAAAAATGCACAGTAACTACCAGACCGAATGACATCCCGTTTAGTAAAATTTACTAAAGAAGCCAAATATGATGTCAAATTTTGTTTTTAGTATTGACAGTGTTGAAGTTTGGTATAATTTTTATGTGTAGACGACCTCTTAAGCAAAATTTAAGTGTAGCATCGATTAGTAGACATTATTATTAAATGATTGATGTCAGGTGTTTACGCGATGATTTGCTGCAGAGTTAGTATGTGGTATACCTTACATTTTATTAATTTGTTACGTTTGACACTGATGGCACGAAGTCAAAAATCATTATAAGTATAAAACCATTTATCCAGAATGGTCGGGGCCAGATGTATTCCGAATAACTGGTTTTTCTGGATAACTGGTTGGCCATTAAAGCAACATCCAATTGAGAGATTCGTAGAATATATGTGGCTGTAACATTGTTACTCATTTCAAATTATTATATTACTCTGATAAGGCTCAGATCTTATCAAGATCAAAGATTAATACGAGTTTGAAAGAAGGCAATATCTGGCAATACCCTGGAAACAATAATGCTGCATAAAACTCAAAATGCTGAATATCTAACTAATCATGCTTCCATTTCAAATCCATCAAGTTGTACAATGCATGTGGTAATCTATCAAGCAATGCACATGTCAAACTAGCATTGCATGGCACTTTTTCTGGAAAGATTTTGAAATCAGTCAGTTGGAAATACCATTCCGGATAACTGGTTTTCCGGTTAACTGGATTCCGGATAAATGGCTCCATACTGTAATACCTTCTTTCCACTTCAAGAAAAATGTCTTATTATAGAATGTTCTGCCTTATGCCTGTTTGCGAGTTGCGACCTTGCTCCCATGCGGGAATCAACAGTAGTCTGATAACGTGTTTAGTAATACATTTATAAGTTACAAACTGAAAATTCGGATGCCTTTATTATTAAAATAAAAATTTAGTAACCAGAGCAAAATTGTCTATTTGTGTAAAACTGGTTCGTGATACAGATTTTAGAATTTTTCTCAAAATCAGCTTATCCTATCAGCTCCTATCCGCCCCACCCTACTATAACATAGCTTCCCCACGCTAGCTATTCCACCCACCTTCTATAGTATAATCTCGGCAGCAGGCGGTGTTCCCACCGCACTGCCTGCTGCTATCACGCAGAAGTCCCATTCCCTATCTACCGACTTCCCGTTTGGTATCCGAAGGTAGCATAAACCGAAATATCCATATATGATGCTAACTTTAGGTGTTAGCATTGAAATTTTTAAAATTTGGTACAATTTCTATTTGTAGATCCATCTCCTAAGCAAAATTTAAGTATTGCTTTAACTCTTGTTTAGATTGATGTCTGAGCTAAAGGTATTTTTTGCAAATTAAAGTTGAAGACCACGTTTTTTAGCTTTAGCAGACGATTTCTCATCCGACGTCCATTTTTTAATTCGGCTTTTTTTCATATCTGATAATTTGCATCTATCCTTTTGTAACTTTAACATTTTTGTAACGATTTTATGCATTTCTATTGTCTATTCAAAGAAAAATTCTTCTAAAGTTACATTTTTCGTTAAAAATTCTTCTAAAGTTACAAAATTTCGTTAAAAACGCTTAAAAACGCTTAAAAAAAATAAAGTGACGACTTGAAGAGGTCCATTCTCGACCGAAAACAACAACCAGATTCCCAATAATTAAAAAAAAAAACCAAAAAAAAAAACCTGATGTTTAGTTAAAAGACACTTTAGCTAAACATTTTTCAACAGAAAACAGTACAAAAAACATTCAAAAACTTATAGTCATATGTAAAAATATGTCAATAACTGCATAATTACGCACGCTTATATAATTATAATCAGTGGCGCAGCCAAGATCTTCAGAAGAACGGGGTTTTGAGTCATTGTTACTAATACAAAATTTTGTTATTCAACCTATTCCTAAAGTAGTTTTAGTAAATATGAGGTGTGTGAAAACCGTTGTAATTAAATGCACAAGCAGCGGAAATAAATTTAGCATAAAAATGAAGAGCAAAATAAAAGAAAGACTGAATAACAACAGTTGCAGGTAGAAAGAGTGAAACATATATTGTAGTCAGTATACATATATACCGGATGAACCAAAAGTTCGTTAAAACCTTAAAAATTCATGAAAAAGGAAGAAATTATGATAAAGAAGTGCAGTTTGCGAGAAAAGGCTCACAAAGTAGTCGGACTTTTTTTCAGTAGCAAAAATGTTTTAGTTAAAAATGTCACTGGTAGAGGTCGCTGACGACCCAAAACACAATGAACTGGACAACAGTACGCTCCATCCATTTATTCTTGCAATAACAATTGTTCAACATGACCTCCAGAAGAAACAACGGCGACACAACTAAAGCGACTCCCAACGTCAGTTACAGCTGAATGCATCTTGTCGGAATGAATTGCAGAAACTCTCTGTTCAAATAGAACAACTTCACCAACAACGCTCGATCGAGTAATGATAACATTCTAAAAGCGAATGAGAATTCCTCGTGTATCCCGGTCTTTTATTGCAGGATTAATTTGCACAATTCTGCTGAATCTCTCGCATGTTAGCGCCATCTACAGGTGACTTTTAAACATTTTTTTTTTGCGGTTAAAAAAAATCCGACTACTTTTTGAGCCCTTCCTTGCAAACCGCACTTCTTTGCTATAATTTCTTCTTTTTTTATGAATTTTTAAAGTTTTAACGAACTTTTGGTTCACCCGGTATGTCTGTATACATATATGTCAGTATACATGTAGTCATAAACATATATGCACCAGTACATATATGCATTTCTGCTATTGCTTCTCACTCTCTCTTATTTATTTATTTTGCACTGAAGAAGGGGTTACGATTATGAGGCCTTGAAACGCTAATTTCTTTAGCTGTTTATTTTTTTATTTACGTTCTAATTTACACATCATATAGTCATCTTAATACAAAAGGTTTTGTATGCACTTTATTAATTTTTAAGTGACCAGGAGAGGGTTTAATTCTGAAATACCCCATGCTCATTTGATGCGTTAAGTCATAATAATTGGTTAAAAAGGCTGTAAAATACCAGTTCAATTTTACAGTCATTTTTCTTATCGTTTCAATGGCACTTTGGTGGATGTGATTTAATGATATGAGATTGATAAATTATATCTTTCATAATTTATTTTAAAAATTAAGACATTTACTAACACTTTATCACACATTATTTTTATATTATCATAATTTTATTATGAAGAAGTAGCATTAAAAGTGATATACAGACAGCCAAATTATGATAACTGACTGGTATCTTGAGATCTACCTTTTTACAATGATTTTTAACAAACATTTTTTTCACATAATGACGTTTTAATAGGGAAACTTGGGGTGAGATGCTGTATCGGACAAGAGGCCGTGTCACGTGGTTTTCTTATGCGCAGGGGCTGTAAGGAAACACCATTCAGTCGTGTGGAACGGGCTTCCCTATTGATACTTTTATTCGAGTTTGCGTTGTTTTATTTAAATTTTAAATAGTGATTTTCTATTGCTGTTTCGTCTTATCACCTTTGGTAAGTGTCCAAAATGTTTTACGCTCTTTCTTTATGTAATTCCTATGTAGATGGCCCTCTTACCCCAAGATTGGGGTAAGATGCCGAAATGCAAGCATTTACAAAAGAAAAATATTTTATGCTTTCTATGAAATTCCTAAAATGAAATACATTTTTAAATCATACATGAATGTATCAACTTTACCAAAAAATTAATAAATAAAAAATTAAAGCAACAGGCGATTTTATAAAAAATTATATCAAAAATCACGGCATCTTCACCCAATCTACCCTATTATAATTGATTGGTGTTTCAAAAAATTTTTTACGCATCATCAAATTCGATTCTACATTTTATTATTATTATTATTATTATTATTATTATTATTATTATTATTATTTAATTTATAAAAATAATAGCAGGCAATGTAATCTTCTAAATCTATGTCAAACGTGAAAATTCTTTTTTCCCTCCTCATCAATGTAAATAGATTTATTTTTTTCAGTTTGTAATTCAATGTTATGAAATTTTATACGTGCCTTAATATGATTACGGTAAATCGAGGATATGTTTCATAAAACACTGCCTAGCTTTAAAATTCAATAATTTATTATATTTAATAAACATAAAGATGAAAGAAGTGACATATTTATCAGTTAGCTCATAAATTTTATTTACAGTCATTTCAAAACTAGCTCAAATTTTCGTCAGTAGATGGCGCTGTCTCAAACTTTAAGAAGAGGAAAATTAACTTCAAAATACAAACTTTTCAGCGTTTCAATAGCTAAATAGAAAAAAAAGTAAAAACTGGGATAACTTTTATGCACATTTAGACTTTAGTTTCAGCTTTCTTAGAGTTTGATCCAGCGCAGCGCCATCTATTGACGAATATTTGAACTGTTTTAAAACTACTGTATACACAATGAGCTACCTGATAAACATATTACTTATTTCATTTTTATATTTATTGACTTTTAAAAGTAGAAAGTCCTTTATAAAACAGCTTGTATATTCTATAATAAAAAAATATTTGTTTAAATAAGTAATTATTTTTAATTAGGTAAATCAAATATTATAGCTAATGAATTACTGGATTTTAAAGTTGCTCGTCAGTAAACTTCCCGATTCCCCTCGCTAATGTTATTCCTATAGGCGTAGGATGCATTCGTATTTTTAAAATATCTCCTCGGGAAATTAATATTTTTAACTTCTGCTTCCTGTGTACTGTTCTTAAAGAATGTCTCTTTTTTTTTTAGTCATCAAAATATTTCTAAACTATATGCTTAATTTATATTTTTATGTGTTAAAATCTTAGCGAAACTGAATACGATTTTAACATTTCATATAAAATTAAGTATATATTTTAGAAAAAAAAAATTGACAACTAAGAAAAAAAGAGACATTTTTTAAGAGCTATACAAAGAAAACAGAAGTTAAAAATATTAATTTTCCGAGGAGATATTTTAAGAATACGAATACATCCTACGCCCATAGGAATAACATTAGCGAGGGGAATCGGGAAGTTTACTGACGAGCAGCCTTAACAGTAAGGACTGCTTTATGAAACACATTGTATATTCTATAATAAAAGCTAAAAAATAAAATTACATTTTAATTAGGTAAACTAAAAACATTTTTCTTTCTTTCAAGATGTTTTCCAGATGGGTCCAGCGTCTGTCGAAGCTGTCCGGCGAGGTCAAGTAGGTTTCGATTTTGACTGTCCGTTTGTCTTCTCGGAGGTCAACGCGGACATTATCAAATGGACGAGAGATGAAACTGTTGAAGGAGGGTGGAGGAAAGCTGCAAGTGACAAATATAAGTAAGTGTTTATTACAAAAATATACACAAAAAGATCTTAAGTTTAAAGAAAAAAAAAGTACGGAGTCTTAATATTCTGCAGTTCTAACAACCGTAGCGTATCCACCCCCAAACTCCCCCATCTATCCTCTTCACCCATATTTTTGTATTTAATACATTATAATAGAATTAATACATTTGCGAAATTTAAAGCGAAATTTTCTCCAGTAAAAGAACATTTTAATACATTTTAAATATATTTATACGCATTTATATACAGGTAATCGGAACGGAAACTATCTGTCAAAATTTTAGAAAATGGTAGAAGGGAGCAAAGTAAGCATTTGTGCCGATGTGCGTCCGGAAATGACGCGTATAAGCGCCATCTATTGGCGCTTATAAAGTCTTTCATTGCAACTTTCACGTTTTTCTTCGTCACCAGCACTTAAACGCGCCATTTCCGGACACACATTCTATGATGAAAAATGCTTGTTCAGGTTACCTCTAACACATTTTAAAATTTTGCCAATTATTTTCCGATAAACTTCTATATATAATAAAATTTAATGACAGCTAGCAAAAAAAAAAAAAAAAAAAAAAAAAAAAAAAAAAAAATACATATTTATAATCAAGTGTAGAGAGTTTTCGGAAAACCTTACTCGCCAATGATATTTTTATCAACCAGCAAAATATAACATACAGCGCCACTCCGGTAGTCATCGGTGCGCAGTATTTATAAGCTCCGGTGGACTCCTCTAATATTTAAATATTCATTTAAAACAAAGAAGTATTGGAGTTGAGCAATGAATGAGCTCCGGCGCAAATTAAGCACTGTTTAAAACAGCTAAACTCAACCTGTAGCCCGGCAACCTTTTGTGTGCGGCCCGAAACACATAATCAATAATCCCTATTTATAAAATTAATTTAGATGTGCATAAAAAGGTTTTTAAAACCTTCACTGTTTTTTTTTAATATTTTCATGGGAAGACAAAATCTGTTTTGCTATTTATAAGTATTAATTTAAAATTATCTTAAAACATCTTAAATTTTGTTTCCTCAGTCAAAAGTTCTTTTTACATATAGTTCTATTTGTGCTACAGTGGTGTATATATTTCTTAATCTTTAACACTAAACAAATATTATTCCAAATTAATTAAAATTTCATTATTGAGAAAACGACCGATTTATTAAAGAAAATCCGCTGATTTTCTTATTTAGAACTTGGAAATGCTGCATTCTTATATTATTACGTCTTATACTTATCATATAGATAATAATGATTATTAGGGTTAAACATTTGCCGCGCAAAAAAGGCCCAAAAAGTTTTATATCTACTATTTCCAAACAACATTCTTCGAGGCACATTTCTACATAATTTGCAATAGAAATCTACTATGTAGTATATTTTTTGGAAATAATGGTGTTACTTTTTTTTCTAACATTTCTTCCATGGACAAAGTTCAATTCTACTGATAATATTAACTTTATTATATAGCCTTTTTATATTACTTTTGTTATCTTACTATTTTAATTACCATTTTTTACGTTATATAAGTGTTTTTTTTTTTATATATATATATAAGTGTTGCTGCCCGCCTAATGTCGCAAACACATGTTTGCGGCCCGCGAGAAAAAAAAGGTTGGACACACTTATGGCTGGTTTAAGGTATCCCAATATGTTTAAATAGCCAATTTTTGGAAAATATCCAATATTTTTTTTATTGTTTTATTATAAAAAAAAAGTACAATTAACCATTTCAAAAAGTTTTCGTTTTCTTCGTGCGATCATTGGAAGTGTAGTTATGGTGGTTTTTATTTCTATTCTCAAACCGTAAGTGTGTATTTAAGTAACATTAAGAAAGAAAATATCTTCTAATATTGAGATTAAGGAAGGTTATAACACATAAATGTTAAGAGTTTTGGGAACTGGGATAAATATTTCTCATAGACTTTGAGAAATAAAAACTGTAAATGAGTTTTCTGAAAATACATGATTTTTATGAACAATTAGTTACGAAAAATGTTCTATCTTCAAAACTTATGGTTATATTTATATAACACAGATCGCCTACTATTTATGTGGTGCTATGAGTGCAATAAACTTTTTTGAATATTTGAGAATTTCCTGAATTTTTTTTAGCTATTAAATAAACATGCAGAAAATATATGATTTTTTTAAAAATGGATTTCGGACGTAATGGGACACATTTAACTTTTAACATAACAGATAGTGATTTCTGCAGTAAAAAGGAAAGTTTGAACAACATTCAATTATAAAATACATATGCTAAAAATGATTACAGTAAACATTGGTATTTGATTACATAAAATAAGTGAGTACATAAAGGCCTAAAAAATCTTTTAATAAACAAATCGACTTGTTTCGTATACACAATAATGGTGACATTCTTCAGATCTGTAATGATAAATAAACTATCTTCGCATAAAATGTGTACTTGCTAAATAAACACCACGAAATATCAGGTATAAAAGAAAGCAGGTGCATTAATAAAAATAAAATACATATATACTATCCAGATTATAAACATAATTTATATTATCTTATTTTTGGAATCAAATGAGGCTGATGCATTGCATATGTTCTCATTGCACATATAGATTTTTACTGGTATCATTCTTATATAATTTAAAAAAATATATATAAGTTAATTATTTTTTTTTTTTTTTTTTTTTTTTTTTTATTAGAATAGGCCAGTTTATCCTAACGAAGAAAATTGGAAAAGATGACGATGTTGGAGATACTGACGCAGAAAACATTGTGAGTGAATACAAAGATCAAGAAGGTATAAATTTGCATTTACATATAGACACACTTATTGATAAAGTGACACAACTAGAAAAGTATGAATTTTGAATCAGTAAAATAAGATAGTGACAAATATACTTTCTAAAATGTCATTAAAAACAAACAAACATTGGTACAAACATGGGCGTCAGTAAGGGAGGGCTAGAGAGAATCATTGTTCCTCCCTGGATTTTGAAATAAGCAAGTTCAAGTTAATAAATTTTCTTGCTTGTTTTTTAAATCCTGATGATTTTAAAAAACATGTACAACAATGAATTTTAAATTTTAAACATGGCTAAAATTTAAAAATACACATTAAAAAAAAAAAAAGAATTTACACTTGAAAAAAAAGATAAATATATGCATTTTTTCGAGATTTATCATACTTATATTGATATACCTAAAATTCTATGAAAGATAAAATTATTATACTTTGTACAATTTCTTGCAATTGTGTATTCTTTATGTTGTTTTTGGTATGTATAGTTTTGAGGGAAGAAAATTAAAATATAATTCTTGTAGTAAAAAGTACTAAAAAAATACCTTTGTTATAAGTTTTTTAAATTTTGTTTGTAAATCCAAGTTAAATATTTGTTTTTTTTTCTTTACTCTAAAATGGGAAGCGAATCAAAAAAGGTTTATTCTTTCAGAGGATATGTCAAATTTTAAACATGGCTAAAATTAAACAAAAAATTAATTATTATTATTATTGTTGTTGTTGTTATTATTTTTAGGAATTTACCTTTGAAAAAATATAAATAAAAGTACATTTAAAAAAAATGAGCAAAAAATATTTATAAATATAAAGAGTACAATTTTGTGTACTGGGCCATCTTAAATGAACTCTGTATCCTTGAACTTTTGTTATTTGAGTATTTTATATCTTTATGCTATATTATTAAATGATTTTAGGAAGGGACTTAACTTAATCACGAATAGATCCAATTTTTATTATAAAACTTAAATATTAATAAAAAATAATGTAAGAAAAATTTTAAAACCACACTTCTCCTACAATTTTTGACTTTTTGAAATTTTTTTCCTATGCTTTTCTTACAACTGTTTTCTATAACTGCAAGGACCTGATTTTCAAAAAAGCTTTAAAAAAATAATAATAAATTTCTTGTAAAAATATTGTAACAAAGCACTATTTACTTAACATTTTTATTTAAAAAAAAAAAAAAATAATAACTATTTATATTACTGAAAATCCGATCTTTAATTTTGTCAAATTTAGCATCATCATTTTTTTTTTTAAATCGTGTCAATTTAAACATATATGTTAAAGTTTTAGCATTTTGATCACATTGCTATATTAAAAATAGCCAAACTGAGGAAAATTAATTTAAAGATTACTAATTTGAAACATTTAAAAGGAATTGGATGCAGTAAAAAGCCCTTTTCGCACATTTTTAACTATCGGATCTTTACGAAACTGTCTCAGAATATATTATGGATGTCTAAATTCCTTTAAAAAAAAATGGAGCATTTTCGTAATTTTTTCGCAAAATGATGGGTTCTGAATCACTCTATGGAAACGTATACGAAATGAAAATACGTTCAAAAGTTTTACATGAGGTTAGAAGTAGAATCGTGCATTGGGTCAGGTAAACCGCTATTAACCGATCGCGACCACACCCGCGGTTCGGCTTGGGTCGGGTTGACCCTATTTATTATTGTTGTGGGTCGAGTTGACTTTAAATGTTTCGAGTTCGGGTCAGTTTCGGGTCAGGTTTTGACTCATTTGGGTCGTGTTTGGGTTGACCAGATTTTTCAAAAGAAAGGCCTGAATATTTTTCAAATGGAAAAACTAAATATTTTAATATTAATAAGTGTGTATGTGTTATTTTTTATACAAAAAAGTTAAAATTCATAATAGAGAGATGATTTTAGATTATTTTTCCATAATTGTATGGATTAATTGGATTATTTTTTTTTTTACTTTGGGTTCAAGTTTGAATATTTTGGGTTCGGGTTGAAAGAATATGACTTGGGTCGGGTTTTGGGATAACGAAATTTTTTTGTCGGGTTTGGGTCGGGAACAATCCGACACTTGCAGGATTTTAATTAGAACACAAATATTAATAAGCACTTTTCCCTTTTTTACGTCAAGGAACTGTGGAAGAAAGGATGGCTGTATTGAACGCTGCTCGCTATGGTGTCGCCCCAAGTATTCGCTATGCTGTATTTGATATGCCACGTCCTGAAATGGAAGATGTGTCATTTGATTTACAGGAGATAGAGAAGATCATGATAGGTCAGCCATTTACAGTCACGGTTAAAGTTCAAAATAAGAACACTTCAGAAATGCGGACTGTCAGTGCAGTATTATCTGCCAGTACTGTTTATTACACCGGAATATTGGCGAAAAAAGTCACAAGGCAAAGAGGGAAATTCACATTAAAGCCAAATCAAGGTAAGAATTTTGTAATGTCGGACCCTGTTTATGATTATTACATGTTTCTTAAATGTAGAGAATGTCCACGCATTTTTTGTAACGATTTTGGTTTTCTCTATGATTAAAATTTAAACGGAAAAAAACAAAAAAACGTATATGGCATCAAGGCATTCAAGGTATAATGGCATTCGGAATAGGGTTTAACTATCGTTTGCAACATCAAAAATATTCTTTGTTTTAAAATGTCGCAGGAAAATAAACAATGGATCGAAGGCTGTGTATTTGTGCTTTACGAAGAGAAATACTCTTAACAGATTATTAGAAAATGGTGTGAAAAGCATGGTTTTAATATTTCTACATGGTTTTAATATTTCCAGTTAATTCGGATTACTATCTATATGACGGATATATTTTAACACCTGTTTTGAAAGATGATATTCTATCACTTTACCCAAACAATCTTATTTAAGGATAAGGCTACCAGCCATACCTCTAAATCTACAACTATATTTTTAGAAAAAATGAGAAATGAAACCGGAATTGAGGCTAAATTTAAATGCATCCCCCCCCCCCCCACGCAAGTTCACGACGTGTCTCCTATGGACTGCTGTGCATATGGACTTTTAAAACAATCTGTTTATAAGCGACCTCCCAGAACATTGGATGGACTCTGGAAGATTGTGGTCGTGGAGTGGAACAAAATCAGCATTGACATTTTAAGGGATCGCAGTAGTCTTTGTTTTCCTCCGAAGATGCAAGTTTGCTTCATGTCACATTTTATTTTATTTCTGATTTCATATAACACACAATAAAATGAAATTTTTACCACTAATAGGTCAATATCTGCTGGATTGAACATAATTATTTCAATGTTTTGTACAATTCATATTTAATTATTTAAAAAAAGTTTACATTTAAAAAAAAAAAAAAAAAAAAAAAAAAAAAAAAGAATGATGTAAAATTGATGTATCTTGAACTTATACTTCAATTTCAAGCCATTATTATTATTTTATTTATTTAAATTTAAATTGTAAAATGTTTAAAAAATTCATTTTTTTGTTGAAAAACTGCCAATCTTGAAATTGAAGTATAAAAAAAATAATATAAAAATGAATGATGTAAAATTGATGTATCTTGAACTTATACTTCAATTTCAAGCAATTAATTTTTTTTATTTAAATTTAAATTGTAAAAATTTTAAAAAGTTCATTTTTTTGTTGAAAAAATGCCAATCTTGAAATTGAAGTATAAGTTCAAGATACATCAATATTACATCATTATCAGTTTTGTTTGTTATTTTTGAAGCAATGTTTTTTTCTACAACCTTGCGCGCAGTGGATACCATGCGAAATTTTTTTTAAACTTTTTTTTTTAAATTTAAACTTTTTTTAAATAATTAAATATGAATTGTACAACATTGAAATAATTATGTTAAATCAAGCAGATATTGACCTATTAGTGGTAAAAATTTCATTTTATTGTGTATTCTAAGAGATCAGAAATAAAATAAAATGTTACATGATGGAAACTTGCATCTTCGGAGGAAAATACTCCTGAGACGCCTTATAAAAAGATCTTATATCTTGAAAATCTAGATGTAATATTATAGTTTAACAATAGGGGTATCAGACTGAATATATTAGAAAATAAAATTCTTACCTTTGTTTATATATTTCTTTTTTCCAAAATCATTATAAAAATGTGTGAACACCCTCTGTACTTATCTATATGAAACCGGGCCATGTTGTCATCTATTGTGCTATGTAGAAGCTACTCACTTTCTGTCCATAAACATGACACAGTTTATTGTGAAATTAATTATCTATCTAATAAATAAAAACTATATAGCAATTTAAAATTTAATTTAAATCTTAAATACTTATCTATATGAAACCGGGCCATGTTGTCATCTATTGTGTAATGTAGAAGCTACTCACTTTCTGTCCATAAACATGACACAGTTTATTGTGAAATTAATTATCTATCTAATAAATAAAAACTATATAGCAATTTAAAATTTAATTTAAATCTTAAATACTTATCTATATGAAACCGGGCCATGTTGTCATCTATTGTGCTATGTAGAAGCTACTCACTTTCTGTCCATAAACATGACACAGTTTATTGTGAAATTAATTATCTATCTAATAAATAAAAACTATATAGCCCTTTAAAATTTAATTTAAATCTTAAATACTTATCTATATGAAACCACACTATGTTGTCATCCATTGTGCTATGTAGCAGCTATTCACTTTTTGTTCATTGGCATGGTTCAGTTTATTGTGACAGTAATTATTTATCAAATAAAACTATAAATACTCCTTTGAAATTTAATTTGACATTGTCTTTTAAAAGTAAAAAAAATGAAATAAATGATTTACCCTGAAAATAAAATACGCGGATATGTTTTGTTATACTTTGTGAATGCATTAATTTTATGAAAATTTAATATACTTTATTATTTAATCTCTTCACGTCCATGCTGTACGTCATGATTTTATGGCAGATAAAAAAATATGGAGGTGAAGGGATTAATTAATTACATATATTTTATGATTACACTACATTATATTTAAATTATTACATGTTTTCAATGACAATTATTGCTCTTATAAATACTTCATGACATCATTTTGTATATTTCTAGAAAAATGACCCAGATATGTATTCAAGATAAATTTTTGTATTATCTAATTTTATTTTAAAATTATATTATCTTTTAGCTGAAGTGCTGCAAATCACAGTGACTGCAGATGAATATTTGGACAAGTTAGTCGATTACTCTATGATGAAGATTTATGCTATAGCTACTGTTCAAGAAACGCAACAAACATGGGCAGAAGAAGACGACTTTATGGTTCAAAAACCAAAGCTTGTATTACAGGTTTGTGTCGTTACGATTATTTTATTTATAACCAATTCACTGTAAAATATTGCAGTATTATGCTTAGTGGTAGAAGTGGCGAAACTACAGTAGTCTCAACTGTTTCTGTAGCGTGCTACATTTTAAAAAAATGTAATTTAGCAAGTAGCGTGATAAAAAATCAGTAATTTGCAGCAAGCACTGATGCTATTTATATAACACTATTTCAATGGGCTGTGCCATGCTTCAAATAGCAAAATATGAACTTGCCTCTTTTGTGGAAAATGTGTTCTGCGCAACAATTTACGACTGTCTGCGACAAATTACTGTTAGAACAGTAAATGTATTTTTTTTTTCAGTATATAATTATGTATAAATATGTTATTTTTCGAAGTTCGTATTGGTTCAAAAGTTATCCAACTTTTGGTGTTGCAGTGAACAGACTCATTTTTAGCGCAATGTGTGCAGTGCACAGGTATAAACAGAAGAATTGAGAAAGAGGAAGTCTGGGAATGATCTTTATATTGGCCTGGTAAAGATAATTTTATGTAAGCTGAAAATTGTCACTATTATCTATGTTTGTTTAAAAAGGTTGTAAAACTTTAAACCTGTTTTTCTCGAAACTCTGTGTTACAAATCGGTACTAGGTAGAACTCGAGATTGGATCGACCAATTTGGTTGACATTTTATGCTTTTATATAATATATTTTAGTCCCTCGCGGACGCATTTTTCAATATTCGAATTGTAAATATTTTTTTTCTGCGCGATTTCAATCCGAAAATTTTTGTAATTAAAATTTAAACAGCCGCCATTTTCTTCAGGATCGAAAAATTGATAAACCCATCCAAGAAAGACTACAAAATATCGTAAATTTTAAGGTTTTTATTTGTTTTTTGTTACAGGTAAGCAGATTTCGATATTCATCTGGTACCGCGAAACTCTCCAGTTTTTGCACACCCCTGTATCAAAGACCGCCAGAGCACCATTTTTTAAACAATTTCCAAATAAAAATTTGTTTTTGAAACTCCGAAATATGCTCTTTCATTTGCAAACAGTCCCATTATTATCTCTATAATAAAACCGTAAGTCATGTGACTGTCATCAACAGTTCCGGTATGCCCGTATCGCTTTTTCATATGCCAGGCGGCCATTTTTATTCAATATTATTTTTTCGAATAAAACTGCATAAAAGTTACATTTTAAGAAAGATCGTTCAAAATAAATTAATATTTGAAAGATGACTTACGTTCAATTATGTATATATTCTGCAATAACTTCAGTCGAAATTAGATTTGCAGTTCAAATTTTCTATTCATGAAAGTAAACAAAAAAAAAGAATGCTTCGTCGTGAACATTTAAAATATTAAATCATGGAGGTAGTCATTCGCAAAGCAAGTTTTCCGCGAATGATTTTTTGGACCGCTGCCTAGCGTCAAAAAAATAATTCGCACCAGTGAGACAATCAAAGTTTAACATAGTTATGTGCTATACAACTCAACTTCCTTCCAGACCTTTTCTTGACGTAAATTGAACTCATGTAATAATATTTAATGAATCAGATTTTTAGCATTTTTAAAATCGCTAATACAGCTTTTATTTATCGCGTGTACAAATTAGAAACGATACTTTGATTTTGAAATCAAATGTTTTGATTTATGATATTATTTCTTATTTATTTATTTATTTTCTATTTTAAATGAAAAGTGTGCAGTATTTTAAATTTATGTAATATAAGCATTTTAGATTAAAGTTAAGTATTGTAAATGAAATGAGTAACAGGTTTATAATTTAAAATTAAATTAATTGTAGTATGAATGATGATGATGGGAACAATATTTGGCGATTTATCTTCTGCTCCCGGCTAACAAAAATACTCATAGTTAAAAAAGGAAATAAAAATAAATAAATGATAGTTTGATGTAAATAAATATTGATATACATATCAAAAATAGTTTATAGAATTAAAAAAAAAAATAAAAGTAAATAAACAACAATTTCCATAACAAAATGTTCGCCAAATTGGCGGGGGGGGGGGGGGGGGGAAATCGCGCCAACGTGCATATGTGACACCTATGCCCAAAAAATATGCGAAATGCTACCATGATCGCAAAAGTTCATGATTTGTCTATTAGAATCTTCCGATTTAGCAAAGGATTAAGGGAAAATTAAATTATGAATAAATGTAACGTGTTGCAATGTTTAACATACATTTAAGGGAGACCAAACTGGTCGCAAAAATGTGGAGAAACTTCAGATATATATATATATATTTTAAAGGACAAAAATAACATGCCTTAATATAAGCTTCTACTAATTACACTTATTTTCTGCCTTTATGATGGCTACTTTACTGCCTGTAAAGAAACTGGGTAAAGTCAGTGTTTAAAACTTCCAGAATATAAACATTGTGAGGCACATGCATACCATTAAAAAATGTCTGTGAAATAATGGAGAACCAAATGATAATCATTTGTCGTAAATTTACTGGGAATTTAAAATTGGCATTCTGTTAAAAAACAGAGAAATTACTTTGTAAATTTATCGTAGACTTTGTATATTTACATCTAACAAATGCTGAAATCCCTGTAATTTTACTTGCCGAAAACCGAAGACCGCTGTGATTTTGTTGTTCATACAGTAAGTAAATTATAACAATTTGTATGCGAGTGCTTCGTACCTGTGTATTATAACATACATGTTTCGAAATATATGCGAGAAATTTATTGTTGAAAAATTTCGTAATAAATCGAAAACTGCTAAAATACAGCTGAAACTAAAAGTGAATTAGATTACACCTCCAGTCTTTTTCTGCATAAAACATCATTTGCAAGCACTGATTTCTACCAACAACCACTTAAACAAATCATGCTAAAAATAGAGAATTGTGGTCAAACACCTTTAACCTAGAACTGATGTAAATTTACCGAGAAAATCTGTTTTTTTTTTTTTTAAATGTGTTTTCACAAAATTTATTAACGGTGCAGCATGAGGTGTTTGCATACAGGGAATTCACGAACTCTATGCAGCAAAAAAAATAGGAGTGATAGTATTACAGAAATACGAACAATATTTGGTATTGAGCTTAGTGCAGATTCCAATTATTCAGTCGAAAGTTCCAAATGTCTCACTTCAAATTGAGCGAACGATATTTGCCACTGAAATAGTAAAATTTCAATTTGACCGTGTCCGCATGACTGAATACTAAGTATTCAGTCGAAAATACAAAATATCTCACTTCAAGCTGAACGGACAATATTTGTCATTGAAATAGGTCAGAATCCATTTATTCAGTTGAAAATACGAAATTTGTCACTTTAAGCTGAACGAACAATATTTGTTATTGAAACAGGACAGAATCCATTTATTCAGTCGAAAATACAAAATGTCTCACTTCAAGCGGAACGGACAATATTTGTCATTGAAATAGGGCAGAATCTAATTATTCAGTCGAAAATACAAAATGTCTCACTTTAAGCTGAACGAACCATAGAACTAAGTTCTATGGAGTGAACAATATTTGCCACTGAAATAGGGCAGAATTTAAGTATTAAGTTGAAAATACAAAATGCCTCACTTCGAGCTGAATCATGATTTTCGTTCGTTAATTAGCTATATAGTTTTACAAATGTTCGTTACGTCAGTATTTTACAAATGTTCGTTACGTCAGTATTTTACAGAAATTTTTAACAGACTTAACCTTGATTTGTGTAAATTCTGACGACAATACGAGAAGTGTTGGGTATGGCCATTATTCATGTGCAAATAAACTGAACTAGAAGCTCTATATTTGTAAGTATTGAACGTAACTGATAGTACGTAATGCTGCCACTTTTGTTGAACATTTTGTTGCAATATTTTCATTATTGTTTAAGTTACGAACAAAAATCCGGGTTCGGCTTGCAGTAAAATTATTAAGTTGAGCGAGCACTAAGTTGTATTCGTTTCCAATAACTTTCAGGAATAACAATATCTTAATTTGTATTTCAGTGTCCAGAAACATTAAGGGTTGGAATGGAGTTCCAGTTAGTTATCCGGTTGACCAATCCCCTGAATCGGCATTTGACTGACTGTAATTTCGTTATTGAAGGCCCAGGCTTAACCGATCCTTTGAGAAGGCCTTTCAGGTATGTATAAATTGTATAAAGTACATATAACATTTACCTTAACATTATCACTAAAATGATTGTTTAGGTACAGTACGTAAAAAAATAATAATAATAACGATGGTTATAACTTAAATTCTAACTAATTCAAGAATAAAAGAAAAGTAATGTACCGTTTTAATTCATATAACGTTCTTTATAACTATATGTGGGCTATTTTTTTCATAAAGAGGGATCTACATGTTTAAATTTCTAGCCAACTATCATTTTTTAAAATGGTAATAGAATATCGCTTTTGAATTGTTATTTGTGTTCCTTGGGTAAAAAAATAGCCCAAGAAAATATGTAGCTTATGAGTTTTTTCTTAAATCTTCGTGGACTTAGAAAGTGTCAAAGTATGAGGATATTATATACTAAAAATATCAACGTTTGACACACAATAACATCGTGTAATAAACAGACGCACGTTTCATGAGTATCCTGGACTCATTTCCTCAGTGTAAATAAACTTAAACCCTATTGTATCCCCCCAAAGACATGAAAATGAATCTAAAAACCCAAATGAAAAACAACAACACACCGAGAAACTCCTCCAATCTGATTAAGTCGGTTGGTTGGTTGTAGAGGATTCACTATGACAAAGTAACTCAACCCAGAAAGGTGAGATGTACGGTACACTTGAAAAATCATTAACCAGGGAGTTACCAAATTTATGAATATAAACTGCCTCAAAGAAGTCTAAATCTAATGGAGTGTTACATTTCTTAATAATAGTGGCTGAGTTGAAGTTAAAATTATGTCCCTCACTCCAACAGTGACAGGCAATAGAGGACTTTTGTAATTCTTTTTTCTTAATGTAATTTCTGTGTTCATTGAGTCTGAAACGGAGTTGTCGTTTAGTCTGTCCTATATAGGACAAACCACATTGACATTGGATATTGTAAATGCCCCAAAAGTTTTGATGTGAAATTTTATCCTTTAACTGTGAAAAATTTAGTTTATTAACTGGCTTAAAAACAACCTTAAAATCATATTGCCTTAAAATATTAGCTATTTTATAACTAATGCTATTGTGAAATGGTAAAATAATGAGGTTAGAAAAAGATTCTGGGACATCAGAAGGAACAAGATTACTATTTTTATTTAGACAACGAAAAATTAAACGGTTGATATAAGTCAAACTAAAACCACGATTAATAGCAACAGATCTAATATAATTCAATTCTGTACCAAGGGAAACATTATCAGAACAAATGGAAATTGCTCTATTAATAAAGAAATGAAAAGCCGAGGCTTTCTGAGAAGGGGGGTGACACGAATTAAAATGAGGGGGGAGTGAGACTGCAAAAGGTTTCCGGTATACACAGGTATCAAATGTATTAGGCTGACGTGTGACTAACACATCAAGAAAGGACAATTTATTTTCAACTTCAACTTCATATGTAAACTGAATAACAGGATCTATTGAGTTTAGAATAGTTAAGACGTTATCAATGGATGAAATAGACAGGTCCAAGAGTGCAAAAGAATCATCAACATATCTGCAATAAAATGGAAAATTTATAAAATTAAATAATTTATCCTCAAAATAATGCATATACAAATCTGCTAGGAAAGGACTTAAAGGATTACCCATCGCTAAACCATCTGACATAGAATAAAATTGATTTAAAAACTGGAATGCATTTTGCGTTAAACAAATACTGGATAACTCAATAATGTGGTTTATCTCATAATCTGGGTAATGGAATTCTTTTAATCTTAAAGTGAGACATTGAAGTGCCCCTTGGACAGGAACATGGGTAAACAGTGAAATAACATCAAAGGACACCATGCGTAATGAGGGGGAGGGGGGGAAGTTCCTAATACGGTTCACAAAAGCACTTGAATTATGAATAGTATATAAATTGGAAACTGAAAGAAAAGAAAACCGTTTAACCAAATATTTAGCGAGTGGGTAAGAAGCAGTACCAATATTTGATACAATAGGACGGAGGGGGACACCAATTTTGTGTACTTTTGGAAGAGCATAAAAACGACTGCAGTTAGCTATGGAAGGAGTTAAAGAATTTATAGTATTTTCATCAATACATGGAGAAGTTTTAATGAGTTTTCTAGTACTCAGAAGATAACTGTTAGATGGATCCCGGTGTAATTTAACATATGGACCAGATTGTAAGAGATCGTGTACTTTATTAAAATAATCTGATTTATCCTGCAACACTATTTGACCCCCTTTATCCGCTTTAGAAATAACAATGTCTTCGTTGGACTTTATTGTAAGTAATGCATTACTGAGATCCTTGTTAACATTCGGTGTAAAATTCACTGCGTTATGCTCAATAGTATTTTTAATCAGAACTCTAATAGAATCCTTTTGAGAAACAGATAGTTTGCTAAATTTAAAGCTTCTCTCTACTGGAGCAATAAGGTTAGGTAAATCCGGGCGTTTAGCAAAAGAAAAATTATAATTAAGCTTAAGTGCTTCCTCTTGTAATGGTGTCAATTGGTGAGAGGAAAGGTTAACAATAGCATTATTATTAACCATTGGAAGCCCCGAAGGGGGTGTAGGAGAATGAGGGAGTAAATTTGACAGTTTTTTAACCAACGAAAGTTTATGAAAAGCAGACATTTTAATGGCACGACGATTTAACGCAAAATGCATTCCAGTTTTTAAATCAATTTTATTCTATGTCAGATGGTTTAGCGATGGGTAATCCTTTAAGTCCTTTCCTAGCAGATTTGTATATGCATTATTTTGAGGATAAATTATTTAATTTTATAAATTTTCCATTTTATTGCAGATATGTTGATGATTCTTTTGCACTCTTGGACCTGTCTATTTCATCCATTGATAACGTCTTAACTATTCTAAACTCAATAGATCCTGTTATTCAGTTTACATATGAAGTTGAAGTTGAAAATAAATTGTCCTTTCTTGATGTGTTAGTCACACGTCAGCCTAATACATTTGATACCTGTGTATACCGGAAACCTTTTGCAGTCTCACTCCCCCCTCATTTTAATTCGTGTCACCCCCCTTCTCAGAAAGCCTCGGCTTTTCATTTCTTTATTAATAGAGCAATTTCCATTTGTTCTGATAATGTTTCCCTTGGTACAGAATTGAATTATATTAGATCTGTTGCTATTAATCGTGGTTTTAGTTTGACTTATATCAACCGTTTAATTTTTCGTTGTCTAAATAAAAATAGTAATCTTGTTCCTTCTGATGGCCCAGAATCTTTTTCTAACCTCATTATTTTACCATTTCACAATAGCATTAGCTATAAAATAGCTAATATTTTAAGGCAATATGATTTTAAGGTTGTTTTTAAGCCAGTTAATAAACTAAATTTTTCACAGTTAAAGGATAAAATTTCACATCAAAACTTTTGGGGCATTTACAATATCCAATGTCAATGTGGTTTGTCCTATATAGGACAGACTAAACGACAACTCCGTTTCAGACTCAATGAACACAGAAATTACATTAAGAAAAAAGAATTACAAAAGTCCTCTATTGCCTGTCACTGTTGGAGTGAGGGACATAATTTTAACTTCAACTCAGCCACTATTATTAAGAAATGTAACACTCCATTAGATTTAGACTTCTTTGAGGCAGTTTATATTCATAAATTTGGTAACTCCCTGGTTAATGATTTTTCAAGTGTACCGTACATCTCACCTTTCTGGGTTGAGTTACTTTGTCATAGTGAATCCTCTACAACCAACCAACCGACTTAATCAGATTGGAGGAGTTTCTCGGTGTGTTGTTGTTTTTCATTTGGGTTTTTAGATTCATTTTCATGTCTTTGGGGGGATACAATAGGGTTTAAGTTTATTTACACTGAGGAAATGAGTCCAGGATACTCATGAAACGTGCGTCTGTTTATTACACGATGTTATTGTGTGTCAAACGTTGATATTTTTAGTATATTTATCCACACAAGATTTTTTTCATTATGAGGATATTACTTTTACAGTAAGTAGAAACTAAGAAACTAAGTGTTAAAGTGAGTGCTATTATATAAAAATGAAAATTGGTACAATTTTTAATAAGTAAGCGATCTCTTATGTCAAAATAATATGAAAAAAATATATATAAAGAATTTTATTCCAATTAAAAAGACAATTTTCGTTTATTCTTGCATCAATTAGAACTGGAGTCATTTTTTTTTATTGTTTGATGTACTCTACATTTGGTGAAATGTGAAACTCAAAGTAGAGGATGTTTATAGTTAAATTGACCCTACTCTGATCTATGTAGACCCTGTTCTAGTTGACGTATTTCGTTGAAACTTAGTATATAGTTTATATGGACTATAGGGATAACAAATCTGCTACAGAAAATAGTAGATAAGAATTGGATCACCGAGTGAAAACTTGGCTGATAAAGAAAAAAAATGCCCCCACCCCCTCAATTTGAAGCCCCCCCCCCTCCCAAGGATATACACAGGATTTTCATTAAGCGGGTGCCAAATGGCAAAAATTGTCCAGAAGTGATCAAAATTATTTTTTTTTCATATTTATAGCATAGCCCTTTTTTAAATCAACAGTTTTTTTTAATATCCCTTCTACTTATATTATTTATTATATCCCTTCTAATTATAGTATCAAATAGTTACCCAAGTTGCTAATAGGATGTCTGGAATTCTTTCTATATTATGGAATCAGTCAAGTGCATGTTGATACAACACAAGTATTAAATTTTATACTGTGCCAGGAAATATTATAACATTATGGAAAATAGCTATGAATACATGAAAAATCTGTATTTATTCTTCACCCGCTCACACTTGCACTAACAACCAGAACATCAAAAGTGTATTCTATCACCTCTTAAAGTTATAGCTATCGTTCTTATGTTACCCTGTATACAGATGTGAATAGTATATGGCGCGAAATTTATGTATGCAATCAATAGACATGTTTAGTACTAGTCACTTCAGCATATTTCACAAAAAATTTCAAAAGGTACATAGAAAGGGGGAGCACCCAGAAACTGCTCGCTCCGGGGCTCTAGATGCTCTAAGTCGGGCCTTGCCTGAAGCCCATGGCCACTTGCATTTCAACGATTGCTGATTACGCTATGGAATCAGTTTGTGAACTGTAAAAAAAGACAAATGTTTTCGAATACAGTATTTAACTGAATGCAGTTTGCGAAAACATAATTTAATCTTTTTCGAGTTTCCCACGAATCCGAAAAGTGTTCCGTTATCTTCCGAAACCGCGTATACGAATTGGTTTCAGAGATTTAAAGAAGCATTTATGAAACAAAAGTTTCTTTTGCTCGTCGTAATTTTCGAAAACGTTTCTGAGTAGTTTTTACAGCGTAATAATCCGTTTTCAAACACTAAATATTATTTTTTCGGATGTTATTAATTCTCAAATAAACATTTTCATCTACGTAACAGAATTTTTATATTAGTGTAATAACAGAAATATGTTAAAGCTAATGCGGTACTTCTCCATTATCCCGTCGACCACTTTCCATAAAATAAATAAATAAATAAATAAATAAATAAATAAAAACTGTCGCCAACTATAAGATTTAACGCCAAAAATGCATGATCGTGGTATCACATTTAGTTGACGTCAGAAGCGTAACTCGTGTTTGTTATGTGATTAAGTGATTTTTAATACGACATTTATCTGCATTTCTTTATGATGTTTTGCTGATTTATTAGTTATTTCGCTAATTAGAATAACTATTAAGTCATTAAAAAGGACGTTAAAATATTAGAAAAGAAAAGCACTGAAAAAATGCGTTGTGATGCATAGTTACGTTCAGTTTTAACTGATCTATTGAGTTTTAACTGACGTCATAAGGATTTATGAAGCAGCCGAGAGAAATAATTAAGAAAAATAATGCAAATAAATAAATATCCAAGATATTTCTTCCCGTTTTCAGCAATATATTATAAATTTTAGTGCTTAAAGTTACCCTTCAATGAGTGGGGCTTTTCTGAAATTATTGTATTTTTTATTTATTTATTTATTTTTTTTTTTAGATTCCAAAGGCAACAATCCTCCATTTCTTTATTGGCGTTGCAGTTTGGCGATAGTTTTTTTTTTTTTTTTTTTTTTTTTTTTTATGGAAAGTGGTTGACGGGATAATGGAGAAATACCGTTAATGTTAATGGCGTTTTTTACATGTTTGGAATATGAAAATGTTCACTTGAGAATTGATATCAACCATAAAACCGATGTTTCGTGTTAAGAAAACTGATTGATACCTTTAAAAAAACCTCTCGAAAACGTTTCCAAAAATTACGGGCATCAAACTACACTCTTATTTCAGAAGTTCTTCTTTAAATCTCTGAAATCTAATGGTTGCCGAGGTTTTGGAAGATAATGGAACACTTTTAGGAATCGTGGTTAACTCAGAAAAAGTTATATTACATTTTCGTAACCCAATTTATTTTAGTAATACTTTCGGAAACATTTTTCTTTTATTTATAGTGTAATTATGCGATTTACTTTGGTGTTTAAATTTTAGTTGTGATAAATAAAAAAATATCTGTATATATTACCAATTTTTATAAGCAGAAATTATACAGATAAGTCATTAAAAATTGTCAACAGTTTTCATTAAAACCACCACTACACAATAACGCTTTCGTCTTCGGTCCGGGGCGTCCTCAGTTGTAAATTTTTAATTTATAGAAAACATGACTTTTTTTTTTTTTTTTTTGAAAAATGAAATTTATTTGGATTTATTAATTAAAGGATAAAGTGTTTTGATAGGAATATTAAACGAAACCCTTTGTGCGAACTTCGAGCACACTTACACACTTGTCTCTTTTTATTTATCCTACATTTTTAAAGGGAGAAAAAATGAAGGTATATTGTATAGTGGTGGTTTTAATGAAAACTGTTGGCCATTTTTAATGACTATCTATATAATGTCTTCGTATAAAAATTGGTAATATATATACAGGTGTTTTTTATTTGTGAAATACATATGTTAACTTATTTTAAGATATAAATATATCTTTATATTATTTTAATTGTGATAATTCTAATTATATTTTGCAGTCAGTGAGAACTTTTTTATTACTTGCAGGGATATTGCACCGTTGGAATCAATTGTACACCTTGAAAAATTTACTCCGAAAAGATCAGGCAACAGAGTGATTGCCGTAAACTTCAGTTCCAGACAACTCATCGAAGTTATGGGATCCAAACATGTAAATGTAGTACGTTAACCTAGGAAAAGTGTTAACCCTTTCGTTTCTAAATGAGACGATACTTGCCAAATCGAATTGCAGAAAACCATGGTCAGAGATGGAGAATATTTTATATCAGGACATTTTTTTTTCTCGCTTTGTCTTTTATAACATTGTATGTTTCGGCTATTTATACAGACACTATTACACTTTATCGATGAAGTTATGTATGTATTAAATTTTTACATCATATTTTAAATAAACTTAATAAAAATTGAATTTTGTTTTGTTTTTTCTTTCTGGTCATAATTTTATTCCGGGCATAAAATAAGTTTTATATTTGATTTGGAATAATTGTTTAAAATATTTAACAAAAGGAAAAAAAAAAACCTGACTTTAAAAACGACTACAAAATATTTTCCAGGGACCTTTGGTCCACTCTGTATTAGCCCTACAACAATCCTAGGGAGGAAAATCGTCAGTAGCGACTTTCTCGCAAAAAAGATAGCGCTACGTCACTTGATGAAAATCGTTGAAAATGAAATATTTCAAAGATGCAATTTTTTTTTGTGTTTTTTTGTTGAATTTCAAATATGTGCTGAAGCAATTTTGATGAAATTTAAATGGACCAATTCGAGAGTTATACTCTTTCAATTAAAGAAAAAAATCACATGAATCGGTTGCGTAGTTTTGGAATAATCGGTGAACATATATTTAAAAAAAGAAAAAAATTACATACGCATCGAATTGAGAATCTCCTTTTTTGAAATCGGTTAAAGAAAAAAAAAAGAAATAATGTGTAATCAAGGGTCTCGTTGGAAAAATTTTGTAGGCATGTTTGGGGCATATTTAGGGCACTTTACAAAATTTCATTTAATAAAAGATGACCCCTTTACAAAATTCCTTTTAATAAAAAAGGCCACTTCAAAAAATTCTTCTTAATAAAAGAGGTCATAAAATTCCAAGAATTTATAAAATCCCATTTCATAAAAGTGAATTCTTTATTAATTATTCTTTTTAGGTGCGTTCGTAATTATATAAATACGTAGCACCTATTGTCGTCCCTTGGTCCGTCCGTCTGTCCGTCCGTCCGTCCGTCTGTCTGTCCGTCTGTCTGTCCGTCCGTCCGTCCGCATATAACAACGCAAAAACTACCCAACCGAATGGTTTAAAATTTAAGACATAATATCTTTGCAGAATTTTGTCGGGACATTTCAATTTTTTTAAAAATCGAATCAAAACTTTAGAAAATATTAATAAAAACATTTATTAAGAAATTTGATTTTTTTTTTAATCGGTGCTTTTTTGTTATAGGAGCTTTCGAGGTTTAATCGTCAAGCGACCGAGATACTTATTTCATGACAGAAATTAATCTGCAGACGATATATTTCATTTCACGGAATTAAAAATCATCAGGATCTGAATACTTATATAACTAGCTATAGTACGAACGCACCTCGTTTGTAGCGTTTGACGTACAATTTCCAACTTGTTTCTTCAAGATATAATTAAGATTGCTGGACTACTCTGTTGCATACTTCTTATCTGTTTAAATCTCTCTTCTCTATTACTATTCTAGTCCGAAATCAATCTAATTTTAGGAGAAATTATATTTAATTATAAATAATTTTGTTCATCGAAACTTCTATTTACTTCCATTTTCCCGTGACGTATTAACTAACCCAGGCAATACCCAGGGCCGGTGGCGGGTTTCACCGGGCCCCTGGGCAGATCAAAAGTACGGGCCCCCTACAAGAAAAGGTATGGAATTCCGTCGCTTATATGAATCAATGTATAATCAAATCAGGCTTCTTTTTTTAAAATTAAAAGCAGAACATCAATTGTCGCTAATTTGAATCAGCACCACCCCCTTTAATTAAATCAGACTCCGCTTTACAAACATCATTAATTTAAAAAGTGATTATCAAACTTTGCTCGAATCTTGACATAAAATAATTTATTCAAAGACAAAGGTATTCTAAAATTTTACATTTTACCTGCCTGACAAACCCAATGTCTCTGACACATTTGGAAACAAAAATGGAAATTTCAGCTAATTTCTATCAGGTGTGAAAGAATTAAGAAATGTGTAACTCCCCCTATAAATGACATTCATCTTATTTGATTATAATAATTGCTACCTCATGACCAACTTTTCATAATTTTCATATATCAAAAATTGCTTTGAAACATGATTTTGACTGTATTTGGATTCATAGGTTATACCATAGTTGCCAACCTCCCGATTTTTCCCTTACCAGTATTTTTATGAGAAAATATTTGTTTTGTTGAATCGTACAATTTCTGCCATTTAATAAAGCGAAAATTTTTGTAAGATTTTACTGGTATTCAAAAAATCGGGAGGTTGGCAACTATGGTATACATATATATTTTCGAATATTAATGTCAAAACTCATAATTGACATATAAAAATCAATACAACCTTATAAGGGTGCCATGAATAACTTCGTCCCGTATAGGTGACGTATAAGGTTATCAAAATCCTTGATTATTGATACCAGTAAATTTGAATAGAAAATTTTGTCTTATTCAATCGAAGAATTTCTGCAATTAAATTGGATTAAAAAAAAAATTTCTGAATAATCGATGATAAAAGATTAAAATTTCTCTAAGTCGAAAGGGGTTAATAGTGCATAATGTCTATTATGTTTGAACTAATAATAAATAACTATATAATTATTTATAAAATATAATGAATTTACATTAAGTAAAAGTTTGAAAAAAAAAAAGGTATTAATAAATAAAGATTTTTGTCTGTTAATCTGTCTGCTTCTTTGTTAGTTGACGAGGCTAGGCTAAATCTATCGCACGTAAACGTTTGAAAATTTGGATAAAGATAGACAAAGACAGATGTGAATGCACCTTTGGCATAGATATTTCATTTTTTGATAATTAGTTTAATTAGACATTTCTTGTAGAAAATCTCCTTTGCATAACAGTATCTTACAAGCGAGATTTTATTAGAGATTTACTGAATCTAGGGCCGTAGAAATGTGTGTTCCAACCTCTCCCCCCCCCCCCCCCCAAAAAAAAAAAAAAATAAATAAAAATAAATAAATAAAAAATAAATAAATAAATAATAATAATAAATAATAAATAAATAAATAATCGGGCCTTCCGTTCAGATTTTGGAGAAATATTTTTATTGAATTTTCCATATTAATTTCATTTATAACAATACTTACGGAGCTTCGCTCCCTTTACTGATCAGTTTTTCCTAGAAGAACCTGGCAATACCTTCGGCAACGTATACCCGTGCGATCTACATCCGCTCTGGTCTCGAATCAAACGAACCTTGAGTTATTGTGGTTTTTTTTTTAAATTTCGACCCAGATTAAATTCAAATTTTCAACATCTTCTTCATATTGTGTTTAGGAACAACGTACTTATGTATACATATTCTTCTAACTTGTATTTAATCGTGACACTAGCAAAATTTAGATTTTCGCCGTTTCAGAAAAAATTGTCATAAAATTGCCGCGATACTCTAAAAATCTCATAAAAAATCGTAGAGAACAGAGTTTACTATATTGAGCTAAAAGATTGAAAACAATTTTTTTTTTTTTTTTTTTTTTTTTTTTTTTTTTTTTTTTTTTTGCGAATGTCAAAAAGTCGCCATAAAAAGAAAAGAAAAAAAAAAGCATAAAAATTTTGCAAAAAATTCAAAAATCAGAGAGAACAAAATTTATTATACTAAGCAAAAAGATTGAAATAGGATTATTTTTGCAAATTAAAAAATCGCCGCAAAACGCAAAAAACAAACCAACAAAAACGCTAAAAGTGGCATAAAAATTTCGCGGAAAATTAAAAAACTCCCATGACAAAATTTACTATATTAAGGTAAAATATTGAAAACAGATTATTTTTACGAATGTTAAAAAAAGTCTTAAAACACAAAAGAAAAAAAACGCTAAAAATCGCAGACACGTACCCCCACCCCCATAAAACTATATGCATAATTTGAGACATGCAGGTACCTTCCTCTCAAATCTAGTAACTCTGCATCCTACGGTCACTTCAGAGAACTCTGACTGGACAGACAGGCACACAAACATTTGTCTTTATCATCCATATTTGCTGACCCACCCGGCGTTGCCCAGGCCCGTCAAAAAATCGTTCAAAACGCGAAAATACTTTAAAATTTTCGCGATTTTTAGAAACTGTTGCACGAGCTCCGACTAAACTTTATTTAAAAGGGAACACATTTTACTATATTCGGCTAACAGAAATAAACTTTTACCGATGTGGAAAATTGCCGCGAAAAAATTCTGAAAATCGCAAAAATTAAATAGAAGACAAAATTTGCTATAATGGGCTATAAGATTAAAACAGGATTATTTTATGAATGACGAAAATTCGTCGCAAAACGCGAAAAATATCTAAAAATCCCATAAAAAATTTTACGAAAAATTCAAAAATCGCTATACGAATTCCGAATAAACTTTATAGAATAAAAGACAAGTTTACTATAGTGGACTAAAGCATTAAAATCGGATTTATTTTTAATGTAGAAAAATCGCCTAAAAAAAAAAAAAAAAAAAAAAAAAAAAAAAATTAAATCGCTAAAAATTTAAAAATCGCAGAGTGTACAATTTAGTATATAGTAGGCTAAAACATAGTAACCGGAAATCTTTTACGAATGTTAAAAAATCACAGCGGAAGACGAAAAAACGGTACCGCTCTCAAAGCTGATAGACGTGGAGGTGCTGGGTTCGAATCCCATCGCGCCCGTTGGCCGCATCGTTTGGAATTTTCCGTGGTTTTCTTCGGACTTTCGGTAACCTTGTATAAATATGGTTAGTTTCCCTTATAATAACATCCCCATGCTATGGGCCCATCTCCTCGGCGTATATCCCTCGAGTAGATAATCGACTGTAATAAACTTTTATCCCAATTTACTGAACTTTTGTCCTCGGCTAATTTTGAATTTTTTGTGATTTTAGCTGGTTTTCGCTTTAAATCTGTCGCGATATTTTTGACATTCGTAAAAGGAATCTTGTTTTAATCTTTTTGCCCAGTATAATATTTTATCCTCTTCGATTTTGAATTTTATACGCGTTCCGCGGAGATATCCGATATTCATAAATGCAATTCGGTTTCAAACTTTTATCCCAATATAGTAAATTTTGTTCTATGCGATTTTTAATTTTTTACAGATTTATTACTCGATTTTTCTACAATCGTAAAAGGAACATTCTTTTATCCGAATATAGTAAATTTTGTCTTCTAAGATTTTTGAATTTTTCGTGAATTTTTTCTGATTTTTGTAGTTTTTTTCTTTTTGTTCGCTTTTTTTACGTTTTGCGGTGATATTTTTGGCATCTGTAGAAGGAATCTGGTTTCAAACGTTTAGTTCAATTTTAAAAAATCGTTCTCTGGGATTTTTTAATATTTTGTGAATTTTTTATGCGATTTTTAGCGTTTTGTGGCTTTTGACATTCGTAAAAAGAATCCAGTTTCTTTTTTCTTTTCTTTTTTTTTTTTTTTTTTTTTTTTTTTTTTTGCTAAATGTAGTAAATGTTACTCTCCACTATTCTTGAATTGTTTGTGTAATTTTTACCTTTTCGCATTTTGCGGTTATTTTTTCACATTTTTTTCTGAAACTGAAGAACTGTTCGGTAGATTCTACTTTCATGATTAAACTGAAGTTGGAAGAATAACAACTTGACACTATAATAGGAAGAAATTGATTCCTATGACAACGTGAACGACGATGCTGCAGTTTTTTATTTTAATCTGGATCAAAAGATAAGTCGCAATAATTCAGATTCATTATATTCGAGAACGGAGTGGGGATATCCCACACAGGTCTATACTGTCAAAGGCAGTGGGGCCTCCAAACCCAGGTTCGTTTGGGAGAAACTGGCCAGCGAAGCTCCGCTACTATAGTAAATAATTACAAAATATAATTTATATAATTAGATTTGTAATTTATAGAGATAAGAGAAACCGATTAAAAAAGAGCAACAGGTTGAACATAAGGGGATGGTGGCTGCTAGTGTAATCACGCGGGTCCCCGCTTATTGGGGTCCCGAATGAAATTAAAAAGCATTTTTTTAAACTTTTGAATAAAAAAAAAAATGGAGCATTAAAGTTTTTAACTTTGCGTCCCGCACCTTTTTTCACGCGTTTTAGCCCCCCCCCCCCAAAAAAAAAAACAAAAAAAACAACACTAAAAGACACTATAAGATTTATTTACAGCCTCCAAAATTTTTTCTATCTGGGGATTTTTCTAAAAGAAAGGGGGCTACAGAAAGAAAGTGACCATCTGCTTTGGTTGAAGGAAGTAATAGTAGAAATTATTGCAATTCCAGTAAGAAAAATGATAATTACCAATACCTACTTTTTCAAAATTTGACCAAGATCTTTAATGAAAAAATGAATTTGATTAAAACATAAACTAACATTTTATTTAAAAATCTTTCTTTTTCAAATAATTTTAAAAGTTTAACTTCATTATTCCGCTCAAAGGTCTGTAATAGCTGACTATTGGGCCTCTGACTTTGTCCAGCCCAATACGGTTAGGGCCGGGCCCGGGTTTGCAAATTTTGGCCCGTGCATATCTCTATTGTGAGGTCCGGTACAGATGTTTGAGGGGCCCTCTCCCATTCCCTACATATAGTATATGCATATACATAATACAAAATCTGTCTTTACAGGACCCTTTTCAGCTTAGTGTTCAATATAATTGTACCCCTTATCGCCTTCTGCGAATTACTGAAAGCTAATCCCTGATAAAACGACAATGCCTAATGAGACATGGAGTTCTAGTCCAGAGGCTCTTTTGCCTCAAGGTAAATAGGCTGCGGTTGGTACTTTCTAAGAAAACAGGAAGTTTCTGTTTATTTGAAAAAAGAATGATCAAGGACGTGACGTGACAATTTGCCCCCTCAAGGACAAGAGATGAGACCGGAGTTTTCAATAACTTTGTTAAAAACTTCTAGAAAATGATTTTTTTTTTTTTTAAGTTAGCTTGTAAAAGAAAGAAAATGTACTTGCAAATTCAGATTTGGAACATTTTATAATTTCTTTTTTTTCTTTTTTCGTTCAGTCTGGTCCGGGCCCCTGGACAGTTGACCCCTGTGCCCCCCCCCCTCTCGCCGGCCCTGGCAATACCAATAGTCCAAACTTTAAAAGTAAACGACAAGATTTACTCAAATTAAAACACTTAAATATGTTTAAATATATTTAATAAACTCTTAGATAAAATTACAGAAATCATATTTTTACTTTAATACAATTTATTATAGTTTATAATTACACAACTCAGTAGAATTTTAATATGCATAATCTATTGCCAAATTCCTTTTTACAAAGATGCCTTTACGTAGTATGCTCAAAGATATTATAGTATAAGATTTGCTTACCCCATATCAAAGTAACTCGATCATCCATATTCCTCAGTTCAGCATAATCCCGTTGGAAAACACACTCTCAGTAAAAAAACTTTGGTCTCTCTAACTGTAGTTTATGTTAAAAGATCTCAGGTAAAAATCAATGTGTCTTCTTGAACTCCTACACACCGTATTTTCTTCCCTCACTTCTTAGTATGCGTAACCCCCACTTTCATTCAAAAATCCTTCTTATCCAACGCGAGGTGACCGATTTTCTTTCTTATCTTATCATAAACTTTCCTGATTGGATATCAAGTTTTCTATTCTTTTCCTGCAAATTTCGCTGGATGATCCAACCCTTCTATACAAATTACGTTTATTTCTCTCCCTTCAAAAGAGGGTCTTACTATTCCCCTTTTCGCTGAGCCTACCTTTTTTTTGTCACTTGGAGCTCACCTGGTCTTGATCACTTGTAAATCCTATGATCCAACCCTTCTATAGAAATTACAATGATTACACCTTCAAAGGATCTTACGCACTTCCCTTTTCATTGACCCCAACTAGTGGTCACACCTGTAAATTCTTACTCATTTTTACACCACCTTCTTAAACATTACATTCATATTTGTGAATAAAGCCGCTTTTATGAAACCCTCAACCAAGTTCTTTCGGCGGTTCTTTATGCCTTTTAAAACTTATTTTCTACCCTTGTCCAGAAACTATGTTTTATTCCTACCAAGTGCAAACAACGTCTGATATGCATTCATATCTTAAAGTTTACTTTTCTGTTTTCACGTTTTTTGCTTTTGTAACTTCTCACCCCAAAATTCCTATATTTTGAATAACAAAATTCTTGTCTCTCCCGTACCCTAACTTTGAATACAAAACCTTTTTCATTTCTCATACAAACTATTACCAACCCGTTGCGTTAGTAATAGAAAAATCATTCTTTGATCTTTTCCTTTACCGCTTCAGTTTAGAAGAAAAATTCCTTTGATATTTTTTCTTTCCACTTAAGTTAAATTGTATCCCCAGTAACCTGACAAGAAGTATAAATATAATTAATTTGAAAACGAAACAAGTTAATCAGAAATAAAAGCTTTATAAGAACGACTTAAAAAAGTTATTATTAATAAATGCTCGATTTGAATTCGATTAATGGGATTTGATATTTCGTAACAAAATTTTATTTTTCATAAAAAAAAAAAAAATCACCTTTTATTTTTATTTATTTATTTATTTTTTTACAAAATAGGGACCCAAGAAAAAACCCAACATCGACCCCTGTTCATTAAAAAGCTTTTTTTTTTTTTTTTTTTTTTTAGTGTGGATACAGCAAAGTAATCGGGGAGAACATAAGTAACAGACAAACAGCTAGAGTCATAAAAACTAACATTAACTAACATTTGAAATATCCCGTGGTCTGCGGGAGATCGGTGGAAACTCCTATTTTAGAGTGTGACATTTTTTTAGTCATCCTAACTGAACGTTCTATTTAACATTTGTGACCGAAAAAAAAAAAGGAAAAGAAAAGAAAATACAACGTAATCGTTAAATTGAAAAATCAATTATTTACATGACAGACAGTATTTCATTTTATTATTTGTTAACAGATGGCAGCACTACTTTCACAAGAAAATCCATAGATTTTTAACTGACGAAATGAAAAATCCTTTGTATTAAAGATATTTTATCAATATGAGAATTAAACAAACAAAATAACTGTAACTATAAATGATGATAACGGACATTTTATAATTACATTTCAATCAAAATTATTACTAGAAAGCATATTCTTTTTCAACATCAATCTGAACATAAACAGAAAATATATGTTTTTATAAATTACATTCTAAAACAAGTCTGTATATCTTAGAAAGTGATACAATTTAGCTGAAACTAGTTTGAAGTTATCAAGAAAAAATTAATTACATATTGATAACATCCAGTAACATCAAGTTTCTTTAATTTTCGCTATTTTGTGAATTTATGATTTTATCGTTTGTGTTTGTTCACAGATGGCAGCACTATTTGATTAATCCTGTAAATCAGTGATTCCTAAACTATGGGTCGCAGAACGATCGCCCAGATCTTCAAAAATGTATTTTTAAAGTTATACGCTATAAAAATATTACAAACATAAAATATTACAAATTTAAAGGGAATAATATAGATAAATAACATCGTGAAAAGGCAGTTTTTATTGAACTTTGTGTAGGGAGCTGCCTGAAATTAAATTAACAAGTTTTCTGATAAGGAGGTTGAAATCTCAATTTAGGCATGGATGTTTGTAGTTTGTAGTGGGTCGGATCCCACTTTAACCCCTTGGGGACAAGCGACACGTATACGTGACGCATAAGATGCTCAGAATCCTAGATTATTCGCACCAGTTATATTTTATTGTAAGCTTTGCCTTATGTGATCCTAGCATTTCTCCGAATCAATTAGGCGAAAATTTCTGTTTTGAAAAACCGGTGGTAAAAGATTAAAAATTCTGTAAAAGACGCTCGTCGCGAAAGGGTTAAGCGAACGGTCTGTCGGGTCTTCCTGTGAAAAAGATGAGCGTAGCACCCGTAATGGACTAACAAACTAACTTCCACCTCTCTTGTTGGTGCAAAATAATGTCATAAATCGCATCAGCTATTAACTTCTTTTTTTCTTTTACCTTTTCTTTTTAATGATACATTCATTAATAGAATTATTTATCTTTGCATAGTATTAGGAAGTTTTGTTTTATGATTATTCCACTTTCACATTACAATTACTTATTACTATAGTCGTGTGTATATTTTATTGAAAAGTTAGACCTTTAACATATTAGTTTAGTTGGTTGGTTGATTTATGACGGCCGATTATCTACTCGAGGGATATAGGCTCTAGGGGGGGAGTGCGCTCCATGGGGGTCTTTTTAAGGGATCCTAACACGTATTTACGGCAATGTTCGAAGAAAACCATGAAAACTCCGAGCGGTTAAGTCGACGAGCGTGACAGGGGTTTGAACCCAGCACCTCTCGTCTACCAGCTTTGAGTTGGGTTGATTATTGACGGCCAATTATCTACACTTGGGATATAGGCCCGGGGGGAGTGCCCTTCGTGGGGGTCTTTCTAAGGGAACCTAACCCGTATTTACGCATGGATAAATCCACGGCTCGAAGAAAACCACGAAAACTCCGAACGATTAGGCCGACGGGCGCGATCGAACCCAGCACCCCCCGTCTATCAGCTTCGAGAGCAGAACCTCTCAGCCACTGGTGGGGCTCTACCAGCTTTGAGAGTAAACTTCTCAGCCACTGGTGGGTCCCCTTTTACATAGGATAGGGTTGGGTTGGGTTGAGTTGATTATTGACGGCCAATTATCTACACATGGGATATAGGCCCGGGGGGAGTGCCCTTCGTGGGGGTCTTTCTAAGGGAACCTAATCCGTATTTACGCATGGATAAATCCACGGCTCGAAGAAAACCACGAAAACTCCGAACGATTAGGCCGACGGGCGCGATTGGGATCGAACCCAGCACCTCCCGTCTACCAGCTTCGAGAACACAACCTCTCAGCCACTTACATAGAATAGGAGATATCGTATAAAAAATACAGTGTGGTCATAAAGTATTTCCCTGAATACAATAATTTATTGTAGAAAAACTAAGATAATTACGCATATGCTTGTTTCAATATATTGTAAAGACATTTGTGAAGTTTTTAATAGAAGTACTTACGTCAGTAAATTTCGATGTGAGCACCCTTGGTAGCTCGAAGAGTGTCAAGGCGGTATTCCATTTCTCACCACGTATTGCAAACATTTGGGCGGTCACACTAGACACAGCATCAGTAATATTGACCTTGAGTGTTTCATTATATTTTACTAGAGTTGCAAACACTCTGCCCTTTATGTAACCCCAAAGGAAATAATTTAGAGGAGATGGTCCATCCCGTCCGATCCATCTTCCAGGAAATTTGTCATCAAGGAGCTCACGAACGACGGTAGAGACTGGTTGGCTGATTTTATGACGGCCGATTATCTACACGAGGGATATAGGCCCTAGGGGGAGGGGGTCTGTGTAAGGTATCCTAAACCGTATTTACGGCAAGGTTAGAAGAAAACCACGGAAAACTCCGAACGGTTAGGTCGACCAGCGCGACAAGGGTTTGATCCCAGTACCTCCCGTCTGCCAGCTTTGAGAGCAGAACCTCTCAGCCACTGGTGGGGCCCGGTAGAGACTGGACTAAAAAAAAAGTTCTTAAGAACATTACTTTTCTATAATAAAAATTTTACAGTATTACATTCAGTGGTTCTTTAGTACGGATTTTTTTGTAATCAGAGAAAGACTTGTACTATAAGGGCACCGTCGCAAGAACTGTGTAGTTTTTCGGTCAAATCGCTCAACTGATTTTGCATCTATGCCATTTTTAAACTATTTTGTGTCCAGAGGTAAATGGCACATGTTTCTATAAGGAAAAGGAAATGATGTGACTGAGGATAATCTATAAATATTACTTTTTATAGGTAGGAAGGATTCAAATACTGCCCGAGAACGGATTTAGAAAAACTCGATTTTTAAACGGGTGAAACAGTTAAAAAAAAAAATTCTGAATAACACTGCTGAAAATCGGTGCAAAAAAAAAAAAAAAAAAAAAAAAAAAAGGAAATCGATGCAATAACGGCGGAATAACGGTTATCTGTAATTATAAGCTTATTTGAACGCACAATATAAATTCTGTAAGGGTCCAGAAAGGGCAAATGAAGTCACTCTAGATTTTTTCCTGTTCCTGTTAAATATCCAATTAAATTCAGATAAATTGAATAATTTAACCCTTTGTGACTCAACAACTCTGATTTGAAAAAAATATTTACTCATTTGTTAGAATACATCATTTTAAGCATGTAAAAATAATGAAAAATAATTTAGAATATAAAAATAAAAAGTTATTGACTAAAAGGTATTTTCTTCACATCTGCAACAAACAGAAAATCACACACTTCTCATAAATAGTGTCAATTTTCTAATACAAAATTTTAAAGTATACGAACTTATCTTTGTAAAAAAACCTATTTCTGAACGTCTCCAGCCTTTCTAATTTGACAAAATTTACGAAGTTCATTTTTGCAATAGCGATGTGAAACTGCTCAAATGATAAATAAAATTTGGCATGAAAAATTAACTCAGTATCAGAGTCTGTTGAGAATTCTATGAACAATTTATATTAACTGTTGTGTTGGAAGATAGCAGCAGTAAATAAAATCGTTTTTTAAAGCCCACTGCAAAGTAGGGATACAAAGGGTTAATGCTAAAAAATATATTTAAAAATTATAGTACTTTTATTTATAACTAGCTGACCCGAGCCCGTGTAATAAACTTATGTAGTTTAAAAAACGAAACTCTGGCCAGTGTCTCTGATGGCTTGGGCACCGTATACCGGGCATGCTTGTATGCTCCGGAAAACCTTTTATTTCTCCCTTCCACCGCCCGGGGAACATTCTGTTCTGAACGAACTGTCTCTTTCCGAACGAACCTCTGAGACAGGTCCCCGCTGCCTACGGCACTATATAGTAGGTGTGCTACAAAATTGAGCTGGTTTGGTTGGTTGGTTTTATGACGGCCGATTATTTACACGAGGGATATAGGCCCTAGGAGGATTGCCCTCCATGGGAGTCTTTGTAAGAGATCCTAACCCGTATTTACGGTAAGGTTCGAAGAAAACCACGGAAAACTCCAAACGGATAGGGTTGACGAGCGCGACAGACGTTTGAACCCAGCACCTACCGTCTACTAGCTTTGAGAGCAGAACCTCTCAGCCACTGGTGGGGCGTGCTGGTTTGGAGAAGATGGAAACATTATTAGCCGAGTTATTGAAATAAGGCACAGTTAGAGAAACTAACCTTGAGGGAGGTGCCGAGGTGAGGGAATGTTCAAGTGTCCTTCAGCAAATGGCTAATTAGGAGGACCACTATGCATCTTTAAAAGTTACAATCGATCTGACCTAAACGCTGAGATTAGAAAGATAAAAAATAGTATTTGTAGATTTATCATTTATACATAAAATATCTTTTATTGCATGTTTTATATGTGCTCTAGAGTCTTAGAGTATCTCAAAAGCTGCATTATTTCTTTTCACCCAACAACGACATCACATACGCCGAACGCCTTTGCTTGACCGCCAGCCCCTGCAATGCCTCTAATGAATATCGCTCCCATCCCTATCTGGGTCGGTCCATTCGAGGTCGTAGGTCAATTAGAGACAGCACTCGAGGGGGTGAAGTAGTGAGTCACGAGCGTTTAATTGCCTAATCATAGCAGCTATTCTCAACCAAAGAATTGCGAAGAATACTTACTTAGAAGGAGGTTAATTGATACTCCTGAGCATTGGTCAAAAAGAAGTTGAAGTTGATTGTAATCTTCAAGTACTCTTGTAAAAAAAAAAAAAAAAAAAAAAAAAAAAAAAAACGTGTTGATTTGAGTTGAGAAGGATTCTATTCCTACGTGACCTTTTAATAACAGAAATGAATAGCTTAAAAAAATGGGGACATCTTTGCATAAGTGGATAAATCATACAGTTACTAGGGGGCATCTGTTTTCCCTTAAAATATCCAGGATAAAAGTAGCAGTAAAGTTATTAAATAAATGTGCACGTGCTTTATTGTTTAATGTCCAAATGTGCTGTTAATCTTCTTTTTTCTATCTAAATATTGGTATTGTTTTGAAATATTCTACGAGCTGACCTATCTTTTAGCTTTTATTAGAACCAAAATACCTTAAAAGTATTTATTAAAGTGACAGAACAAAAAAAAAAAAAACGTGATTTTTGTGATTATTAATAAGAGTCAATCACAAATACACTTCCAAATGTCTTTAAAAATGATTGAATTGGAGTAAGTCTATCTTTTTTTTTTTTTTTTTTTTTTTTCTGTGACACAAATCTGTAGATAATTGGATATGTGGATCATATTAAAGTGTTCTTTTGAATCTAGGTATACTTTTTTGAATTATTTCCTGAACCATTCTATTTTTTTTTAAATCCTTAACTCGAAAAAAATATTTTTTAAATTTTTATCACGTATTGATGTTAGTGTTGTTGTTTTACGGCCGAGTATCTACTCGAGGGGGGATGTAGTTCGTGTGTGTGTGGGGGGGGGGTCTTTCTAAGGGAACAGCTCGTATTTACGCAAGGTTAGAAGAAATCCGCGAAAAACTCCGAACGATTAGGCCGACGGACGCAACTGGGTTCGAAGCTAGCACCTCCAATCTACCAGCTTTGAGAGCAGAACCTCTCAGCCGCTGGTGTTATCACGTATCGAATATCGAATGTCATGGGAAAAAATGTCAATTTTTTTGCTCTTTTAAGGAGGATAAATTTAAATAATGGAAAAAGATTTCAATTTCAATTTGACTTTTTTAAAACCAAGAATTAAAATGATAAACTTTACCTCTTCAGAACCGGTGTAAGCAGCTGAGAGATTCTTTTCTCATAGCTAGTAGACGGGAGGTGCAGGGTTTGAAAACATGTTACGCTGGAACGGCCGAACCGTTCGGAGTTTTCTGTGGTTTTATTCAAATCTTGCAGAAATGCAGGTTAGGTACCCTATCACCCCCCCCCCCCCCCCGACAAGGACGTAAAAAATTATTTTATTATGCTTTATACTTATTATATATTATACCTTATACTTATAGCTACCGTCAGCCATATTTCTAAATATTACTATTCTTCAATAATCTAAGATGCTGACATATATTTCAGACTTTCTTAGAATCAAGATGTTTAAGAAACGTTTGCAAAACATAAAAATCTGTTTTTTTTTTTTTTTTTTAAGAAAAAAATAAATGTATCTTCATAGTGAACATTAAGAATGAAAATGGAAAAGCTAGCGTTTTTTAAAAAATGGGTGGATTTAGCTCTAAAGTATTTTTTTAATATCTGTATATTTCCAAAATTTAATATTGAGTGGAATTTTTCCTTTATAGAAGAAGGTTAAGACCTTTTGAAATCTACAACCCAACAACTATTGAGGATTTTCTTAACAAATATGCAACAAAGCACCATTTCTTGAGAAATCTTCTGACAATTTCAGCTGCGATGTTTTAGAAATGGGATAATTCCTAAAATAGTTTTTGAAAATTTGATTTTAAAACTAACATTCCATTTTTTTGTGTTGCATAGCCACAACTCAGTGATATAAAAGTTTAATGCATATCACAAAGATAATTCATCGAATTTGAAATGTTAGCTTTTTAATGAAGCAATTTTGAAAGGAAGGTTATATAAATGGTGCAGATGCAAAAGTCACGTTATCCACTTTTTTAAGGTATTGAGTTATTCATATCACTGTGTTAGTCTTTTTAAGTGAATCGGACTCTAATAGTGTTTTGAAGCATAAAAAACATTTTGAGGTTGAAAAAAAATGCTGAAAATCTCGTTTTGATGCATAATTTACATTATCCAACAACTGTTTTGGAGCGAAACTCACACTCTCCTATTCAACCAATCATGGAGGTAAAGAAATAAGAAGTAGTGTAAAATGTCTCACTAGTTTAATGACAGTGAAGAAGTTGAGCCATGTCTAATAGTAAAATTTTTACACAAATTATTTTTAATATATGTTTTTTCGGTTTTTGTTGTTTATTATCCTCCAAAATAACATAATGAAAACTAATGTTCAGATTTCTTTTTTTATTCTTGTTGTTTTAAATTCATGACTATTTTGGTTTATAACTAACATTACCCATGAAAGTTTGCTGCAAAACTCACATTTTCCATATTTAAATTTAAATTCTAGCTTTACCAAAATTATTACAGGTTTAGGACTATGTGCAACTAGTTGTTCTAACAACAAATATATCACAGAAAAAATTTGTGCCAATATATCATGTTTATTAATAATAATCAGTTTTTAGGTGCGTTTGTAATTATTTAAATACGTAGCACCTATTGTCGTCGTCTGGTCCGTCCGTCCGTCTGTTTGTCTGTCCGTCCGTCCACATACAACAACGCAAAAACTACCCAACCGAATGGTTTGAAATTAAGGATATATTATCTTTGCAGAATTTTGTCGAGACATTTCCAATTTTATGAAAATCGAATCAAAACTTTAGAAGATATTAATAAAAACATTTATTAAGAAATTTGAATTTTGTAAAAAGAAGTCGGTGCTCCCTTTTTATAGGAGCTTCCGAGGTTTAATCGTCAAGCGACCGAGATACTTATTTTATGACAGAAATTAATCTGCAGACGATATAATTCATTTCACAGAATTAAAAATCATCAAGATCTGAATATTTATATAACTAGCTATAGTACGAACGCACCTCATTTGTCATGTTTGGCGCACAATTTCCAACTTGTTTGCATTTTACTAAAAACTAGGTTATGTGGAGAGTGTGAATTTTGCACCTACACCCTTCATATATCATTTTGAAAAATCCTCATTGTATCACAAATGCACGATAATGGCTTCAAATAAATATTTAAATACGGTAAAATGTAATATATTACACATTTTTTGCTTGTTAATAGCAGCCTTCAATTAACACGCTAATCATTTGGTAAACAAGAAATCTCGTTAAATATATTCACTGGAATTTACGGAATTTCATTTGCGTAATATGAACGTCCTTCGTTATCTCGCTGTGTTTGTTCTTGTTTGTGAATTGAACTACGATTTTCTGTAATAACTCTGCGTAATACGGAAATACTATTTGAGCCCCCTATGGGTATAAGTTTGTCACCTACTTCCTAGATAAGACAAACTTTTATTAGAAGCTGCTAAAATAAATGTATAAAGCTGCTAATACTTTTTTGTCGTTTTTATCTCTATTCTGAATTTTAATCCTGCTGAAAATCATAAAAACTTGTTTTTAAATAGTTTATATTACTTCTCTAAATATAGATATTTAGTAATAATTAATTTTGAGTAATATTATTGAAATATATAGCAAATTATAACACTTTCAAGGAAGGTCCCCTTAAAGCCCATGCTCAGAATATTTAAAAAAAAAAAAAAAAAAAAAAAAAAAAAAAAAAAAAAAAACTTTATGAAACTATTAAAAACATCAATTAAAATAATTTAAGACAGACATGAGTACACATAAAATAAAAATTTTATAAAAAATATACTTAAAAACAGTTAAAAATACAAAATAGTAGACGTTTCGCCAAGCGACACGCAAGGCATCATCAGTACAAAAACAATCTATTGCATAACAAACCACAGAACAAGGAAAAAGAAAAGGTTTGAAATCAAGGAAAGTTGAAGTTATTTTAAAAACAGATAATATTCATTAGGGACAGAACGAGCTTCATTCAACGTCTGCGTTCGCAATTGAGTGAACCAACTCTCAAGGAGTAATCGACCATGGTAGCTGTTACAACCTGATTTCAAAATACTGGCGTTCGCAATTAGCGGGATGTGATTCGTTTGAAGTGAATGCTGGACAATTTTTGAATTCAAATTACTATTTTTTAAAGCACTAGTATGTTCTTTTAGGCGAATTTCCAATGATCTACCTGTTTCACCAATGTAGACACTATTGCAATCTTTACAGGGAATAATATAAACAACACCGGGTAATTTAGACTTATCATATTGAAATTTATGCTTAGTGAAAAAGGAACTCACTTTATTAATTGGTTTAAAAGAAACCCCAATATTGAATGATTTTAGAATGCCAGAAATTTTTTCAGAAATGTTCTTATAATAAGGGATACAGATAAAAGAGTTTGGTTTACTACGTTGAAAAGGGGGGGGAGTAGAATTCACAAAATTTAAAGTATTTTTAAAGATTTTTTTAACAAGACCTATAGGATAGCTATTATTAACCAATTCGCGATAAATTTTACACTTCTCAATTTCAAAATCATTACTGGAACTGCAACATCTAATGGCCCTGAAGGCTAAAGTCTATAAATTCTATAATATAAATATATAAAGTCCTATAATATAAATATATAATATTTATATAATATATAAAGTCTATAAAAAGTCTAATTTTTTTTATAAAATTTTTATTTTATGTGTACTCATGTCTGTCTTAAATTATTTTAATTGATGTTTTTAATATTTTTCACATTCAGACGTTAAAATGTATACATTTTGCAAATTTATGAAACTACTCATGTAAGTTATAAAGGAACACTCTAATTTACCTGCGGAATCCCAGTAGAAAATCTAAACAAGTGGGTAAGTGTGATCGAAGATCGCACAAAGGGTTTCGTTTAATATTCCTTTCAAAACACTTTATCCTTTCTTTAATAAATCCAAATAAATTTCATTTTCAAAAAAAAAAAAAAAAAAAAGAAAAGAAAAAAAGTTATATTTTTATAAAGTAAAATTTTACCAGTCTATTTTTCTCGTTTTTTCGAATATCTGAACCGGCCCGATTGCGGGCGAAGCCCGCTATTACACTCTGTCATAATAATATCTCATGCAGACTAAATGCGATATTTAAAAAAAAAAATCAATTTCATAACTAAACATGTTGTATGGAGACTTTCAAAATGTTAAAATATGCCAATATTTTCATAATCGGGTTATTATCATGATTCAATACGTTCCTCAAACTCATATATTTAATTTAGTTATTGTACAGGGCTGTACGCAAAAGAGTACGAATATATGACAACACGAAACCCCTATTATCATAAACCTAGTGATAAAAAATAAAGTCTGTAGTTGAATTTATTTTAGTGAGTGTAGGTTTTATTTTGAATGAACATTTGTCTATGAAAAAGCTGTTGTCAAAGTGGGTGCCGCACGTGTTGACTTTTGACCAAAAACAACAACGAGTCGATGATTCTGAGCACTGTTTGGAGCTTTTTCGTTATAAAATTATGTTATTTATTATTAAATTATTATTATTATTTATTTATTTAATTATTATTAAATTATTATTATTATTATTATTAAATTATTATTATTAATTATTATTATTATTATTATTATTATTATTATTATTATTTATTAAAGTTATGTTATTTATTAAAGTTATAAAGTTATAAATTTATGACGTTATGTTAAAAAGTTGTGTTTTCTTTATTAGACCGGAGCCCCACCAGTGGCTGAGAGGTTGTGCTCTCGAAGCTGGTAGACGGGAGGTGCTGGGTTCGATCCCAATCGCGCCCGTCGGCCTAATCGTTCGGAGTTTTCGTGGTTTTCTTCGAGCCGTGGATTTATCCATGCGTAAATACGGATTAGGTTCCCTTAGAAAGACCCCCACGAAGGGCACTCCCCCCGGGCCTATATCCCTAGTGTAGATAATTGGCCGTCAATAATCAACCCAACCCAACCCTTTATTAGACCGGGAACTTATCAGCCCATGTGTTACGATGATAGATGTATTTAAAATTTTTATTTTGCTAAATAAAGAACAATGCTTTAAATTTTGAAAATAATGTATGAAATATAAATATGCAGATTGAAGTGACGACGGAGGAATGGTGGGGGGGGGGGGGGGGTGGAGGGGTACGCTACAGTTGTTAGTACTGCTGAATATTAGTTCTCCGGTACTTTTTTCTTCTTAGAAATTAAGCCCTGATTTCAACATACGGAATTTACAAAAATTTTACCCCGTGCTGAATTTAAAAAGAACAATTAATATGAATATAAATCGTTATGATACATATTCATATGATATGTATGAATATAATCGATTTGAAACACTAATGGCGCGGCAAATAAAAGTGAAACTCATCAATTATTATTCAAACACTGCCGCCTGACGAGTGTTAAATATGTTTCGAACATCCTTCCTCAATTTGATGAGCCTATTAAATGCAACAAGCACAAATGAAAAGTAATCATTCTAATAATGCGTATAGTAATTTGGAGGAAAAAAAAATTGGCACTTAATTCATTTGTCTTAATTGTAACTTCTGCCGTATTTTTAATTAACAATAAAACTGAGCGGTTTACGAATTTGACACGCTTTTTATATAGCACGCATTTCACTAACGAGTTCGTGAAAGATGAAAGTTCTTTCATTGTGATGTGTAGGGGTTACAATATCGGAAATAAAGATCCCGGGATTTCGGGATCCCGGATGAAGTTTGATTTCGAAAAGTCCGGGATTAGTTTATGCCAAACTCCGGAATTTTCGGACTGATTAAAGGCTTGTGGAGTATAGTGTGTGGTATATAAGTACTTGTATGGAGAAATTTGTATAAATATCTACTTTCACAAAAAGTTAAAAAATTAGTCAAAATCTACGAAGAATTATCCCACACAATTATCACGGGTTGGGTTGGGTTGATTATTGACGGCCAATTATCTACACTTGGGATATAGGCCCGGGGGGAGTGCCCTTCGTGGGGGTCTTTCTAAGGGAACCTAACCCGTATTTACGCATGGATAAATCCACGGCTCGAAGAAAACTACGAAAACTCCGAATGATTAGGCCGACGGGCGCGATTGGGATCGAACCCAGCACCTCCCGTCTACCAGCTTCGAGAGCAGAACCTCTCAGCCACTGGTGGGGCCACAATTATCACGGAAGAGTTAAAATAACTCACGAAAATTTGGTACTCACATTCTATCATAATAGTAGCAAAACTTCGTTTTTAGTTATATTCGTTATAGTTATAGTATAATATAATAGAACTATAATATGCTTGTATTATAGTTCGTTTTTTAACAGTTCGTTTTTAACAGTCTAATGGGGGGAAATGATGTACTAATGAGATAAAAATAATCAGAAGCATTGTTTCACAGAAAACGATGCGGACAATTACATTGTAGTTCTTGAGAGTTACATAGTTTAAATTATTTATAGAGTTTTCAAAGAGTTTTCCAGAATATAGATTTGAGATCTGTTGGTAATCTGTTATTATTATTATTATTATTATTATTAGTAAGAAAAACTTTTTGGAAGCATGTAAAACTCCTAACTGAAAGGTTAAACAACGCTTACAAGAAGATTGTATTAAACAGATGTAAGAAACAGAAATCCAAACTCATGATATGCGACATTGCAGTGTAGTATCATTTAAAGAAAAAATAAGATAAAATGAAAAATACTAAACATTTTAACATATGAAAACAGTCCGAATTTTCATATCGAATAAAGAAAACATTATAAGTAAAAAAAATAAAAATAAATAATCATTTAACAAATTACAATAACCATTGGGAAAATGTTCCGAACGCTTAAAAAAAAAAACATTACCGTGGCCCCCACAATTATGATTATGCCAAGGTTGTAGTCATTATTTCGCCAAGATCATCACAAAGCTTATATATGCATCCTCTATACGCATATATATATTCCAAACCCTCCTATATGTGCCATATACGTCATTATACACATATTATTTACGTCTTATATGTCGTATATACATCATATACACATGTCATATATATACATCATATTTGCATCATACATGACTATAACTTGGCCACATACGTCAAGAAATGTTATATATGCAGGGTGTCCCAAAAAGGATTACCTATTTTTAAAAATGAATAAGAAACAAACGAATAGAGTTATTGAATAAATTCTTGCAGGAAACAGTTGTGTGAAGTCTGGAATTTTGTTTACAGTACTTTATTATGTTAGTTAAAATTCTTACCGACAGATGGCGTTGAGGCTATTGCATTCATCAGAAATAGTTGAAAATTAAATGACAATATTTTCAATATGTCCTCAATTCATCACAATAACATGCCGGAGTCTTAGAATAAACTTTCACTGACCACGTCTGCTTCTGTCTGGTCTTCACGCATGCTCCGTTTGTTCATATAGCCACCAAACTGTGCTGTAGCGCCATCTGTCGGTCAGATTTTGAACTATCATCATAACGTGTTCTAAACAAAATTCCAGACTTCACACATCCGTTTCCTGCAAGAATTTTTTTAATAACTCTATTCGTTTGTTTCTTATTCATTTTTAAAAATAGGTCCTCCTTTTTGGGACACCCTGTATATATCATATATTATTATGATGTCATACTTGCTTTATAATTTGGCGATAAATGTTGGTCGCTTGGCGATTCATGCTTGGGGGCCGCTATAGCACGAAAGTACCAAATTTACAATATATTAATGAAAACAGAAACAAAAATATTTCATCCTTGGGAGCCGCTATAACACGAAAGTACCAAATTTACAATATATTAATGAAAAAAGAAACAAAAATATTTCATCTTTGGGAGCCGCTATAACACGAAAGTACCAAATTTCTACTTTATTTTTCATATCTTATAATTTGCATCTATCCTTTTTGTAACTTTAACATTTTTGTAACGATTTTATGCATTTCTATTGCCTATTCAATGAAAAATTCTTCTAAAGTTACAGAATTTCGTTAAAAACGCTTAAAAAAAAAATTAAGTGACGACGTCAAATATAATGACGACGTCAAATAAAGTGACGACGTTAAGAGGTCCATTCTCGACCGAAAACAACAACCATTTTCCCAATGGTTAAAAAATGTTTTAAAGACAAGCTTTTATTATAATGTACTAAAAATGAAAAAAAAAATGAAGGATAATTGATTGAAATAAATACCTTTTTAAAAAGAAATAAATTAAATTGCGAGAAGTTTTTATCAGTTTTTTTAAATAAAATGGTTATACAATTTCAAATATAGCTTCCTGTCAAGAAAAATCAATCAACGTTCGCTTGAGAATCGAACCCACATCCCTTCACCCTTCACCCCTGCGCGGAATTGAAAAATGGCGTATTTACCAGCCATGCCAGGTTCAGTGGAAGAACATCAGCTTATTTCTGAAACAATCGATAACATTTATGTACCCTTATATCACAAATGTTTTTGTCCGCTAACGGGTGGTGATGGTAAATTTCAAATATTGTTTTTTTTACAGAATATATTATCACCGGAAATACGTCACGCTACCAAAAATTAGGCCAACTGTGGCACAGGAAATGTGTTAAAATTGGATTGCAAGATTTGAGCCGAACGGCTATACAATGCAAGTTAAATAAAAACTTGTTAACAAGACGGTGTGTGCCAAGTCTTTAGCCAGAAAAATATTTCGGAGGGGGATTTGAGGCCCAGAATTTTATTCGGTGTCTTATTTTAGATTTATTTTTATACTAATTGAATAGAGTCAAGTGTTAAGAGTTTTTATTAAGCTGTATTCTGATTTAAAATAATTCAATTTAATATAATTACAAAAGAAAACTTAAAGACTTTTTCATTGTAAATAAAATTATAATCTCATTTAAATGCTTTTTCGGTGACTTGTAGACGTAGTTGTCAACCAAATTAATGTTTTAAATTTTGTACATATTTTTTCAATTGGAAAAACAATTGATGAGATATAGCCAATACATACAATATTGGCTTAATATTGTTTTCTTCTTGGGAGGTGGGGGAGATGGAGAAGTTGTCCGTGGCATAATATGGAGAAGGGACTTTTTCAACACCCAGAAAAAAGTTTTGTTGAATCAGCAAAAATTTGGTTTAACCAACAAAACTTTTTGTTTAAATATAGGTCAATGGAAATTTTGTTTGAATCAACAATTTTTTTTTTTTTTTTTTTTTTTGTAATTCCAAAAAAAAAAAAATGTTTGTATCATCAGCAAAAAATGTTTTGTTAATTCAAGTAAAATGGTTCAATTTTACTTCAATTTTGCTAAAACAACCAAAAATGTACTCAACAAAACATGTTTTGTAGTTTTAATCAATTCCTTTTTCTGGGTGAATGGATGGAAAGGTTATATAAAATCTAGATTTTAATTTCATTGGTAATGTATATCTATATCATACTCAATGGTTTCAGTCTTGAAGTTTTTTCGTTGACGTTTCAGAAATTAGATGTATGCTTATTAATTTATCTATTAATGAGTTTGTAGAGTTTGACTTTATAAGCCATGAGTATGAGTATGTCCAATGAATCTTTCCAAATTCATTACCAGCGTCAAACATTTCTGAAATGGGTGTGTACTTATTAATTAAAATACTCTCGTTACATCTTACTATCACTCGTTAAGTGCAAGGTCAAGTGACCAATCCTGTGAAGGCCACAGTCAAAATTCGGGTCATTTCATAAAAGCACTTCACATTGTAGCATTTACCCACTGCTCGAAGAAATACATTGTAACAAAAGTTGTTTGTTAATCTTGAGTTCCACCAAGTCACGGGTAATTGATTTTTGCTAAGCGTGTTTTTGTTTGTAATTGATCAGTGTATTTCCATTTCGTTTCATCTATCTTTGAGTTCATCAATTGTAAGAGGTGTGTATGTGTATAAGTGTAATTTTGATTTTTGAGAGTTAGTTTCAGTTAAGATGGAATCTACGATCGTGAAAAAAAAAGTAAATAAATAAAAAACTAGAATTGAAAAATTGGGTCTTTTTCACTGAGTTGGAAAAATTAAAACTCGTATCATCATATATTCTAATACGAGCAAATCTTGTGTGTGTGTGTGTGGTTATGCAAATTTTATCTTGAAAACGGCTCTAACGATTTTGACGAAATTTTGTATCCTACCGTTTTGGGGCACAAGAAAACGATTGGATTAGGTCACATGTTCGAGAAAATTCGATTAGTGGGTCATTTTGGGTCATTTTGGGTCATAGTCAAGCTAATTGTATCTAAAAAACGGTTCAAACGATTTTGACGAAATTTTGTATCCGACCCTTTTCGGGCACGAGAAGACTATTGAGCTGGGTCACATGTTCGAGAACTTTCGATTAGTGGGTCATTTTTGGGTCAACGCGGGTCAAATTAATTTTATCTAAAAAACGGCTCTAACGATTTTGATTAAATTTAGTATCCTACGAGTTTCGGGTACGAGAAAATCATTGGGCTAGGTCACATGTCCAAGAAAATTCGATTAGGGGGTCATTTCTGGGTCATCGCGGGTCAAGCTAATTTATCTAAAAAGCGGCTCAGACTACTTACACTAAATTTTGCATCCTATGGTTTTCGGGCACGAGAAGACTGTTGGGCTAGGTCACATGTTCGAGAAAATTCAATTAGTGGGTCATTTTGGTCATGGGTCAAGCTATTTTATCTTAAAAACGGTTCAGACTATTTACACTAAATTTTGCATCCTATGGCTTTCGGGCACGAGAAGACTGTTGAGTTAGGTCACATGTTCGAGAAAATTCAATTAGCGGGTCATTTTGGGTCATTATGGGTCAAGCTATTTTATCTTAAAAACTGCTCAGAGTATTTACACTAAGTTTTGCATCCTATGGTTTTTGGACACGAGAAGACTGTTGAGCTAGGTCACGTGTTCGAGAAAATTCAATTAGTGGGTCATTTTGGTCATGCGTCATGATATTTGAACTCAAATTTAATTTTGACCGAGCATAGCTCGGTCTTCCCTGCTCGTACATTAGAATACGAGGAAATCTTGTGTGTGTGCGGTTATGCAAATTTTATCTTAAAAACGGCTCTAACGATTTTGACGAAATTTTGTATCCTATAGTTTTCGGGAACGAGAAGACCATTAGGCTAGGTCAGAAGTTCAAAAAAATTCGATTTGTGGGTCATTTTGGGGTCATTACGGGTCAATGCATTTCACTGGGACTGAAGGTTGAAACAATTATTAAGTTATTGAACAGTTGGCAGTAAATCAAAGTCGCAAAGTTGGGAACATTTCGCCAAATTTGGCAATATTTGATCAAATGTTGGCGACATTGGTGAGGTTTGGCGGGAAAATCGACTTTTAAGATTACCAATGCCAAAACACGTGCTTGCTGCCTAATGAAAAAAGGGCGCCAAATTTGGCAATATTTGACGAAAAATTTGGCTATTAAAATCTGAAGGAATTTTCTAGAAATTCTCAATAGCAACCGTGATACATTATTCAACAAATCAGAGTCCATGGAACGGTCTCGAAAACAGAATTGAACCAATCAAGGTACATAAAACTTTCTCAACACATGCTTGGCGCTAAATGAAAGAATGTCGCCAAACCTGGCGACATTTGGCGAAAAAATTAGCTTTCAGATTAGGAAGGAATTTTCTAGAGATTCCCAATAGAAGCCGCGATACATCATTCAACCAATCAGAGTCTCATACCAATAGAACGTTCTCGAAAACAGAATTCAAATGTATTTTGGAAGGATGTCCTTTCGCTGTAAATATGTAATGCATGTTGTCATGCCGGTGACGTCAGGTTTATGGCAACCCTTTTTTTTCTCTCTCTACTACTGCGGAGTAAGAGAGACGGTAGATGTTTGGCGGGAGGCCAGAGTGATAGGTTGTGTGGTGCTGTGGGCACAGGGCCGGCGCCAGGGGTGAGGCAAGTGAGGCAGCCGCCTCAGGGCGCACCCCTAGAGGGGCGGCATTTGGCTCGCATATTGTATGTGTTAAAACTTAAGAAAAAAGAGAGAGACAAATTTTTTTTTCTTATTTAAAATAAAAATACGGAGTACATTGCATATAATTACAGTCAAAGAAGTTGCATATAATTACAATGAAAGAATTCCGGTTACAATGTTTTAGTCCACGTTAGTATATTTTCTTATCGACGATTTTTGAATTATTAGTGATTTTTGACGAGTTTTTTCTCTTGCGTTTCGCGGTGATTTTTTAATATTCGTTAAAAGAATTAATTCTGATTCAAACTTTTAGCTTAATAAATTAAATTTTGTTCTCCGCGATTTTTGAAATTTTTCCGATTTTCAATACAATTTTTAGCATTTTCTGGCGTTTCACGGCGATTTCTTCACATTCATAAAAGAAATTCGGTTTCAAATATTTAGCCTAATACATTACATTTTGTCTTCCGCGATTTTCAATGCGATTTTTAGCGTCATTTTTTACATTCGAAAAATAATTCCTTTTAAAATTTTTAAGCCAACTGTTGTAATTTTGCTCCTCTGAGAATTTTTAATTTTTAGCAATTTTTATGAGGTTTCTAGCGTTTTTTATTTTGTTGTTGTTGTTGTTGTTTTGTGGCGATTTTTCTACCTTAATAAAAGAATTCCGGTTGTAAAATTTTATCCCAATATAGTAAAGTTTGTCCTGTTTTCAATAAAGCTTATTCGGAATTCGTACAACGATTTTTGAATTTTTCTATACGATTTTTAGAGTTTTTTCCCATTTCGCGGCAATTTTGTGACGTTGTTAAAAGTTATTCTGTTTCAAACCTTTAGGCTAATATAGTAAATTTTGTCGCCCTCTATTTTTAAATTTTAGCGATTTTTCGCGTTCTGCAGAGATTTTTTGACATTCTTAAGAGGCATTTAGCATCAAACTTTTAGCGTAATACAGTAAATTTTGTCCTCCGCAATTATTGAATTTTTAATGTGATTTTCAACTCGCTTTTTTCGCGTTCTATGGCGATTTTTTGACATTCGTAAAAATAATTCTGTTTCAAACTTTTAGTTTAATAGAGTAAATTTTGACCGCTGCGATTTTTGAATTTTTAGCGATATTTAGCGTTTTTTCGCGTTCCGTGGTAATTTTTAGCACTTTCCAACCTAGTTGAAAAGTGCTTATGACTTCGGTTTGTCTGGCTGTATGGCCGGATGGCCGTCTGGCCGTCTGTCCGTGCTCTAACTCCCGTAAATATGCTCGGATTGCTCTGCAATTTTTATATCTTATTGTCGTTATCTATGGCACGTTCCCTATTTCAACTGAAGTGTGTAGCACTTATAGTTTTCTTACAGGGACACTCAAAAGAATTCCGTTATATTGCGGTCTATGGGGAAAAATCATTTGCGGTTTATTTTAAAAATGTTTCACTATTGTAAACGCATTGAAATTTATATAGATCACTAAGATGCATTAGAAGAAGCTTAATATGGAATAGTAGGTGTATAGCACTTAGAGTTACTTTACAGGGACAGTCAAAATAATTCCGTTACATTACGTCTATGGAGAAAAATCGTCTGCGGCTTATTTAAATAATGTTCCACTATTTTAAACGCATTGAAGTTTATATATATTACTAAGGTGCATTACAAGAGGCTTACTACAGAATAGTGTGTGTATAGCAGTCATCGTTCATTTACAGAGACACACAAAAGAATTCTCTACTGTCTGTTAACAATAATTCCTCGAAGTGCGTTTTAAGTTACTGAAAGCGATTTTAATTTTAACTCGCTTTTTGTCTATTACGTGGTGTGTATAAATTCTGTAGATCCTATATACAGGGAAGCACAAAAGTTCGCGAACACATTTCCGTATTATTTAACTCCAGACGAAGAATTTTAAACTGTGCTACGCGTTTCCTAACTGAACTAAAATTTATTATCCTATGTAGTATATATACAGATCTATAGATCCTATACAGGGCTGAATAAAAGTATTCGGATTACTTAGATGTTGTCTTTTAGCTTATTAAACGGTATGATTTGTAAAATTATTTTGGAAGCGTTGGAAAGTGTTACATAACGCGATTTTAATCTTAACTAGCTTTTTGTCTATTACGTGGTGTGTATAAATTCTGTAGATCCTATACAGGGCAGCACAAAAGTTCGCGAACACATTTCCGTTTATTGACAGAAACTCCAGAAGGAGAATTTAAACGGTGCTACGCGTTTCCTAACTAAACTAAAATTTAGCATCCTATGTATATATACAAATCATATACAGGGCTACATAAAAGTATTCGGATATTTTTCCGAATATTGTATATATTGAAAATTCCTGAAATTACGTTTTTAAATATGTTATGCGTTTTCCAAATTGTTTACTTAGATGTCATCTTTCAGCTTATTAAACGGTAATGATTTGTAAAATTATTTTAGAAGCGTTGGAAAGTGCTACATAATCTATGCTTGACGCATGATTTTTCGTTCTTGTTTGACATTCGTGTGACACACTGTTACAATGTTTCAGTTCACTATTAGTACATTTTGTTCTCTACAATTTTTAGCGTTTTGCGATGATTTATTGACATTTGTAAAAGGAATTCGGTTTTAAACTTTTAGCCTTATGTAGTGAATTTTCATTCTCCGAGGTTTTTGAATTTTTAGTGATTTTTAATGCGATTCAGAGTTTTTTCGAGTTTTTGCGTTTCTCGTTGAATTTTTTGACATTCGTAAAAAAAAATCAGTTTCAAACTTTTAGCCTATTATATTAAATTTTGTTCTCCGCGATTTTTGAAGTTTTTGTGATTTTTATTGAGATTTTCAATGCAATTTTTAGCATTTTTTGCGTTTCGTGGCGACTTTTTGATAGCCATAAAAGTAATTCGGTTTCAAACATTTAGCCCAATATATTACATTTTGTATTCAGCGATTTTCAATGTGATTTTTAACATTTTTTTCCCTCCAATTTTTGACTTTCGGGAAAGAATTACTGTTAGAATGTATTAGCATACAGTAGTAAATTTTGTCCTCCACGATTTTTATTTTTAGCGAGTTTGTTCTTGTGTTTCGCGGCAATTTTTCCACATTAGTAAAAGGAATCAGGTTTTAATTTTTTAACCCAATATAGAAAATTTTGTCCTGTTTTCAACAAAGTTTATTCGGAATTCGTTCAGCGATTTTTGAATTTTTTGTTCAATTTTTTGAGTTTTTAGCGTTTTGCGGCGATTTTTGGACATTCGTAAAATATATTTTTTTAATCTCTTAGCCCAATAGTATATTTTGTCCTCTGCGATTTTTGTATGCAACTTTTAGTGTTTTTTCCGCAATTCGCAGCGATTTTTCCGCATTAGTAAAGGGAATCCGGCATCAATATTCTAGCCCAATATAGTAATTTTTTTCTCTTTTCATTAAAGTTTATTCGGAATTCGTGGAGTGATTTTTATATTTTTCGCGCTTTTATATTACGATTTTTAGTTTTTTTTTCGCGCTTCATGATATTTTTGACCGGGCAACGCCGGTCGGGTCAGTTAGTTAAATTATTCTAGCAAAGGAAAAACAATTTTTTTTTAATAATAGGGTGCTATAATAAACGATTTTAACCCCCCCCCCCCTCCAAAAAAAAAAAAAAAAATCAAGGCGAATTAGTATCGAATTATTTATTTCACTTGTGTTTTTGTAAATATTACTGATGTAAAATTTAATCTTCATGTATACAATTTCAAATAATCATGTAATTTTCTATTCATATCATAATATTCCTATTTAATTTCAAGAATGTGATGCGTAGTTTGCGTTAGTATGTTTATCTATTTTTGTCTTGATAATGTGATTGCTTTATAATATTGATTTCCGTATTATAATAAATGACTTCGCTGAAGAAAAATCAAGGAAAATTAGATCTTGAAATTTTGTTTTATTTTTAATAAATATTTTCTTTTAAATACTACTAATAAGGGATTTTATTTTTGTGCATGTTTCAAAAAGATATATAACTTGTTATTGATACCATTATTTTTCTATTTGAAATTCTATACAAATTTTATCCATAATTTGATTGTTTTTAACTGTTTGACATATTTTGGCTTAATAATGTATATTTTAAACTTAGCTTCACCCGATGTAACTTTTTTTTTTTTTTTTTAACTAATAGTCATAACGTCGATACAATAAATGCATTTTCCAAAGGAAAAGCAAAGCGAATGAGATTTTGAAGCGTCAATTTAATTCTTGATATGATGCTTTTTAGGTGCACTCGTAATTATACAAATACGTGTAATACAAACACCTATAGTCGTCGTATGGTCCGTCCGTCTGTCCGCATATAACAACGCAAAAACTACCCAACCGAATGATTTGAAATTTAATATATAGAATCGTTGCAGAATTTCAACTTTTATGAAAATCGACTCAAAACTTACAAAGTTATTAATGAAAGTTTTCTTTATTCTGCTAAATTATATCATACGTAATCTATATAATAAAAGCGCAAGTCATGAGACTGAGGAAAACAAGTACGGGTTAACCACATCTTTTTCCATATGCCAAGCGGCCACTTTTATTCAAAATTATTTTTTCGAATAAAATTGCATAAAAGTTACATTTTTAGAAAGATCATTCAAAAAAATTGTTTGCTTGAGAGATGAGTTATAATCAACAATGTATAGATTCTGGGATATAACTTCAGTGGAAATTACGTTAACTGAATATCTCAATCCATTAGAGAAAACAAACACAGGAGATTCGTTCATTGTGAGTCATAAAATTGTAATCATTCACAAAGCAAGATCTCCATGGTGAAAAAAAATTCGCATTTGTAAACGTGGCATACCTAATAATAATAATAATAAAAGGCATGCTCGCCTAGCAGACGACATAATTCATTTCACTGAAATAATGAGGATGATTTTTTTTTTACATTGTGAAACCAGTTTTAAAACGAACGCACCTGATATGTCACGTTTAACGTACAATTTCTAACTTGTTTGTAAATATTACTAGAATATGATAACATTTATTTAATTTTAAGTTAAATGTTGTTATATTTTCAAAATAGATGCAAAATTTCTTAAGTAATTTGATTATTTTAAATTTCTTAATTGTAAATTAATTTTATATATATTTGTTTTCTTTTAAATAAATCATAATTAGCAAAATTAATTTACTTATTCTTAAAACAGTTTGAGGAGTGGTGAAAAAACAATCACGGCATAGGGGCGGCAAAATAATGCTTGCCTCAGTCAGTAAAATGTCTAACGCTGGCCCTGTGTGGGCACGTCATGAAATAAATAAATTGGTGTTGATAGAAGGAATATTAATATAGTTTAACTGCTGCTACTGATATTCTTTATATATATGTGTGCTCTATGTTTTCCTTTGATGTGCCGTCTCAATAAGCTTGTTTATTGTCAATTAGCTGCATTTTTGTGTCACAGTAGCAATAGCAATATAAGAACAAAAATGATATGTGGCAAAATATCGAGCTTTAAAATTTAAAAAAGAAGTGAACGACGAGAAACACGAAGGAAAGAAGGTTATTTATAAAGGTGTATCACACGCTCTCTTTCGAGAACCAGAGCTTGGATTTATGATTGAAGTAAGTTGCATGTTTTTGTATGTTTATTCCTGAAGCAAATAAAAAAAAACTTGTAGAATAGAATAATGTTTGAGAAATATTTATGAAGATTTATATATATCATTATTGGTAGTATGAACTTTATTTGAAACGAGATAGTATAGATATTTATAGAGTATATTTATAGTATTAATAAATAAGTGCTAAGATTAAAAACAAAAATGTTTAATATTAAAGGGTTAAGGAAAGAAGACTTAGTTGTTGTTGCCACGGAATTGGGCCTAAAAGTAGAGAGTGAGCACAGGATAATTGATTTAAATGCATTAATTGAGGGAAGTGATCAGTATTCAAAAGATAATGAATTTATAAAGGAATTTTTAAATACAACGGTGTCAGACCGCATAGAAAGAGAGAAGCGTGATGCAGAAGTCGCGAAAGTCGACAAAGAAAAGTCTAAGACAGAACAAGATACGTTATTAGAAATTGAAAGAACTAAGCTAGAATTAGTTAAAGCTCAGACAGAAATGGCTAAAATCCAGAGCGAGTATAAAAATTCTGATACAGGGGTGGATGGACCTAAGCCTAATTCGTTAGAAGCACTAATCAAAAGCGTCAAAACTTTGACTATTACAGTCCCCAGCAGGCCTGAATCATGGAATTTATTTTTTTACTTCGCTCGAGAAAGCATTCGAAATTAAAAGTGTCGCAGAGGAATTAAAGGTGGAGATTTTGTTTAATTTGGTAGGAGAACGCGCAGCCCATTTGTTAGTGTACGCAAACACGGAAGAAATGAAAGATTACCAAAAGGTTAAGGCGTTAATCTTAAAAGAATTTCAACCCACACCAGAGGCCTGCCTAGAAAACTTTCTTTTTGCAAAACGATCGAGAAATGAGAATCATATGCAATTCGCGAGTAGGCTCAGAGCCAATTGGGATTTCTATTGTGAATTGAGAAAAGTAAATGATTTTGACACGCTTAATGAGGTAACTGTCAGCGACAGATTATTAAGTTCACTAGATTCGGAGACGCGAAGTTATGTTAGGATAAAACAATTAGATAATTGGTTAAAACCAAGGCAAATAGCGGAAGTATGCGACAATTGGTTTACGTCGAAGGGCAGAACATTTTCGGAATTATATGATAAACCGGTAAAACCCCGCAATCATGACGAATCCGGAACTGGAAATTAAAATAATGGAAAATATATACCACCCCATGTTAGAAATAATTTTAACTTGCGTAGCGATAGAAAATTAAACACACCAAAAGAATGTAGACTTTGTAAACAGACGACGCATTTGCGATTTTGTCCGAATAATAGAGAAAAAGATAAAATTGGAAGTTTCCAAAATCAAACGAAAAAAGATTCTTTTGTCGGAAAAAATAAACAAGATGATAAAATAGTCGCCAAGGTTGAAACACTCTGTTTTGGAAACAAGCCAATAAGTACATAACCACTTCAATTTGAACAGTTGTGGATAGGGGGAAAGGAGATTAAATGTATTATTGATAGTGCGGCAGAAATACCTGTAATAAACTCTAATCAATTACCGGAATCATTTAGAAATAATGAAAATTCAGTTAATATCGGCTTTTGGAGAAAGAATAGTTGCTAATCTTATGACACTACCAGTAGCTTTAAAATACGGAGAGTCAAGTTGTATATTTAACAACAGTGTAGACGTACTGCTTGCCGTTACGGATAAATTATATGGGACATGTATTATAACACCGGCAGTTTATGAAATATTACAGTTAGCTAGTAAAGAGGGGGGGAAAGGAATGTTCTTTGGAAGATGATAGACAGAAATGTTCTTTGGCGCCAGTAAATGATACGCGATCGGAAAAGGGAAATGAAATTGAAAGAAAAGAGGGGGAAGGCAGCCAAACAGAGGGGGATGATATAAATATTGAAAATTTATGCTGGAGAGGTGAAAATCAAAACGCGGAGAGAGAATTAACGATTAGTTGTATTGAAAGGAAAGATGATAACGGACATTTGAATGCAGGTCAACGATCAGATGCAAGTATATACAGGGAACAACAGAAGAGTTGCGAAACGTTACAGGGTGCTTTCAAAGACGCGGAAAATGGTAAAAACGGGTTCATTATAGTAGATAATTTGCTTTATCATAAAGAAAGTGTCAAGGGGGATTGTGTTACGCAATTAGTGGTACCAAAAGTGAGGAGGGGGGAAATATTAAAAATTGCTCATGAATCGATTTTCGCTAATCATCTCGGTATGAAAAAAACAAAAGAAAGAATTCGTTATTCATTTTATTGGCCGAATATGTCACGGGATGTAGAGGACTATTGTAAATCTTGTAAAGACTGTCAGTTAAGGAGTAGAGAGAGGGCTAGCGATCAGATACCCATTGTCCCAATTGAGAGACCGGAACTTCCGTTTGACGTTGTAAATATTAACATAATTGGAAAAATTGAACCACCTTCAGCGCGTCGACATCAATATGTTCTTACCTTTGTGGATCAACATTCGCGGTGGTCGGAGGCGGTCCCGTTAAGAACAATTACGGCTAAAGCTACGTGCGATGCATTATTAGAAATATTTATGCGAACAGGGATACCCCGCGTAATAGCGAGTGACCAGGGCAGGAATTTTGTTTCAGGTTTAATACAGGAGTTTCATGCTAGGCTAGGAGCGGCTCCTAGATTTGCGACGCCAGGGCATCCGCAAAGCTCGGGATTAGTGGATCGATATAATCAGGTTCTGAAACGCATGCTACACCATATAATTCGGAGCGATTCCAAAAATTGGGATAAACACATTCCTTATTTATTATTTGCCTATAGAGAAATTCCAAATAGTACCACGGGAGTATCGCCATTCAAATTAATGTACGGAAGGGAGGCGAGGGGCCCATTAGCAGTATTGAAATCTACATGGTCAGGAGAAATACCACTACCCATAAATCTTGGAAAGAGCGCTACCGAATATCTTCAGGAGCTAAAAATTAATTTAGAAAGGGCGGCGGAGCAAGTAGCAATAGTAGCGGAAGTTAAACAAGGCTCGTATGCGAAGTACGCTAATCGGAGAGCGATTTACAAGGAATTTAGACCAGGGGACCAGGTATATCTATTAATCCCGGATTCCACGAACAAACTTTATGCTAGGTGGACGGGACCAGCCGAAATTGTAGCACGCTGTAAGCCTGATTCTTACAAAGTAAAATTAATAAACGGGAATGTTAGGAATATCCATGTAAATAAAATAAGAAAATTTACTCCTAGGGTACGGGCGGTGGGAGTAATCTTCGAAAATGAAGAAGAATTAGGAGAAGTCCATCCCACCCCTAGTGTGAATGATAATCCAAACTTGTTTAACATAGAAGAAGTAGATTTAAAGCACTTAGAAAATACAGAAAGAAAAGAGATGTTAGATCTACTATACAAATATAAAGATTTATTTTCAAAAAAGGTACAAATAGCTAAGGTAGGAGAGCACAAAATTAGATTAAACGGCGAAGAAATGAAAAAGCCATATGTTTATAGAATTCCAGAGGCGTTGAAGCCACAAGTAGACAAACAAATCGAAAAAATGCTAGAGTTAGGACTGATTGAAGAGAGTGATGCGGAGGCGCCACACCCGGCAGTAGCGTAGCTAAGGGGGGGCAAGGGGGGCGGCCGCCCCGGGCGCCAAATTGAGAGGGATTTTTAACCGAAATTATCTCTCATATTTTGACAATAAATAAAAATTGTTGACCTTTTGTGTGTGTGTGTGAATGTTTTCTTTAGTATATTCAAATAATGAAAGAAAAAGCTTCTGTAAATGTTTCTAGGGATGGCTCAACACACTTCGTATTTTACATGATTACGTACCTGAAAGGAGGCGCAAAATGATTAAATAGACGAGGGAGGGGCACCCAATTGAGAGATGCATTAAATTAAAACTTTTAGGGAGATCAAAAAGGTCCAAGCGATAGTTTTGAGCAGTGTCCTAAGATGAAAACATTTTAAAAGGTCCTATTACTTAGCGCTTTAGATCTTCAGTTAGTCGAAATTAAGCATAGGTTATGAATTAATCATTATAATAAAATTTTAAAGAAATGCGCCAAAAATGGGGGGGAAATGTTTAAAAAAGGGCCCTAGACCCCCTAACAAAAATATGAGGATTGTGGCCCGAGGAGAGGAATTAATACAAAACTTTAAAGTTATGCATTGAGAGGGTGACACAATTAGGGAGGTGAAAATGCACAGTGAAAAAAAGTTCAAGGGGTCCCGGATTGGGCCCCAGGTTCTTAAGGGGCTACTTCACTCAGACGAAAACACCCGCTCGCTCACGTTAATCCTATGGAGGAAATTTTTGAAGATATCTCGTTCGCATTTCAATATTTTTAAATGATTTTTTTTGTATTCGATAGCTGAGGTCAATCTCTATGCACGCTCCTTTCTACTTTGTCGATTTTTGTTGCAGTTTTTTTATTGAGGATACTTTCACTTTCAAAACCGGTTTCGAAAGTGAAAGTATCTTAATAAAAAAAAAACTTGTAATCAAAATCGAAAAAATAGAAAGGAGCGTGCATAGAGATTGACCTCAGTTATCCAATGCAAAAAAAAAATCATTTAAAAATATTGAAATGCGAACGAGATATCTTCAAAAATTTCCTCCATAGGATTAACATTAGCGAGCGTGTGTTTTCGTCTGAGTGAAGTAGCCCCTTAACTGGGATGTTGAAATGGGGGAATAACTAAATGGAGAAAACGCCCCAAAATGTGGAAGATTGGATTAAAAGGGGGACAAGTTATTAAGAATTTAGAACACAAAAACATAAAGGGTCCCAGGTCTTAAAAAATTAAAAATCTGAGCCTCAGGTACATCAGGACCTGCCTTTGACTATCCACACCCAAATTTTCAGACTTCTGCGTGCATTAGATTTCACTAGCCATCGGACACAGACAAACAACTTTCCTTTATTAGTATAGATAATTAAGTTCTTAAAATATTAAAATGCTGTATTCTGATGCTTAAAAATTGTCTAAAATGCCTTAAAATTACTTTATTAATTTATAATCAAGTTCTTAAAAAATTAAATTCAGTATTGTCTTCTGATATACACCTGCGTACATAATTTTTATAATTCTAGTCTAACAGGAAGTGGGTGAAAAATCAATTAGAAAATTCCATTTTTACATTACAAAAAACAAGTTAAATGAAAAGGAAATAAATAAAAATGAATTCATGTTTTATTAATGAAATCTTTATTTATTGAGTAAAGACACAAATATAATAGATGAATTCCAAATTTAATGATAACGTGATAACGCTAATCATAGATAATTTTTTAACTAAAATGTTTTATTAGATCTTTAGATATATATTTTTTGAAAAGAGCAAAATTTTATAAAATAAATAAAAATTAAAATTCATTAAAACTTTCAGAAAATGGGCAGTCCATATCAGGGCTTAATTTCTAACAAAAAAAGTACCGGAGCCATAATATTCTGTAGTACTAGCACCAGGTAGCGTACCCCCCCCCCCCCCCCCTCCGCCGTCACTCCAATCTGCATATTTATATTTCATACATTATTTTCAAATTTTAAAGCATTGTTTTTTTATTTAGCACAATAAAAAATTTAAATACATCTATCTGCATTTTAGGTAGATTTCGTAAGAAATACTACCTATTACATTCTCACCTAAGTTGGAAATTTTGAAAAATTTTTGCAGATCTACGCCGATCATGACTCCCAGAACCCAAAACCACCCCCAGTTCAAAACTTTATACAGTAGAGTCGCGATTATCCGAGTATCGCTTAACCGAGTTTCGGTTTAACCGAGTCACAAAAAGAAAAAAGAAAAAAATCCCTTTCTCTTATTTTGACTAAAAAATCAGAATTTTATGAATTTTCTTTCACCTCCACCTTATACTTCATTGACAATCAAATTATGAAAATGAAGCATCTGATGACAAATCTTTATTGAGCTTAGCACAAACACTTCCTGTTTCTGAAACCCTTACTGAAAAAGACATTGCTAAGTGGATGAATGCAGATGAACAGCAAGAAATTACAGATGACATGATTACAGATATGGTTGAAAATCGCGAACAAGAGAGCAGTGATGATGGTAATCAGAAAAAAATTACGCATTCTGAAAGTCTAAGTTCTATTGAAAAAAGCATTTATTACAATGAGCAGCAAGAAGAAGCTATACCTACAATATTGATGCCACTAAAAAATTGGCGTAATATTGCAGCAAAAAAACGTCTATCATCCCACAAACAAAAAAAATATATATATATTAAGTACTTTTTCAAATAAACAATTAATTAGCTGTTTTTATTCTACAAGCATCTGCAGTGTACATCACAATGACTGTAAGTATACTATACAAATTAATAAATTGTGTGTAAATTTATATTTTCTCTCTTAAATTAGTGACAATTTATATAAATCCCGTTTAACCGAGTTTTTCACTTATCCGAGGTGAGCTTGGTCCACATTAACTCGGATAACCGCGACTCTACTGTATATCTATCTACCTATCTATCTATCTATCTATCTATGTCATTTTTTTCTGACCACGATAACTCGAAAAATTCTGCATAAATCTCTTCCAAACTGATACATAAACTCAAGGGTCATACAATCTCGGTCAAGTTCGTTAATGGGCAAAATCGAACCAAGGGGGGGGGGAAATAGGGGGGGGGGCTTTTTGTGAAAACAGAAAAACCCTCATAATTTCTTTATTTTTATACGTATCGAATCCGTTTAAAGTTATTATTACTTCTAGGAAAGGGGCCGAAAATTTATGTATGACAGATTTTTGATATAATTAAAAATGGCCCCAAGGGGGTGGAAAAAGGGGGGGGGGGTTAGAAGAAAAAAATCATAGCTTCGTCAATTCACAAGATATAAAATCCGCGTAAATTTATTATTAATCCTCTTAGTATTATCTAAAACTTTTATATTGACAAGTTTTTTATAGGACCAACCGTTATAGCAAAAAAAAATTAAAAACAAAAAAAATCCCTGCCGGCTCCGCCTGCAAACAAGTTATTTTTCGAAGTAGGCGGTTCCAACTCCCGTATCTTTTCGAAATTGATACATAAAATCAAGGGGCATAAAATCTCGGTCAAGTTTGTTAATGGGCAAAACCGAACCAAGGGGGGGGGGGGGGAATGGGAGGCTTTTTGTGAAAACAGAAAAAAAAACATAATTCCTTAATTATGATACGTATCGAATCCGTTTAAAATTATTATTACTTCTAGGAACAGGGGCAAAAACTTATGTATGACAGATTTTTGATGTAATTAAAAATTGCCTTAAGGGAAGGAGGGAAGGGGGGTTTTAGAAGAAAAAAAATCAGAACTTCGTCAATTCCCAAGATTTCAAATCCGCTTAAATTTATTATAATTAATTTATAAATTTATTATTTTATAGGACCAACCGTTATAGCAAAAAAATCCCTGCCGGCTCCGCCTGCAAACAAGTTATTTTTCGAAGTAGGCGGTTCCAAACTCCCGTATCTTTTCGAAACTGATACATAAAATCAAGGGGCATAAAATCTCAGTCAAGTTCGTTAATGGGCAAAATCGAACCAATGGAGGGGGGGGGGGGACTTTTTGTGAAAACAGAAAAACCCCCATAATTTCTTAATTATGATACGTATCGAATCCGTTTGAAGTTATTATTACTTCTAGGAGAAGGGCCGAAAATTTATCTATGACAGATTTTTGATATAATTAAAAATGGCCCCAAGGGGGGGGGAGGGAGGTTTTTGAAGAAAAAAATTCATAACTTCGTCAATTCACAAGATATCAAATCCGCTTAAATTTATTATAAATCCTCTTAATATTATCTAAAACTTTTATATTGGCATGTTTTTTATAGGACCAACTCTTATAGCAAAAAAAAAAAAAAAAAAAAAAAAAAATCCTTGCTGGCTCCGCCTGCAAACAAGTTTGGTTTCAAAGTAGGCGGTTCCAACTGCAGCATCATCGCAAAAAAGTCATTTCTTCCGCAATTCCCGACAAACAGGCGCCCCACGGTCTGCGTCTTCGAAATCTACCTGTGCCTGTAGGCCGAGCCGTCAGGGATTTTTTTAGCTATCAGCTATTCCACTTTTTAGTTATTACTACTTCCAAATAGAAACCTTTGCCTAACCTTAATGTTAATTAATCGCAGAATTCTGTGATTAAATAAGCTCAGGATTATGATTCGGAAATAGTGTTAACACACAAAAAAATAATAATAATAATAGTTCGCAGCTATGCAGAATAGAAAAAGACTATTCCTGTTTACTCTTTATTCTGATTAAAATAGCATTAAAATGATTTGAAATTTAAATAAATAAAATTGTGAATTTAAAACAGATTGAGCTCGAGCCTCCCCAAACTCAAAGACTGATATAAAAATTGAGCCCGTTTCATATCCATCTCTTACGTGAGCGACACATTACGTTACTTATAAGTGTTTTGATACAAAAGAGGGCAAAGGATTGGAGATGGAAGGGAAAGGAAAGGGTAATTTAGGATTCGATTTGCGGAATTTCCCTAGCCCAGTGTTAATGCACTGGGCTAGGGAACACATTGTTTGAGTTCCGGTGAATTCTGGCCAATATTTAAATTTTTACTAAAAATAGAGAAGTACCGGAGCCGGGCTCCGGCGCAAATTAAGCCCTGGTCCATATGCTAAACTTTTGGAGATTTAGTATATTGGAAATCAAATTCCTCGCTCGTTGTATTCGGGATTTATTATAAGTCAGATATGCTGTTACAGAGATCATTTGCATACTTTTTATGGCTAAGTCACAATATTATAAGTTTCGGGGACGCAACTGAAGTTACGCCGCTACTTTAAAACAACAAGCTCATAAAGTTTGTAAATAGTTTTTTAGATTGCTTTTAAAACCAGGATTATCCATCATGATTAAAAGAAAGCAAAAGAGACATAAAATAACATAATTAAATCTGAATGGACAAATATATATCTCTTTCTCTTTGGGCTAATCAAAGTAAAAATTTTATGGTAATAAATGTTTGCAAATAAGGTGCACCGATGTAAGTTTTAAGATGCAGTTTTTATTGATATTATTAAATGGTTTTGTGAAAGTTTTATGATTTAATTAAGTAAAAAGTAATTATTTAGGTAAAATTCATTTTGTGTTAAAAATATTTCATTGAAAATCTTTTAAAGAAAATTTCAAAACCACACTTTTGTATAGTTATAAACTTTTTTCTTTCATACTTTCCTTACAAATTTACTCTATAACTGTAAGGATCACATTTTCAATTAGTTAAAATGTCATGACAAATTTTAAAATAAAATACAAAAGACATTTTACTTAACCTTTTTGTTTTTAGAAAAAAAAAATTATATCGTATTTTGAATTTTACGAAATGCACCTTAAGAATCCCCCCCCCCACCCCCCCCCCCCAAAAAAAAAAAAAAAAAAAAAAAAAAAAAAAAAAAAAAACCCAGAAGTCAATTGATACATGAAACTCCTTGTAATTTTTAAAGAGTGTATGCATCTTGCAAATGAAACAAGGCAGCAGATTTTTTTTTTCTGTAATCGGGCATACTCTTAAAACTACATAGCTAAACATCTTGGAGATAAAAGTAGGTCACCATAAATGAAAATGTCGTCATAAATTTGCGATAGCTGACAATTTTTCAAAATTCCCAAATATTGACGAAAATTAGTAATCTTCTATAATCGTGTTCCACGCATTTTACCTTCGTGTGTTTGAGTAAAATTCGTGTAATTCTTAAAAACAAGGAAGAGGGAAGCTACCTTTTCCGCCAGTACAAGCCGGAAGGACTTTCCTTCCGTCTTGAGAAAAAATTTGGTTATTTTGTGGGGGGGGGGGGGGCGCAAAATTTCTTCCTGCCCCGGGCGCCAAAAAACGTAGCTACGCCACTGACACCCGGTAGTGTGCATGATGAAGAAAGATGGGGCCCTCCGACTGTGCGTAGACTTTAGAGTTTTAAATGTAGTTACTAAAAGTGACGATTTTTCGATGGAAAACGCAACGGATCTTTTGTTCAATATTGGCAGGGCCAATGTAATAACTACAATCGACTTGCTGAAAGGATATTGGGCCATACCGCTGGAAGCAGAAAGCCAGGGTTTAGCATGTTTTAAGACTCACAGAGCTCAATATCGCTTCAAAGTGATGGCCTTTGGGCTCCGGAATGCAGCTGTGACCTTTCAGAGGGAAATAAATAAAGCACTTTCAAAATACAGAAACTTTGCTAGAGCGTACATCGACGATATCGCTGTTTTTTCAGAAACATGGGTAGATCATATTACGCATCTTGACACGATATTCTCTAAACTTCAAGAATTACGGTTCTCAGTGAACCTGAAGAAGTGCGCCTTTGCGAAAAACCAGATTAAGTATTTAGGACATGTCATCGGGTCCAGCAGCCATCGAACCGATCCAGACAAAGTTGAAGCCATACGAAAGTTAGCCGTTCCACAGACAAAAAAACAACTTAAGAGTGTCCTCGGTTTGTGTAATTACTACCGCGATTACCTGCCTAAGTATGCCGAAACTGCATACCCATTGACAGAACTTACTAAAAAGAACAGTCCTGAGAAATTGTGCTGGTTGGAGGAACATGATAAAGCATTCAACGAACTAAAGAGGGGTCTCGTTGAGGCACCTAGTCTTTATACACCAAATATTGGACTTCCTTTTACCATTCAATGTGACGCATCTGAAATAGGCATCGGTACATGTCTATCTCAACAGAAGGATGAGAGACTATATCCAGTCAGTTATGCCAGTCAAAAGCTCACCAAAACTCAACAGGCTTGGCCGACCATTGAACGGGAGAACTATGCGGTTATCTGGAGTCTAAATAAGTTCGAGACTTGGATTTTTGGTTCGCCCGTGGAACTTATCACCGATCACAATCCACTGACTTTCATCACCAAAAATGCTCCCCAATCTTCCAAACTGCAGCGATGGGCACTGGCTTTGCAGAAATATGACATTACTATTTCACACTGTCCTGGTGCAAAGTTGACGAACGCTGATGCACTATCGAGACTGGAGACAACAGACTAATAAAATTGACTGTAGACTTTTTATGGACAATTAATGACTTTTATGAAAAAAAAAAAAAAACTTTTGATAGTTCACAGTCGTTTGTGTTGCAGCTGTAATTCTATACCATCTATTTCATATTAATTTGTATTCCATTTCTTATTGTTATTTGTATTTAGTATTATGAAACATTAATTGTATTTTTATATTGCAGTAGCTAGCAGCGAGAGTTTCCAGAAATGGTTCAGGATGTTTAAGTATTTTTTTTGTATTTCTTTTTATATATATTGTAGTTTATTAATGTTCATTAGTAGTTTAGTGGTAAAGAAGGAAGTACAGTGACGTCACCAGTCTGGATTTCAGATTGCAAAGGTGGCATACCCCTTTTACAATCTTAGGTGGGGGGTGTCATGCCGGTGACGTCAGGTTTATGGCAACCTTTTTTTTCTCTCTACTACTGCGGAGTAAGAGAGACGGTAGATGTTTGGCGGGAGGCCAGAGTGACAGGTTGTGTGGTGCTGTGGGCACGTCATGAAATAAATAAATTATAGGTGTTGATAGAAGGAATATTAATATAGTTTAACTGCTGCTACTGATATTCTTTATATATATGTGTGCTCTATGTTTTCCTGTGATGTGCCGTCTCAATAAACTTGTTTATTGTCAATTAGCTGCATTTTTGTGTCACAGTAGCAATAGCAATATAAGAACAAAAATGATATGTGGCAAAATATTGAGCTTTAAAATTTAAAAAAAAGAAGTGAACGACGAGAAACACGAAGGAAAGAAGGTTATTTATAAAGGTGTATCACACAAGTAATGTAAAATTTAGAAATATGTACATAAGTTTAATATTGATTGTTTCTGTAAATAATACTGTTAAAAAATAAAATTCCTTATAGTAATAATACAGCGAGAATTTATTGTTATATCAAATTGAACGCAAAGCTGATTTTAACCGAGCATAGCTCGCTCGTTCCCGCTGGTAAGTGATAAATATTGCATCGATGTCATCAAGCATTAGTGGCGCGGTGATAATATCTCCAGAATAAAAAAACGGTAAGTCCAGCGCTCGAATTCAGCCAATTCCAGTGTCAAAAATTTATAAAAATTCCTTTTTTTACAGTAGACAAACAATAATGAAACATCTTGACTGAATACCACACAACTATAACTGAACAGTCAGAAACCTCTCCAAAACGGAATTAATTTCGATTCCTAGCGATTCCGCTTTCACAGATATTACTTTCTAAGATTAATTATTGTGTTTATTTAGTACAGTAAAAATTTTAAGGAGGAATTTCAAGGAATCGGAGAAATATTCCGTCTTATGTAGGTTTTCGTCTTAGTAGGTATAATTGTATGTTACTTTTTCTGTAGGGAATTTGAATTAGTTACGTTTAAGGCAGGATACTGTTCAGTAAAGTTCATAATCAGTTCATAATCAGTCATTATCAGTTTATAGAAATCAGGATTTACTGCATTTTTATGTCCCGATTTAGAATCCGATGTCCCACTTTTTTGTCTCCGTGTCCCGCTTTTACGTGACAATGTACCTGGGGGAAGATTTTATGATTTTTTTGTTTTTCAGTTACTTGTTTTGTTTTCAATTTACTTATTTATTTACTACTCTTTATCTTTTGCAAATAATTGGCGCATTGACAAGCACCTGACTCCTGTTGATGCAAATGCATGTTAACAGTATAATACATGCATTAATAGAAAAAAATACGCATTCTCATGGATAATAAGTAACTTTTCATTTCGTTATTAAAATATTAAAGAAGATTCATTCATCTCTAAAATAACATAATATCTCACAAAGATCTCGTTCAAAAATTCTGCTCTCATTCAATTCTGAGTCACCGATTAAGGTTTGATAACCCAAAACGGAATTCGTTTCGATTCCTGGCAATTCCGCTGTCACAGATTTTACGTTATAAGATTAATTATTGTGTTTATTTAGTACAGCAAAACCTACTAATGGTGAATTTCAAGTAATAAGATAAATATTCCGTTTTATACAGGTTTTCGCCTTATAAAGTATAATTGTATGTAATTTTTTTCCGTAGGGAACATGAATTAATTACGTTTAAGGCAGTATTCCGTTATAGACGGTTTCCGTTTTCATAGGATTTACTGAATTTTTATGTCCCGATTTAGAAGTAGATGTCCCACTTTTTTGTCTCTTAGCCTCACCTTTTGTGACAATATACCTGGGGGAAGATTTTTCAGTTACTTGTTTTGTTTTCAATTTACTTATTTATTTACTACTCTTTATCTTTTGAAAATAACTGGCGCATTGACAAGCACCTGACTCCTGTTGATGCAAATGAATGTTAACAGTATAATGCATGCATTAATGAAAAATAATACGCATTCTCAGGGATAATAAGTAACTTTTCATTTCGTTATTAAAATATTAAAGAAGATTCATTCATCTCTAAAATAATATAATATCTCACAAAGATCTCGTTAAAAAATTCTGTTCTCATTCAATTCTGAGTCACCGATTAAGGTTTGATAGCTTTTTTCTGAATTCTAATAAATCGGGGATATTTATAGCTAGCTTATCAGGTTAGAGTGAAAAATGAATGAACAAGGGGATGGAGTATTTCAGCACCCGCTTCTGCGGCGCGGCGCGCGGCATCCCTTTAATTTAGAATGTGTTGATGTAAAAATGGCTGCTGACGTTTTCTCAAGTGATGGGGGTGTAATACACTGCATCTGCGATTAGATGGAAATAGAGCGAGGATTTTAACTTGAAAGTTGCTGTAGAAAAAAACAAACAAAAAAAAAACAACATTGTTAGTGATGCAATACACCAGTCATGCATTAGTTGTCAATATTTTTTTTTCTTTTTAAGCAACTTAATTAGCTACTGCTTTCAATCACCGAAAAAATTCCTTAGATTTATGATAAAAGACACGACTATTTTATTTCATATTAGCGCCAGAATTGTTGTTACTTTTGCCATTTGAGAGAAACTTCGTTTCATGAAATTATACAGCACTATGTTTATGCAAGATTCCTTTTTTAAATGCATATTTATTAAGTTTGAGATGAATTGGGATTTTTTTTAAATATCAATCCAAAAGCAACGAATTTAAAATTTTAAAGATGTGTCATGTTTTTACTTTCTTCTATCTTTAGAAGCAGAAAGTATTGGATTCATGAAAATTTTCGAAGGATTTATGGTTTAGAAGGTTCTGAACACGATTTGACTGTTTTTAGAAAATGTCTGTCCGCGAGTATATTTATTAAGTTTGGGATAAATTGGTATTTTTAAAAATATTAATCTAAAAGCATGGAATTAAAATTTTGAAAGATGTGTCATATTTTTACTTTCTGCTATCTTTACAAGAAGAAAGCATTGGATTCATGAAAATTTTCGATTTCTGGTTTTTCCGGATTTATACGTTTTAGAAGGTCCTGAACACGATTTGACTGTTTTTAGAAAATATCTGTCCGCGAGACTGTGAGTCTGTCTGTCTGTGTGTGACAAAAATTTTGTGGGCACTCTATCTCAAGAACTAATGCACGGAAATTAATAAAACTTCAGTTAGTTTCTAATATATTCAGTTAGTTTCTAATATAAATTGATGCTGATTAGTTTTTGGTGTAAATCGTCCAACAGATGGCGTTGCTATGCTGCATTTTTCGCAATTTCAGCAATAATCTCAAGAACTAATGCCCCGATTTTTACCAAACTTCAGATTCAGTCAGATCTTGACATAAATAGACGCTGATTACGTTTTGGTGTAGATATCCCAACAGGGGGCGCTGCTTTGCAACTTTTTTCGTGATTTCCGCAATAGCTCTATCTCAAGAACTAATGCACATAGTTTCATCGAACTTCAGATTCTGTTAGAGCTTGACATTAATAGATGCTGATTACGTTTTGGTGTAAATAGTCCAACGGGTGGCGCAGTTATGCCACTTTTTTCATGATTTTCACGATAACCATATCTCAAAAACTAATGCACGGATTTTCATCAAACTTCATATTCAGTTAGACGTTGACATAAGTTGTTGTTGATTAGGTTTTAGTGTAAATCTCCCAACAGGTGACGCTGCTATGCTGCATTTTTCAGAGTTTACACGATTTTAGCGATAGTCATATCGCAAGAAGTAATGCATGGTTTTTAATAAAGCTTTAGATTCAGTTAGACCTTGATATAAAATTGTGCTGATTCGTTTTTAGCGTATACGGAACCTGTGTGAGATAGAAGAAAATTTTGCGATTGGCACATCCAACTAGTTCTTCTAATAATCCAGAGCTTCCACTGGTCCGTTTTTTGAATACTAGTATTTGTGAAAAATGATTTTCCTGATGTAGTTTTTTACAACATTTCCACTAGAAATAACCTTTTGGGTTGCTACAAAATTTGAAAGAGGAATCTAAAAAGGAGATTTTTGTTTTAAAATAGTGGTGTTCAAAACATGGACCAAATGGGAGCCCTAAATATAATGGAATATCATAATATTTAAGTTTTTATTTAAAACGACATATTTTCAATGCCATGTCGTAGGACAGAACAATTCCTTAGTCTACGCTTAATTCCTGTCTGTACAGTGTTGTATAATAATTTTTAACACAAATAAAGAAACTTTGTTGTGTAATTTAAGATATCTTATTTTTGAGTCTTCTGTGACTCAAAAATGGAATTTTAGTTTAAAATTTGACAAGGCATGCTCAAAAAGTTTTTTGTTAAATCTGTCTTTTAGAAGCTCATACAGTCTAGCATAACCTTTATATGACTATTAGAAGACCAATCTACTTATCACTCTGCTAGGGGTAATTAAAAACAGAAGATTTTTCTAAAAATGACAAATAATTTAACCCTACTCAAAAACCTACCTCAAAACATTATTAATACATTAAAATATTAAATATTATAATATTAAATATTAAAATATTAAATTAAAACATTATTACATAAACAAATAATAATTAATTTTAAAATTTTATCAAATTTATCAAAAAGTTATTAATGAACTATTAGCACAGAATTACGCACACACACACACGCACGCGCACACACACACGCACGCACGCACACACACACACACACACACACACATATATATATATATTACATATACATAATTTATTACTACCCTTTTGATAAAATTTTAATATAAATTATTATTTGATTATAGTCGTCATTTTTTATTACTAACGTTTTGAGTTACAAATTTACGCATATGTAACTTTGTTTGTATTATTAAAAACATTTTGAATTGTACTTTACGAATATTTAATAATATATTTCGCCATTTTCTTAAATCAAAAGTTCGGATATAAGAGAGCCCCGACAATAATTTATAGACACCCTGTATATTAATGAAGATTCCTATAAAAACGTCGTTAAAAAACTGCAAAAAATGAACCATTTTTACTTAATTTTGAGTCACCGATTAAGATTTGATAATTTTTTTCGAATTCAAATAAATTGGAGATATTTGTAGCTGACTCATCACGCCGGAGCGATAAACGAATAAGAAAAATAAAGGGTTAATTCAACACGTGCGTCTGCGGCATCCCTTTAATTTCAAATGTGTTGATGTGAAAATGGCTGGGTGAATTTATTTGTCTGATGGCCATCTGATATCCCCTGTCTGTGATTAGATGATGAAATACTGAGAATTTTAACAGTAACTGGAAAGTTGCATTTAAAGTAGGAAATATGTTTTTATTAATGATGTAACATCGATCATGCGTTCCGGAAAATCCAATTATTATTATTATTATTTTAATTTGTGTATTATCTGTATCAGAGATGTCCTGTGATATATATATATATATATATATATATATATATATATATATATATATATATATATATATAATTGCATTTAAAGCGGAAATACATTTTTAGTAATGACGTAACATCGATTAAGCGTTAAGGAAAATCGAATTATTATTATTATTATTATTTTAGTTTGCGTATTATTTGAATCAAGGCTGTCCTGTGACATAAAAAAGTAATTTACTAAAAATTTTAAAGCAATGAATTAGTTTTTATAAAGTAATTTACAATGTTCCATGAGTTCCAATTTTCAAAAATTTTTCTCCGTTTTTTTCATTTTAGTACTTAAAGAAGTTTATTACAAAATGTTTCATACTTTTTTTTATCCAGCAGACAGTTATATATATATAATGGTATGAAACTGAATCTTTATTTTTTTTTAAATATATCATATTATGGTGGCTTCTTTTGCTTAAGAAAGTAGCCATTATTGAAGATTAACAGTACGGACAATTTATTAAAAACTGCAATAGATGAGGATGGCAGTAAATCGGGCAAGAATGAACTAAAACTGATCAATTTAAAAACTCAAGCACTAAAATGATGGGAGGGGAGAAACTAGCCCCAAGAAATTATCTAACTTCTAACACTAGGAGCAGTTCATTAAAAACTACAATAGATGAGGATGGTAGTGAATCGGGCAAGAATTAACTAAAAATGATCAAATTAAAATTTCAAGCACTAAGATGATAAGAGGGGGAAAACTAGCCCCAAGAAATTATCTAACTTCTAACACTAGGAGCAGTTCATTAAAAACTACAATAGATGAGGATGGTAGTGAATCGGGCAAGAATTAACTAAAAATGATCAAATTAAAATTTCAAGCACTAAGATGATAAGAGGGGGAAAACTAGCCCCAAGAAATTATCTAACTTCTAACACTAAGGGACAGTTTATTAAAAACTACAATATATGAGGATGGCAGTGAATCGGGCAAGAATGAACTAAAAATGATCCATTTAAAAGCTCAAGCACTAAGATGATAAAAGAGGGGAAACTAGCCCTAAGAAATTATCTAACTTCTAACTCCAACTCCAAACAAGATAGCTACTAAGAAATTATCTAACTTCTAACCCCAACTCCAAATAAGATAGCTATGTCGATAGTTCTGGGTCAACCAAAGGAAAGTCTCTAAACTGGCTGGAAAATATCCCTTGAAACACTAAATTTATCACTAATGGAAATGTTACTTGTTGAAAGGAATCCCGTGGATTCCAAATATAGTTTATTTGAAATAATTAATGTAATACTTTAACACGAAAGCCATCTTCTCAGCTAAAGAATCTAATTTCAAACTCGGTCAAACCGGAACATTACTGCTAACGACACGTGGACGGCTCGCCGAAAGCTCAATCTTGTCTTGATGTTTTACGAGGGACGAAATCCGGCAAAATCCAACGATACTCACTACTTATAACCGTATTTATATAAGCTAGTTGACCACAGAAACCTAATTAACATATTATTGCATAAAATAACCGAGGCAATCAGATTTCTGGAGATTTAACCACACTTAGTAAAGTAAAAGAAATGACAGAATAGATGGTTCGTTCACGCACAAATGCTAGAATCAAGACAACACGTTCTCATACAAAACTTAACAATCTTTTTGACCCTAGACTACCTTCATAAAGAGAATACCTAGGTATACTTACGCTACAACATGTTAATAGACCTTATTTGACAATTTTAATAAACTAACATTCCAAAACGGATGCACAGATTTGTTCTAGTATGTACCAAGATTGTTCCTTAGACATATTGAGAATTTTTCAGCAAAAGTTAATACGCATGGAGCATTTTAAAGATATATAGAGTGTGAAAAATTTGCTTTGAAAAAAATGCATTTGCAATACATTATGATATATTGTTTTCATAACTTATCTTTAAGAAGTATGAAAACACACTACTTATCAAGTATATGGCATATTAATATTTTTAAAATTTTAAGGAATTTGATCCCCAAAACAAAAATTTGAATTTTTGTCATTTTTTTATTTAATGTTAACTATCCTTTAGAACTCTGAAAAAGGAGTTTAAAGTTAAGCAGAGTATTACTCAGTTCCAGACCAGTTTAAAATGAATCAGATTTATTCATTAAAATATCAGGAAAAGAAAAAGAAATTTAGAGGATCTTTTGTTTTTATTAATTTCGCATATTTATTTAATTTTCGACATCCTTTACCTCTTAAAAATATTCGTTACCAAAATTTTTTAGCTAGTAATATTTTTCAATTGCACCAAGACTATTTTCAAATCTCAATACTCTTTATTTTCTGAACGATATAGCCGTTAGTTTATTCTGTTTCTTAAAATCAATAAATTTTGCCTTTAATTTTCACCTATCCCTTTTTTCTTGTACACGATGTTTATTTCGGGAATCATAATTCTAATTTTATTTTTCACATTTTCTTGCATTTCATTTCTTTTTCTGTTTGCCATTTTCTTCCCCACACTGAATCACATGTAGCTCTTCAAAGTCGGAAATCATTTCTGATTATACATATCTGAAAAGTAACGGCTGCAAATTTTCATTCTTAAAATACTATGACTTCCACTATGACAAAAAGGAAGTATTACGGGACATTAATAATTCAGACACTATTTTTAAACGTTTTGCCATTAACATATACATTAAAATTTAGATGCAGCGTGATAGATTCATTTTCCGTAAAAATCTGCTATAAATAATAACTATAACATAATTTATTTAATGACACTAGCAGTCTTGGTCTCACTAAGTCTAAGTAAAGTGCTAAATGAAAAAAAAAATAATAAAACGGTAATAATAATAAATGTAGTGACAAACTCAGCTATAACAATTCAGAAACATATATTAATGGTACCAATCTTTTAAAATTTCCTTTTTTTTTTTTTTTTTTTTGAGATTTTTAAGAAGTAAATAATGCGATAATGAAGGAAATAACATACGACATGATTTCCAAAACTTATAAAAGTAAGTTTCTCTATAATTTACATATAATCAGAAAATAACATTTTCCTGCTTTTCGGGTGTTTGTATTTGACGAGACGGCTTTTCAGCACAATTATTGTTGAATGATATGTATGAACAGTATGTTCGGGAAGTAATAAAGTACAATGCCAATTCTGATTTATTAGCATGACTCCTGTCTCGTATCTTAGTTTTATTTCAGTCCTTTATTTTCAGTCTCCGGAGACAAATTGACTACTAAATGAATCCTACGATGTTCTCTATTCTCTGTGCTTCGTGTTATCATTAGAGTACCTTTATATATCAGAGTAGCGAAATACCCACAGGACGTATGCTCAGATTGGACGCTTAAACTAATCTATGTGAATCCGCATTATAAGCTGGATGATCATTGCAATGACCATTTTGCGTTAAACGAGTCAGACAAATAACGAAACACTATCTTGACGATAACGATAGGTTCTCCAAATCTACTGATGTCCAAACTCTTCTCAATCAATAAATTTTTACTGTCCGTATTTCTCAGGGATGGAGTGGAGGGTTTGCGGTGATATACGCCACATACTTTCTGGGTCTTTTAAGGAGCTCCGTATACACTCTGATTCACAATTAAAGTTATAGCATATAGCGTATACCCTCTTCCTAGAGCGTATGCCTTCTGTTTTTTATGACTACATTTCTGGATCATTATAATGAAGATTTTGCGTAAACGAGTTATTATTATTATTAAACAGCAGACTAGGCCCCTACCTGCCATTCATTGTGCCTAGCTTAACCAGTTTTTGTACCTGGCCGAAGGGCGAAATTCTTCTAAAATGGTCATGTTTTGTCACGTTTAGTTCAAATAGCAGCTGCTACCTCAAACCGATGACCAAACCCCTAACTTTTTCCTTTTGTCGTAAACGAGTTAGACAAGTAACGAAACACTATCTTAACGACAATAGTAGGCTCCTATAATTACTCTAGACCAATTAAATCTTGATCGCCTCACGTTACTGCTGCCTCATTAAAGTAGTTTACTGTTCCTTATAAAAAAAAGCAATATTATAAAAAATGTATTTGGAATCGATTTCATGTTTTAAACAATCTGAATGAAACAATAGTTTAAAAAAAAAGAAAAAAGGAATATTCTGAATATTTTGCATAAGAATCAGAAATAATGTTTTCCTGTCCGCTAAGTAGTTGGATGAACCAGAGTTATGATATGCTGAACAACTAAAACTTTATTCTCAGAAGTTCGACCGTGACTTCTTTTTGGAGGATGATTTAATCCCATCTGCATATTTCTGCGAGTTTTGCTCTTCCCGTTAAGTGCCGCTTTCCGGGTATTTGTATTGGACGAGACTATTTTCCAGCTCCGTTATTGTTGGAGTCCCTTTCATCCGTCACATATGCTGGGGAGGTGATAGAGTACATTGCTCCATCAATTGTGATTTGTTAACGTGACTCCTCTCTCGTATCTTACCCTTTATTTTCAGTCTCCGGAGAAAAATAGCTGAATAAATGGACGCTATAGAACTCTTTCAGGGTAGGAATGATACCGAAAGAGGGAATTGCTTATTATACATTGTCTATATAATTATGGAGTTATAATTGCATGCCTCATATCAGAAAACTAGTCATTGGAGGCCACCGTAATACTTACCTATCATGGATATGCATAACATAAAACATGAAAATAAAACATGCGTAAACTATTTATAAAATACATTGCAATTCGAATAAAATCGTGGCTTGATGACGTCGTAAACCTTAAATGCTCTATTACTGAATTGCGTAAAAGAAACATCCTTATAAGTCCAAAAATGATAATCCTATTAACTAACTGTTTACTGCGTCGCATTAAGCGTCTCATTTCCAATAAAAATATATCTTTAAATTGAAATTTGAATGAAATACAGGGACATGAAAAATCAAAGAGTGTGGAAATTGGATTACAAATATCTCGGCAACTAATTATCCGATCGACTTCATTCTTTATGCAAAATTTATGTTTTTTTTATTGTCTTTTATATTCACTCCTTAAATTAAACAATTTCGAATTTTTTTATGTAACTTTTATCAGAAAGAATATTTCGAGAGTCCAAAAAAAAAAAAAAAATAGTTCCGGATAATCAAGGTTACTGAAATTCAATAAGCTTCTTCCCATTATTACATACTAAGTCCACACCACATTTTAAGTCTCTATACAATTTGTTCGGGAGATAGAGCGTTTACAGACCCGCACACACACAGACAGACGGACGGCAAATTTTTTTTTCTAAAAATACGTTTTTCGGAATCTCCAGTGTCTGAAACGTGTAAATCCGTCAATTTTTTTTTTCTAAACGATTACAAGACTTACCCTATACTACTAATGATGGGTAAGTAATAATAGACAAGGGAGGCTCATCGAATTTTTAACACTTTTCGACATACCCTACATTTAGCTCATTAATAATGTCTTTATCTCTTTGCGAACATTTTATTTGCAGAGAGGAAGAGTAGAATTTGAAATTACGTTTTACAATTCTTTAATACTTTCCAACATATTTGAAAAGTGTTTAAAACTTCGGTTTGTCTGTCCGTCCGATCGTGTTCTAACTCGCGTAAATATACTCGGATTGCTTTGTAATTGATATATGTGATAAAACGCAACGTTTTACAATGGCGTGTTCGGTATTGAAAATGAAATGTGTAGCATTTATAGTTCATTTACAGGGATACTCAAAAAATCCGTTACATTATGGTCTACAGGGAAAAATCGTTTGCAATGTATTTTAATGATGTTGCCCTATTTCAAAATAGCTGATATACATCACTGAGGAGTCAAGAGGCTTACTGTACAATATGGTGTGTATGGAATGTATTGTTCATTTACAGCGACACACAAAAGATTCATCGGTTATAGTATTGTCTATGTGCGATAATTACTACAAGTACGTTTTTAGTTGTGGTCTGCATTCTTAAACTAAACTAATTTGTTGCAAATTACTTTGTGTGATTAAATTCTATAGATCATACACAGGACCACAACATACACAAATACACAAAATACACAAATACAGGGAGTAATACAGGGGCATACATTGCCGCGAGAGAGACGGTAGATGTCTAGTATCAGTGTGGTCGAGATCGGTAAGCGAGAGCTAAATAATCATACGTCCACACCGCACGAGCGCCAGCGAGAGAATGACGTGGACAGGCTGGAAAAGCGGGTTTGTTATCTTCAACCTTGATCAGAGATAACAGATCAACCAATCAGAGACGAACACGTAATTAGCCGTCGGGCATCGATCGACTGGGAACTAATTAATGCTATATAGATAAATCATGCTTTGGCGGTCTACATATTAAAAATTGTACTAACTTTAATTTTTCTAAGGATAACACTCACTTTTGGCTCTTTGAGCTCCTTTGATCAATGCAGTCCAGGAAAGTACATACGAGGGCTGTTCAATAAAGTATAGAGACAAATGTAGGGAATGCTGCACAAATACGGTACTGCAAGTCCATTTTATTTTATTAACAGACATTTCTAAAGGAATTTTTTCAATTGTGGTGTGCGTTTCCTAACTTAATTAAATTTTATCACACTATGTGGGATATATATTAATCTGTAGATCATATACAGGGCTTCACAAAATAATTCGAATACTTTTCCAACTATGGTAAATTTCTGAAATTGGGTTTTCGAAAGTGTTACTTAGATATCATCTTTCATCTTATTAAACGGTGAAGTTTTGTTACACTATTCTGAATGAATTGGAAAGTGTTTTATAATCTATACTTGATGTATAGATTTTTTTCCTTGAATTTTTTTATTCTGCAGGTTAAATTCTATACAATAGATGTAAATAATAAAAATTAGAATAACTCTAACTGCTAAATATAGTATAAAAATGCATTTTCCTTATTTTGTTTGGTGTAGTATTTATATAATAAATGCATGAACATTTGTACGGTATATAGAATATGTTGTCGTTGTACTACCACCATTAACTATGAACAATTCCTCTGTTACAAACAACATGCAGAGAAAAGTTAAAAATTTCCATGATCATATCCGGGGCTAAATTTAAAATATGTTTGAGGCTAAGCTAAAATTTTTCAGAAGCAATAACTGAAGTAAATTTGAATGCTTATTTTAATATTAATTAAATTTTCCGCGCCTTTGTAAACGTGAGTATAGAAGCTTGTCTAACTTATGTATGATCCCGGCACGGACATTTGGAGAACCTTTAACTCTTTCTTTCTCTATTGTGTAAAGAAAAAAAAAAGACGCATTCGGTAAATCTTGAATTAAAATTATTTTGCTAAAGCGAGGATGTTTTCCAAAAGTCTGGATTGACTGTCACACCCCCACCACATTCTAAATTATTAAAAGTTTATCATAGACTGGTTTTAAAGGAGGTAGGGATGAAATTTTGTATTGCCAATTTAACGGATATTTTTATTTATATATCCACCCGAATTTCCAAACAGTAATATTTTCCTTATTTAATCAGTCATTTAATCTTTTTGTTTTCCTTTTAAGTGTATGCTACGAAGTACAATACACATAAATACAATGTAAAACTATAAAATCAATAATCATTTTCTTTTATATTTATTTGCGTGAAGAGAGTACAAAGGATTTTGAATATTTCATTTTGTTTATTTTAAAAATTAAACATTTTTTGTTTGAACACTCGTTTTTCTGTTTAAATTTCTACAATATTTTGACATTGCTATCGAAACGCTAGATAAAATCTAACAACTAAGTAACAAAAGTATCATTTTACCGGAAAAAAGCAATCAAGGCTAAATAATTTCCAATTTTACCAAATATAAATTGCTAAAACTATTTAAAAACGATAAAATAACGTTGTTGGTTTTTTAATTGTTATTTTGCGGGTAGGTTTATTTGAGATCATAATGTTGAATTAAATAAGTTGGTGGAAGTAATGTCACAGAAATTAGAGTGAATTTTAGTAGTTTACAAACGCAGATAATTTCCGTGTGAAAGATCATTCTTCTAAAATACAGTATCGACTCGTTCTCGAAAAGTTTCGATCGACAAAAAAATACGCATCCGTTATTTCTCGGAAAAGCAATTTAACCAAGGGGGAAGCCTGACGTCACACAGGGGCCCCCCTTTTACTCTACCAATTATGCTTCAACAATTTGAAATTTTAGCAGAAAAATTTCAAGTAAACAACACTTTTAATATTAAACTAAAACTAACTACCTATATACATATAATTTTTTTTTATTATATACATAATTATACATAACAAATTAATTTTGTAAATGAATTTACAAATATGGAACAGGTGCAAATATCTGAAATTTAAAATATATTTTATGCTTTGAAAATTGCAGGATTTGCCAAGTGTTAAGAACAGTGCAGCGACAACAAATATTTGACGTAAATTTATGCTTAGCTGCAACACAATTTTGCTTCTATTTTATAAACAGAAATTTGACATCACCTGAATGCTAATTACTTTCTCGTTTATTTAAATAACATATTCTCCCTGTTTTATATAATTTCTCCACACTTTATGAATATAAACAAAATATAATTATACAAATTAAATTTTCTGTTATTTTTAGCATGTTACAGTCTTAAACATTTGAAATTAAAATGTAAAACATAAGAAAAATGAAAATGAGTTGCATTTAATTACTGTTTTTTATACAATTTATTATATCAACAGAAAAAAAAAGTATAAATGTATGAGTATTAGTCTGAGGAAAAATTTAGTAGCTATAATTAAGAAAAAAATACATTTTTTTTATCCTGACTAAATTCCCCCCCCCCCCTAAAAATTAGTTCAGAAAAGTAAATTTGGGGGGCCCCTTTGAATTTCAGTGGGTAAGCTCAGGCTTCACGGGCCTATTCTGTAAACAGGCCCTGCCAAGGGTAGCAAAAATAATGAAAGATGATGAGAATCAAGTAAAAAGTGTTTTATATTAATGGGCTTATATTTCATTCCGAAACGATCGTAATGTTAATTAATCTATTTTGTATCTTATTTATGCAGTGTTGAATTCAGACTCTTTTCTCCGGAAGGGATTTATGTGGCTTCGGGGGAGGGGGGGGGGACATTGTAGAGTTCCGAAGGGAAATTTCACTTCTTAACCATTAAAAGCGTAAAATCTCAGACCTTCCGGGGAGGGGGGGGGCACATTTCAATACTCCTGGAGGTAATGTCCCCCCTCCCCCCCCGGGCCACCCCCTGAATTCAACACTGTATTTATGTGTCACCAGTTTCTGTTGCATTTTCTTTCTGTTTTATGTTTGTCTTCAAAATATTAAACTCTGCAACATAGAGGTTTTAACATTACAAGGTATATTTAGAGGTAAAAAGAGTCTATGTATAATAGAGGATTACACTTATTGTAATTGACTACACATACAAATAATTACCCAAAAAGTACTGGTAATGTAGAATTTTTTTTTAATGCACAAAGAAGATTCATGTATCCGAATAAAACTTAAAATTTAACAAGCCCGATATAACAGGGGACTACTGTATTATGATATTTTGATGACTAATGTTACGCTAAGTAAAATCTATCCCAATGGACAATATTCTCGTGACGTCACAGTAGGTAAAATGGCGTTGTAATCGTTTGTAAACGCTTTGCATTCACGAAGGTTTTTTCGATATTTCTCTTAGTTACGTTATTTTATTCTCATACGAAATTAATTAAAACAAAAGCATATTCTTTCGTTATTTAATTATTAAATGATGAAAATTTTGATAAAAGCATGATTTGCAAAATTTAAATGAAAAAATTTCTAAATACTAAAAAATCTATATATATATTTGTCTTACGTGGCGCGGAAATAGGGTTGAATTTCTACCTTATCGTTGGCAACAACAGTAGTTTCCAGAGTTCAGACCAATGAATAGACAAGATTGTGTTAGCTCCGCCTCCAATATGGCGGTCAGTGTCAGAAACTCAAGCTAGCAATTATTAAAATTAAATAATATGAACTTAATCCAAAGCGCCTGAGATGATTCCTCATTTTAATTATGAGTAATATTGTTAATTTCAAACGAATTCTCAACTCTTATTTAGAATTTATTTACGAATTTTACTCACACAAAAAATCGGAGATAATAAAATATAAACTTTCTAGAATACCCCTGCTGCCATCTGTTTCTGTTTTATTGAAGTAAAAATAATTTCTTTTGCAGTAAAATGTCGAACGAAATTTAAACAATCATTGATGATAAACTATATCTTCCTACCACGTAGTTTTTTTTTTTTTTTAATGAATTTAAGCCGTGCTGTACAATATTATAGGTGCAATAAGTTTAAAACTAATTATGTTTCCAAGATCCTTTTTTCATAGTATTTAAGTGATTTATATGCCTATTAGTAGCATCAACTAAATGCATTTTTAGTTGTGTTTTCAACGGAATTTTTAATTACTTTTTTACATTAAAAAATTGTCAATTTCATATGTTCAAATGATTTATGGTAGTACTTATTCCGGCTAGAATTACTAGAAAAATAAAAAGGGTCGAGCGAGCGAAGCGAGCTGTGACCGCGTAGCGGTCTCAATGCGAATTGCTTTGCAATTCACGGAGGGTTGGCGAGCGTTAGCGAGTAGGGGGCTGAGCCCCCTAGTAACATTATAATAGGGAGATGAAAGCATATTTAAGTAAAATAAGCTTAATTTACATAATTTATAAACATACCTTAATTTAAACACTTGAAATTTCACTATTTTTTAATAGACTTTTGCTACAACCTAATTTACTTTAACGTTATATTTCTAATAAATTTGATAATTAATCCAAAATTAATCTGAAATTAAATGAATATTCCTTATATTATTCAGATCTATTGCATACATTATCCCATTGTTTAGATCTATTGCATACCTGTCGGGGAACGATGAATGTAATTTGTAAAAGGTAGGAATTAAGATTGAAAATAAGGTTGGAATTAAGGTTGAAATAGGGTTGGAATTAAGATTATGCTGATGAAATACTTATGTCGCCAATTAAAAAAAAGCACTTTTTACATTTTTATAGGGTCCCGGGTCATATAAAGTATATTTAGAATATTTTCTTCAAACTCTGATAAGTACAGCAGTAAAACGTTCATTCTTCTACTACCAAAATTAACCGAGTTGCGACACTCTAAATATTATGAAATTCCGGAGTTTTCCGGCACTAAAAAAACGTTTGTCTGTTTTTAGTGTTGGAAAGCTCTGAAATTTCATAAACTTCAACGTATCATAACTTGATAAATTTTGAACATAGAAGAATGGAATTTTTAGTGTTGTATTCTATAAACTACTACTGTTGTATTCTAAAAAATTCTATGTTCTCTGACAAGTGTACTTGTCAGAGAATATAGAATTTATATATATATATATATATATATATAATATTCTATATATAATATATATATATAGATATATATATATAGAGAGAGATAATATATATAGAATATTTATATATACAGAATAGATAGTAGAGATTTTTTTTTTCTAAATATAACGTGTAGTACACAAAAACATATGTAATAATAAAAAATTGTAATAACATATTGTACAACAAATTGTAAAAACATATGTAATAATAATAAATAAAACATATGTAATAATAAAAAAATTTCGCCCTATTTCTTTAGTTAAATTATTCCAAATTCTTCAATTCTTTTTTCCCTCTCTTTTTAAAATATCTCTTAAATCTATTTTGTATTTTATTCCATAACTTAATCAAAATATTCTGTTATTTATCATTCTAAAAATCTTAATCTGTTAAAAGCTACACGTATTTATTAAAACCTTATTCTCTTAAATTGCAACACTGCCTCTAAACGCACCTGCCTAATTTCTTCTTTTGAGACATTTAATTTTTATTCTTTGGAACTTTTATAATACCATTTTTATTTCTATTTAATTCATTCGGCATCCCATGATTCCAAGCGGTTTTCGCGCCCAAAGGCCTTTTTACCTTTTTAATTTGCCGCTTCTGTTAAAGAGTTTTAATCATACGTCAGAGACACGTCTTCGTGGCCTCATTTTTTCATCCATTAGCGAGAAAGCTCCGCCTTCTTTATCCCCCTAGCGCCCTCCGAACATGGATGCGAGTGGACCAGCTTGTTCGCGCGTTTTGTACCTTTGGGCCAAATTTTGAAGTATTTATACGGTTACACTGGCTTCGGAGACAGAATTTACACGAATTAGTGGTTGTCATCTAATTGCCGTCACTGGCGAGTCTACACTAATGCATCGGTAGTATGTCTTCAAGCTCTACTAATTCTCCAATATCTTCAAATGTGTTCAGTTTTAATGAAGCGAAAGTTGGTGGAGTTGCTTTCATCTCTGTGATCACAATAAAGCCCCTGCTCATCTATTAAGTATTAAGTCTTCTTTTTAATGTTTTTGGGAAATTTCTTCTGGATTTCACTGCCTCTGCTCAATTTTTACGACTGCAAAAATACACTACGATTCCCGATGTGATATACTTCGAGATTGTCTTCATGGTGAGCGACTCGAAGTGATGCCCTGTCCGGGTGTCATGACTACATTTCAACGATCTCGACTGCGGCTACCTCGATATGATTATCAGGTAATTTTAGTGGTTTCGGACTGAGATGTTCCGATTGTCTGGTGGAAAGAACGTTCAAGTCGACAGCAATAGCGATCGTCTATAATGTGCCAATTTTCGACAGGAATGTATCAAAAATTTGATGGGTCTGGACATTAAGAATTTTATTAAAACAGAATAATTGTTGTGGTGTTTGAATATTAAAAACTTGGTTTAGACAATTAGTATAAGTTTCTGTGGTAACACTTTTTGAGGGGAAAGCCCAAACATATCTAGTAGCATGGTCGATGATGATGTGTAGATATTTTTTGGTGGAGTTATAATAATTGAATCCTCCCACAGTATCAATAGAAAGACACTCAAAAGGTTGATCTGTGGTGTGCATAGCTTGTAATAAGCCAAATTTTTTCTGTCTGGGTTTTTTATTCTTTTGACAAATATCACAATGTTTTACATCCAATTGCTTATTACTCTAGAGGATTGAGAAGTTATGAGAAGAATTATTTTATTACCGAGTTAGAGTGTCTTGCCATCATTGACACCTTAGACAAATTCTATCATTATTTTCATGGTGTAAAATTTACCATTCATACTGATCATGCATCTCTTGTATGGTTAAAAAATACTAAACATTTGAGAGGCAGGTTATTTAGATGGTCTTTGAAGTTGAGCATGTTTGAATATAATATAGTTTACGAAAAGGGATCCACAAATGTCGAAGCCGACATGTTGTCGAGAAACCCAATTTCACATTTTATTCAACCACTTACTTTTCTTCTGGACGTTAAAGAAATTATAGAGAGGCAGGAAAAAGATAACGTGTGTGGTAAAAATTATCTAAAGGAAAATGGACTTATGATAGTAAAAAAGAAAGGTTTTAGAAAAATAGTAGTACCCATGTCTTTAAGGAGAAAAATACTAAATGTTGCTCATGAAAAATTTGGTCATCCTGGTATCCAAAAAATGTTAAATTTAATCTCCCCTAATTATTATTGGCCTGACATGACGCAAGATATAACCAATTTTGTAAAACATTGTGATATTTGTCAAAAGAATAAAAAATCCAGACAGAAAAAATTTGGCTTATTACAAGCTATGCACACCACAGATCAACCTTTTGAGTGTCTTTCTATTGATACTGTGGGAGGATTCGTTGAAATGTAGTCATGACACCCGGACAGGGCATCACTTCGAGTCGCTCACCATGAAGACAATCTCGAAGTATATCACATCGGAAATCGTAGTGTATTTTTGCAGTCGTAAAAATTGAGCAGAGGCAGTGAAATCCAGAAGAAATTTCCCAAAAACATTAAAAAGAAGACTTAATACTTAATAGATGAGCAGGGGCTTTATTGTGATCACAGAGATGAAAGCAACTCCACCAACTTTCGCTTCATTAAAACTGAACACATTTGAAGATATTGAAGAATTAGTAGAGCTTGAAGACATACTACCGATGCATTAGTGTAGACTCGCCAGTGACGGCAATTAGATGACAACCACTAATTCGTGTAAATTCTGTCTCCGAAGCCAGTGTAACCGTATAAATACTTCAAAATTTGGCCCAAAGGTACAAAACGCGCGAACAAGATGGTCCACTCGCATCCATGTTCGGAGGGCGCTAGGGGGATAAAGAAGGCGGAGCTTTCTCGCTAATGGATGAAAAAATGAGGCCACGAAGACGTGTCTCTGACGTATGATTAAAACTCTTTAACAGAAGCGGCAAATTAAAAAGGTAAAAAGGCCTTTGGGCGCGAAAACCGCTTGGAATCATGGGATGCCGAATGAATTAAATAGAAATAAAAATGGTATTATAAAAGTTCCAAAGAATAAAAATTAAATGTCTCAAAAGAAGAAATTAGGCAGGTGCGTTTAGAGGCAGTGTTGCAATTTAAGAGAATAAGGTTTTAATAAATACGTGTAGCTTTTAACAGATTAAGATTTTTAGAATGATAAATAACAGAATATTTTGATTAAGTTATGGAATAAAATACAAAATAGATTTAAGAGATATTTTAAAAAGAGAGGGAAAAAAGAATTGAAGAATTTGGAATAATTTAACTAAAGAAATAGGGCGAAAATTTTTTATTATTACATATCCCCCCACCCAAAAAGACGAATGAACCGGTAGGTCATATGACCTGCAAGTTCATTGAAGGGAAATGTTACACGGACTTGGATTACAATTTGTCAACTGGAGGAAGTCAAAATAAGTACATTTCCAAAATTTATTCATTAATGCCCAATAACATTAAATTTAATAACTATAACGCGAATTGGTGGAGTTGTTAATAAAAATACAATTACAAGATATTAATCTTGTTAACAATGACATAAAAAGCTTTAGAAAATATTAAACAAAATAAGAAAAGAATTGTAACAATTTAAAATAATAGATAACATACTTCCAGAGTATCATCTTACAAAATTTGTTGCAAATTGCTTGTAGAATTGTTGCTTAATTTGTCGTTCAGTTCTCGTCTGAGTGATAGTCCATCCAAAAAAGTTATTTGCATACCTCACAAACTGAACAGTTTACAAATTGAAAGAGAAAAATCCTTCCAATTTTAGATCTTACTGATCTTCCTTATGAAAGTCTATTTCAGAATTAAAGTTCATCTGAATGCTTTATATTTACTAGCAACAACTCGAAAATAGTACTAAGATTAATATTAACAACAATAAAACACAAATAATACAATAATAATAATAATAAGAAGAAGAAGAATATCAACAATAAAAATTTTAAAATAATAATACTTAACAATAACAATAATCATAAGTTAATTTTCAAATATTAAACTTATGTTTGTCTGAAAAACTCAGTCCTGAATGGAATGCTAAGAAAAACTTAAGAGGAATGAGTATTTTGTTATGGTATAGTTTGTCTGACAAATGGTAATTACCTAAAAAGGCAAATAGGTAATGTAAGCAGTATAAGAGTTTTTTACTCAACATCAAAATTACTATTACCATTATTACCTTTATAACTTCCATTACCTTTACTACTTTATTACTTGTTTACTTCTAGAAGTAAAAATTTACATATCTCAACATATTCAAATTCAAGTAGTATTCAAATTCAAGTAATATTTAATCTCAATATCAAATTATAAATAGTATAACTAATAATAATAATATTCAACAATAAGTTCAGCAATAACAAGCATTATAATTAAAAAATATCACACTCTTTCTTTAATTACTTTCTTAAGTATATAATTAATATCTCATCCATATAGTAGTGAATGAGGTATGAAATATACTCAATAAAATACATAATACAAAAAAAAGGAATAAATAAGAAAAATTCGTGAAAACAATCATTATTGTGTAGATGATGGTTATGTAACTATCTTGCTTTCAGTCAAACAAGAAAACATAAGTTGTGAAATGAAAAAATGGGACCTTGTAGCATATTAAGAAAGGTTGGACAATTCTCAATTAGTATTAAGATATCATATTTGATTAGTTTAAGATATAATTTAATCCAGTTTATTTTATTAGTTTAGTTAATACTGTTTAATTTATTATTCTAATCTAATCCAATTCAGTATCAGAAACTCCTAACTTAAATCAACTAAATTACGCCAGCATAAAAAGTTGACTCAAGTGGAAACTTCAACAGTGACACTCTCGTGTGCACAATCAAGAACACCACGGTTATACAGAAGAGAATTGATTAGTTAATTATTAATTTATTTTATTTCGTTTATTTTTGGATTATATTAAAATCAAGACGAAACTATAAATTTAACATTAGTTTGTTGTTGGTTCTCATGGGATAATTTTAATTGATCAGGAGGATTTACTATTAAATAGTTCTGGTATTCAGGTTTTAAGCCATCTGTCAATCCTTGTAAAATAATAGTTTCACATAGTTTAAGTTGTCGACCTATCTCTATTTTCTGACGGAAATAATTTTCTAAATTGTTTAGGTCATGCAATTTCAGCGAGGCGAAATCAGAAAAACGGGGTACTGTTACTTTCAGAAATTTTTCAGTTAAGATCTCAGCAATTTTTTCATACTCTTTACAATCTAGACATTCATTAACATACACCTTTAATGCTTCGCCCTTCAAATATTTGGAAATATTGTTGATTTTCCACTCTTTTTTATCTGGAGGGGCTGATCCTTCAAAGTGTCTAAGCCAGTGGTTCCCAACGGGGGGCATACGCCCCACAGGGGGGCAATTTGACTTTTCAGGGGGGCAATTTAACTTTTTAAGGGGACAATTTGGAATTTCTGTGAACTCATAACTTCTGAATTGTTTTTCTAATAGTAATGTTGTAGACTGGAAATAAAAGTTACACATTCAAATTAAAAAAAAAAAAATAAGTTTTTTATTCAATTTTTAAAAAGTATCCATTCAAAAGTTTCAAATACACATCTACCGAAATAATTATAGAGAAAACTTTTAAGGATATTTAGATACTTTTATATATTTAAAAATTCTTTATAATTTTTCTGATTTAGAAGTATTTTAGAATTTTAAACAACTTTTTCGATTATTTATCGAATGAGTCGCACTGCAATATGTCACATGAAAATCAATTTTACACATGAAATTATTCAAGTGTATATTTAACAATTACTTGACGAATCTTTTATCATGTTTTATTCTGATTAAAAATTGTTGCATAATTTAATCGCAGAAATTTTGCGATTAAGTAAGGCAAAAATGTTTTATTCAAAATTATTGATTTTTCTAATCAAGGATTCTCTGCACTCTATACATACGTGGCGACCGTGTGCCAATAATCTACGAGGAGTATCAGATGATTATAAAAAATATTTGATTCATCCATTACCTTCGTCACGTTTCAGGATCAATGTTAAATGCTTTTGACTCTATCAGAAGTAAATTCTTTAAAAATTTTATAAGAATTATATGTTATAGGGGGACGGGGGGCATCATCATTTTAGAGATGTTTTGGTGGGGCGCTGCTAAAAAAAGGTTGGGAACCACTGGTCTAAGCCAAGACACAACATTCATCCCACTTTCTGGGTCAAAAATAATAACATTAAGCTCTTTTTCAGCCATTTTGGTTTGAGTACCTTTACTTTCAACAATAACTTTAACGAACCCTGACTTTAATAACATGTAAAAAAAATAACAATGTATAAAGAATTCTTTAACTTAACAACAACTGTAAATATCTAACTCTTAATAATTTAAATAACAAACTAAATAATATTCAACAGTAAAAAAGTCCAATTCATATTAAAATTCATTTCACTTAAATAGTAAATGTAAACTACTACTATAATCTTTCTATAAATAGATCCACTATATATGAATATCACAATTTAGAATGAAATAAATAAAACACTTTTTTAAAATAAGTATCATTATTTCGTAAGAACAATTTTTTTGGCTCTTGAATTGTACTCTCAGAATATAGCATCAAAAAACAAAAGTAATAAAATAAACAAATAAATTAACTGCACAATAATTTTACCCTTTCAATGTTACTCAACTTTCTTTTGAGATAACACATTTTTTTTTTTTTTTTCACATTAATAAACTTCAAAAGCTATTTTTGCGATTATTATGCAATCAGTGAAGCTGTAATTTCAGATAATCTAATAAATTTTTATGCATTTTTAGAATGGCATAGAATATGTTCCAATACATGTTACTTGAAAAGAGATTACTCATATATTTTTTCAATAAATAGAAATTATTTCCTATGAATAAATATCACCGAATGAAAAGGGACTATAATTAAATGATAAAATAAGAACATAAAATGAAGTTACTCTTGTAAAATGAAGTAATATAGGAATAAATATCAGAGCAGTTCAAAACTTTCAGTAATATTTGTGAGCTTAACCAAATAAAATTAATTTTTTAACAATACATAAGAATAAATATTAAATTTCGTAAGTTCTAAATGTTCATGATAAAAGGAACAAAATTTTTCTAAAGTATTCTAAGAACAATTTTTGTTCTATATAAGCCAATAATAACAAATCAATAAAATAAGAAATCAATAAAAATAAAAGAATAATTTAACTTACAGACGTCACTTCTGGGATAAATTTATAAACACTTATGAGTGATAATTTGACAACTAATCGGTAGTTGTTCTCCAATATCACTGGGAAGTCTCCAAAATGCTTTTATTACACAGGTCATCAGTTATCCTGACCGGCTTTTTTGATACATTCCTGTCGAAAATTGGCACATTATAGACGATCGCTATTGCTGTCGACTTGAACGTTCTTTCCACCAGACAATCGGAACATCTCAGTCCGAAACCACTAAAATTACCTGATAATCATATCGAGGTAGCCGCAGTCGAGATCGTTGAAATGTAGTCATGACACCCGGACAGGGCATCACTTCGAGTCGCTCACCATGAAGACAATCTCGAAGTATATCACATCGGGAATCGTAGTGTATTTTTGCAGTCGTAAAAATTGAGCAGAGGCAGTGAAATCCAGAAGAAATTTCCCAAAAACATTAAAAAGAAGACTTAATACTTAATAGATGAGCAGGGGCTTTATTGTGATCACAGAGATGAAAGCAACTCCACCAACTTTCGCTTCATTAAAACTGAACACATTTGAAGATATTGGAGAATTAGTAGAGCTTGAAGACATACTACCGATGCATTAGTGTAGACTCGCCAGTGACGGCAATTAGATGACAACCACTAATTCGTGTAAATTCTCTCTCCGAAGCCAGTGTAACCGTATAAATACTTCAAAATTTGGCCCAAAGGTACAAAACGCGCGAACAAGCTGGTCCACTCGCATCCATGTTCGGAGGGCGCTAGGGGGATAAAGAAGGCGGAGCTTTCTCGCTAATGGATGAAAAAATGAGGCCACGAAGACGTGTCTCTGACGTATGATTAAAACTCTTTTACAGAAGCGGCAAATTAAAAAGGTAAAAAGGCCTTTGGGCGCGAAAACCGCTTGGAATCATGGGATGCCGAATGAATTAAATAGAAATAAAAATGGTATTATAAAAGTTCCAAAGAATAAAAATTAAATGTCTCAAAAGAAGAAATTAGGCAGGTGCGTTTAGAGGCAGTGTTGCAATTTAAGAGAATAAGGTTTTAATAAATACGTGTAGCTTTTAACAGATTAAGATTTTTAGAATGATAAATAACAGAATATTTTGATTAAGTTATGGAATAAAATACAAAATAGATTTAAGAGATATTTTAAAAAGAGAGGGAAAAAAGAATTGAAGAATTTGGAATAATTTAACTAAAGAAATAGGGCGAAAATTTTTTATTATTACATATATATATATATATATATATATATATATATATAATATTCTATATATAATATATATATATAGATATATATATAGAGAGAGAGATAATATATATAGAATATTTATATATACAGAATAGATAGTAGAGATTTTTTTTTTTCTAAATATAACGTGTAGTACACAAAAACAGTATAAAATTTGAAAGTGTAATTTTTTGAAAATTAATGGCAGCGCTATTTCATGAACATAATCTTGATCCCTACCTTATTTGAAAACATTTCCAATATTTACATTGCGAACATATCTCCAACATGTAAACAATTAAAGCTCATTTCAATCTTTTTGGGACACCTTGTATAGTAGCAAATACGTAAATCATTCCCCCCGAAAAAGTAAATAAACCGAAATTATCTCAAATCTTGCCAAACATACGTAATATATGGTATAACTATTTAAAACTAGTCGTTGGGGGCCACCGTAATGCTTACCCATCATGGATATGCATAATGCAAAATATTAAAATAAAAATGTGTAAACTACTTATAAAATGCATTGCAATTCAAACAAAATCGTAGCTTTATGACGTCATAAACTTTAAAGGCTCGATTACTGAATTGCTTAAAAGAGGTTTTTCCTTATAACTCCAAAAATAATAATTCTATTAACTAGCGGTTTATTGCATCTGATTAAGCGTCAAATTTCCAATTAAAATATATCTTTTAAGTGAAATTTGGATGAAATACAGGGTCATGAAAAATCGAAGAGTGTGGAAAATAGGATTCCAAATATCTCGGCAACTAATTATCCGATCGACTTCATGCTTTATGCAAAATTTGTTTTTTATTGTCTTTTATATTCATTTCTTAAAATAAACAATTTCGAAAAATTTTATATACCTTTTATCAGAACGAATATTTCGAGAGTCCGAAAAAAAAAGTTCCGGTTTATCGAGGTTATTGAAAAGAAATACACTGTAAAAAAAAAAACGGAAGAAAAAACTGCAAAAAAGGCTGTTAATATTTCACCTAGCAATCAAACACAGCACTTTCGTTAATTTACAGTGATTACAGCTGTATAGATAGCGACATCTGTCGGCGTTGTTGTCATTATCTCAAACGAGGGGAATAAACACATGCGGCAGGTGCAGTCCAATAATGAAGTGACGCTTCGATTCTACGAGAAATGGCCGCCATTAGGAGCGAGTCTATAAAGTTGTAACAATTACACCTGATAATGGATTACAAACATATTTCAAAGAGTAAAAGTAAGTTTTATCTTTGTTTTCTTATATTATTGTTTTAATAATATCATATAAATTCTGTTATATATTTATACGATACTAATTTTGTTTTTAAACCACGTGTGTATCACGGCAGGAACTTTCACGTCATTTGTCTAAAATAAATATTTTGTTTTAAATCGTAAAAATAGATGATTTTGCTTAGTTATGTTGTTTTTTACTTTACCTCAGTATGTTCTTCTAGAACTTTGTTATTATTACGTATAATTTGAGTTTAAGTATCACAGGGAAACTTTATGCAAGCATTTTTTTTTTTTTTTTTTTTTAAACAAGATCCCTGTTTTTAGCTATGCCTTATTACGCTATTATATATTTTTCAAAACTCCAGTTCATACGTTGGCATTCGAATATACTTTCTAAATCCTATAAATATTTTACCAGCTACAGTTTTCGGTTCACTTTGGACAGTAATTTAAGTATTTTTATTTATTTAATATATTTAGCCGATATTTCGAACAGTGATTTATTTTCCATTTTCAAATCATTTATTATGAGTAATCTGAATGCACTATTTTATTAATTCCTAAAATATTCCTTGTTTGTTTACTGTCGCAGCAGTAATTTGCAGCAACTCGTTTAATTTTTTTGTCCATTATCTATTTATTTTTTACGCTTAATTTTAAAGTTTTTAAGTGAACAGATTTTTTTTATTATTATTTTATTCTACGTTTCTTGAACTCGTAAGTGTTTTTTTTTTTCTCCCCGTGTTCATTTTTCAATCAGACCTGATATTTATGGAATTAAATGTAGACTTATAAAATTATCTTAGCATAAAATAAGTTTTTTATCAATATAAAGTTTCCATATAAGCAAGTTGCGTACAATAAGGTCTTGTTATTAATTATATATGAATGATAGTTTAAAAATCAGAAAGTTTTGCATGTTCGTGTTGAGGGGTGGAGGAAATAATGGCTACATTGAATAAACAAAAATATTTAAATAGATACAAAAAATAACCCTAAATTTGTTGGAGGAAAAAAAAATATATATATGCATGATTTAAATTAGTGGGTATTTTCAAATACAAACAAACGGTTAAACTAAACAAAGTCCTGTAAAGAAATACTGAATAATTAATTAAAATCTAGATAAAGTAAAATCTTCCTTTGTTATGATTTATTGAACAAACATTTTATCTCTATAAGCAAATGACTAAATTTTTTGTGGGTGATATACTTGACCAAAAACCGAAATTTGTATCGTATATATGTATAACAGAATCTATTATATAATACATGATATTAAAATAATGATATAAGTAAACAAAAAGGTAATACTTAGTGCCCAAAGTCTTTGAAATATGTCTCAGGTTAAAATAAGAAAAAAAAAAACAATACACGGAGAGGGAGGGGGGGGGGGGTAAAATATCAACAACAAATGCTATAAGTTTTACAGTGATTCTGTTAAAATTGCATTAAAATTAACAGCAAAAACGGCTGTAAAATTAACAAATCTTCTGTAAAATAAAAAAAACTGAACTGCTGTAAAATTAACCACAAAAAATGCTGTGAATTTACAAAAGTGCTGTTTATCCATGAAAAACAAAACTGCTGTAAATTCACAGCAAAATATGCTGGCACCCATATTGCCAGCATTTTTTGCTGTAAAAATACTGTGATTTCTTTTACAGTGTAGGCTTCTTCCCATTATTACATACTAAGTACATACCAAATTGCAAGTCTCTATCTCAATTTTTTCGGGAGATAGAGCGTTTACAGATACACAGATACACAGACGGACGGCAAAATTTTTTTTTCTAAAAATATGTTTTTCGGAATCTCCAGTGTCTGAAACGTGTAAATCCGTCAAAAAATTTTTTTTCGATTTTCAAAACGATTACAAGACTTACCCTATACTACGTATGATGGGTAAGTAAAACGAGAAAAATCTTTGTCGTTTTCTTTCATTATTTTGTGTGTAGGTTTATTCGAGGTCATGGGTGTTGAATTCAATGGGTTGGTGGAAGTGATGTCACAGGATTTAAAATGAATCTTAGTAGCTACAAACGCAGGAAATGCTACTAGAATACTTTGTGGTTTATTGTAGCGAGTTAGTAAACGTAAGTAGGCGTTCGGAAACGCGTGCGGAAGCCGTTTTTTGCGGCAAATTATTGTTCATTACGATTGTCATTTCTTGGGAAAACGCTTATTATCGTCTTGGTATACTAGCATATATTTCACAGGATAACATAAAAATAAAAATGAATATGTTTTATTGTTAGTCGGAATATCTATTAGAACGATGAGAGGCTTTATTACGTCATCAAATAAGAAAGGAAAAGCATCGTGTATTACGCATAGATTATGATGAATTTTTCAAGTTGGAAACTGGCTTACTATAATTATATGCACTAAGCAACACTGAATACATTTATTTCTGGCTCTTTCTCAGTTATAACATAGTTCAAATGTTTGATATAAACTTAAACTAATTTACCCAGATAGGGTGCTTAATCATAGGAGTTGAAAATTTTCTAACTGAGTGAAAAAAGTGTTTAGGCCAGAAGATGAACTAAGCACCCCTAGTGTTAATTGTCAATGCTGTACCAGCTAAACTACCTTACTACACCAACCGACACAACTTACACAGACAACCTTGTATAAATAAGTATGATTGTTCTAAAGTAATAAAGGGTGGTTAGATTGAGAGATTGCCGTTTCTCGATTGTACTTTCCATATAATATAATCGACTGTTAAGAACAATTAATTGCGCCATCGATGATATTACAAAAGAATCGATATTGATGTTGAGAAGGAATTCACAGAAATGCACTATACTTTCAATTCATAATTAATAGTGTGTAACTGCGCTGTTTAAATTAATATAGTAGAACGATATATATTAGTGTCCGTAAATGAAGGCCAGGAGTCGAACCCTGACAACTCTCTACCAACTGAACTACCTCACTACACCCGACCGACACATTTCACACAAACATCCTTGACTTCTTTACCAATCAGTATGATTAAGTTAAAGCAATATAGTGTGGTTAAGTTGAGCCGAATCTCGATTGTACATTTGATATAATATAATAGACTGTTAAGAACAAATAATTGCTCCATCGATGATATTATGAAAGAATCGATGTTGATGTAGAGGCGGTGTTGAATCATTGAGCTCCTTATATATTTAGCTCAGTACGTTCAATGTACAGAAATGGACTGTACTTCCTGTTTATAATTGATGGTATGTAACTGCGTTATTAAAATCAATATAGTAAAATGATATACATTGATGTCCATAAATTAAGTGATATACAAAAAAAAAAAAATCTAATTGTCGAACATAAAAATTAATCAAAAATTGTCAAAAGAAACTTATAAACGGCAGGTGTAGCTAATACGTACTACCCGATTAGCACAGCCAGTCACTGTGACGTCACAAATGGTCACCTGACGTTTATATAACTTTCTTTTGACTACATTTAACTTTTGTGTTCGAAAATTAGCATATTGTGTGTGTCCCTTAATTTATATACCAGCGTAGAAAAACACTTTTGTGTTGGCCTTAGTATACTCAATTTTCATAGTCGTAAGTTTCAAACATAGTAAAACATTTACATAGACACTTTTCAATATAGTGCAGTACAATGTATATCAACTCAATTAAAAATAAAAAAATCCCTGACGGCTCGGCCTACAGGCACAGGTAGATTTCGAAGACGCAGAACGTGGGGTGCCTGTTTATTGGGAATTGTGGAAGAAATGACCTTTTTGCCATGATGCGGCAGTTGACGCCCACTTCGAAACCTAGCTTGTTTGCAGGTGGAGCCAGCAGGGATTTTTTTGTTTTTAATTTATTTTTTGCTATAAGGGTTGGTCCTATAAAAGAACTTGTCAATATAAAAGTTTTAGATAATATTAAGGAGATTTATAATAAATTTAAGTGGATTTGATATCTTGTGAATTGACGAAGTTATGAATTTTTTTCTTCTAAAAACCCCCTTTTTTTCTCTGCTTGGGGTCATTTTTATTGAAATTAAAAATCTGTCATACGTAAATTTTTGGCCCATTTCCTAGAAGTAATAGTAACTTTTGACGGATTCGATACGTATCATAATTAAGAAATTATGGGGTTTTTTCTGTTTTCACAAAAAGCCAACCTCCCCCCCCCCCCTGGTTCGATTTTGCCCATTAACGAACCTGACCTAGATTTTATGCCCCTTGATTTTATGTATGAGTTTGGAAGATATTTGTGCAGAATTATTGCAGTTATCGTGTCCATAAAAAAGTGACATAGATAGATAGATAGATAAAGTTTTGAACTGGGGGTGGTTTTGGGTTCTGGGAGTCATGATCGGCGTAGATCGGCAAAAAATTTTCAAAAATTCCAACTTAGGGGGGAATGTAATTGGTAGTATTTCTTACGAAATTAACCTAAAAGGTATACCGTGTATTCTTACTTAATTCTTATTGTGTTTCTTAAGATCCGTGTATTTTCACGTAAGCTGGAATGCAGAACAGATAAATGTACAATGATAATCAACAGGTCGGTAGTTGCCAAACGATATCAAATAAATTTTAGCAAATAATGAAAACAAAAACCGGCAAAAACAGGAAAGTGAAAATATTTTATATGTTTGAATTGTAGTTCAGATGTTTTCTGAAATATATAAGATACGCGGGTGAACATTCGTACTCCAGTCTAAAGTCGCCGGTTCTAAAAGTCGCTGGATACAGCATCAAAGTTTCTTGTTTATAATTTCTTTGTTCTTAAGGTAAATTTGTTTTTAGCCTCATATGTATATTAATTTTGATTCGAACCCTATGTATTTTTAAAAAAATTAGATTTATTAAGACGCTTTTTGCCATAACCTCTTGAGTCCTGGGTACCCAAATGGGTACCTAGATTCTTTTGCTCATAAAAACTAAAGTGATTGATATTTTTACATTTTAATTTCACTTCTATAAAGTTGAATGCTTTTGTTTTAAAATGAAACCAATAAATGGCAGCACCGATGTCGATTTCCTTATAAAATAAATGTTATTTTAACCTGAGTTTGCAAAATGCTTTCGAAACAGTGCATCCAAGAAAGTAGGTAATTTTCACAATTCTTTAACTTAAAAACTTTATAATAAAAAAAAAATTAAGAATTTGCAGATTATTCACTTATTTAAAGCTGTTATTTTTCGTATTGTGTAATTTTAGGTTATTGATAATTAAATTGATATTTTTTTTGGGGTGGGGGGGTGGTGGGGTGGGGTAATTTATGTTCATATTTGTGAACCTAAATTACAAGCCTCCTAAAACAATAGATTTCGAAAATATATATTTTTTGTCATCTTTGATGTCATTTTGTTTGTTTAAAAGCAAAGAATGAGTATTTGTACTATTATTTTATTTCAGGTCTTAAGGGGTTAAATATAATTTTTCATTTTAACATAAGTTAAAATATGTAAGGGGACTAAAATTAGCAAAAAATATATTTTGAAGATTGTATGATATTGCGGCTATAACTATTAAAATAATTATGTTAACGAGAGGGTGATGCTCATCTGGAAATACATACATTATATTTTTGGTTTGCTTGTATTCCGCATACGTGAAATAACATGTATTTCGTATAAAAGAAATGATAAAAAGAAATGATCAATTTGTGACATAAATTGTTCCAAAATATAGTTCAGAAGTGATGTTTGAAACTAAATATTAATCACGACAATTTTACTTGCTTGGAAACCCTGAAAAGTGTCTAAATATATGAGTCATAAAAATGTAACTATTACACATAGATCTTTTTTAAGTGAGTGAAAATATATATTTATCTATAAAATAAGTTTAGAATTTATCAAATTACGAAATATTACGTTATTCTAGACCGATATGATGCTCTAATCTTTTTACAATACAGATTTTCATTGATTAGTGCGGCTAATTAATCCCGCGATATTGCTGCACAAATCGAAACATACATTGAACAAAAAAAAAAAAAAAAAAAAAAAAAAAAAAAACTACGATATATCCATAGCCAAAATTTTCTTAAAAACCCAATATACATATATAGACAATGTAGAAATTTTATATTAAGCTTGATTCAAAAATTAGAAAAACACTTCCATTAATGTAAACGCGTGAGATAATTTGAAAGTGGCAATCAAGAAGCATTAAAAAGTCGATTTTAAGTTTAAATCCGCATTACTTGGGTATCCAAACCGGGCTTCCCGGGATAGAGACTATGTGTGAAAACCAACTATATTTTTTTTATTGAAAACTCTAATAGATTTTTACATTTAATAATTTTCTTTAAACTGCCCCCTAACACCACCAAAGAGCATTTTTATATGAAATATGTCAATTATATATTCAAACAAGAACGAAAAATCATGCGCCAAGCATAAATTATGTAGCACTTTCCAACGCTTCCAAAATAATTTTACAAAACATACCGTTTAATAAGCTAAAAGATAACATCTAAGTAAACAATTTGGAAAACGCATAACATATTAAAAAACATAATTTTAGGAATTTCGAACAGATACAATATTCGGAAAAGTATCCGAGTACTTTTATTCAACCCTGTATATGATCTATAGATTTGTATATATACTATATAGGATGATAAATTTTAGTTTAGTTAGGAAACGCGTAGCACAGTTTAAAATTCTCCTTCTGGAGTTTCTGTCAATAAACGGAAATGTGTTCTCGAACTTTTGTGCTACCCTGTATATGAAATACAGAATTTATACACACCCAGTAATAGACAAAAAGTGAGTTCAATTGAAAACCGCGTTCAGCAACTTAAAACGCCAGGAATTATTGTTAACAGACAGTAGAGAATTCTTTTGTGTGTCCCTGTAAATGAACGATGACTGCTATACACACACTATTCTGTAGTAAGCCTCTTGTAATGCACCTTAGTGATATATATATATAAATTTCAATGCGTTTAAAATAGTGAAACATTATTTAAATAAACCGCAGACGATTTTTCTCCATAGACGTAATGTAACGGAATTCTTTTGACTGTCCCTGTATAGTAACTATAAGTGGTATGCATACCCTATTCCATATTAAGCTTCTTCTAATGCACCTTAGTGATATATATAAATTTCAATGCGTTTAAAATAGTGAAACATTATTTACATAAACCGCAAATAATTTTTCCCCATAGACCGCAATGTAACGGAATTCTTTTGAGTGTCCCTGTAAAAAAACTATAAGTGCTACACACTTCCGTTGAAATAGGGAACATGCTATAGCTAACGACAATAACATATAAAAATTGCAGAGCAATCCGAGCCTATTTACGGGAGTTAGAGCACGGCCATACGGCCATACGGCGAGACAAACCGAAGTCATAAGCACTTTTCAACTAGGTTGGAAAGTGCTAAAAAGATTTTGATATTTATTAAAAGCGGCAATGTCGTATTGGTCTCGTACCAGAAGTTAATAGCCGAAGAAATAGCTAAAAATTTCGTTATCTACAGAAGTTTCTTTATTATTATTCTGATAATTTCAGCGATATTAAGAGCTTTTTTCAATTACATGCCTGCTAAATTTGTGTTTTATTTATACTATTTTATTTATTGTTTAATGAAGTTTTAATTTCGTTATTGAATATTAGCTGGAAACAAATGCTGAACTTTTTAGATTTTTTAAAGTGCAAACAGATTAATATTTTGTAATAGTCTGCAAGCGATAGAGATAGAATAAAAAAATATATATCTTGCTTGAAATTTAATTTAAATACCATAATAAATGAGTAAATTGCGTTACAGTTTTCAAACAAATTGCATTTGAAAGTAGATTTTTTTTCTCTGTATAACGGTGTAAAAATTAAAAATATGCGATGTTTAGAAATTAAAAAAATTGCAGTACAAAAACCGCAAAACCAAAATTTCATCCGAGAAGTAATTTTCCAACTGGACGAAAAATGTCCGGGCCAGGATTCGAACCTGGGATCGCTTGGCTGAAGCCGCCACGCTCTACCGCTGAGCTATCCCGGTCGAATCTGGAGGGCATAATTCATCCAGTTAACCTTATTGATCAAAGCATCTGGTCTGGTATTTTAATCAGCTCAACAGAAAAGATCGCAGGTAAAGGAACTCCAGTAAACGCTGGATACGTGATTACACAAGATTAATTTTAACACAATTATTTCAAATTGGAATCATACGAGAAGTAATTTTCCAACTGGACGAAAAATGTCCGGGCCAGGATTCGAACCTAGCTCAGACGGCTTCAGCCAAGCGATCCCAGGTTCGAATCCTGGCCCGGACATTTTTCGTCCAGTTGGAAAATTACTTCTCGTATGATTTATTTACCAATTTGAAATAATTGTGTTAAAATTAATCTTGCAAAATTTCATCGTCAAGTGTTGCCATTCGCAAAATGACGTCAGCATTACTCACGGGTACGTTTGTCCTTTATAATACTGATATGTATTTTTTGGTTAATTATGTTAGCTTACATACCATTAGGTTAATTATTAAAAATTTCTCAGAGACCTCACGAACCTCAGAAACCAACATCTTTTTGAGATTTAAAGAAGCATTTGTAAAAACAAAGTTTCTTTTGCTGCTACAGATTTTTGGAAAAGTTTCCGAGCAGTTTTTATAGTGTATTAATCATTTTTATCAACCTGGAATATCGGTTTTTAGGATGTTATCAATTCTCAATTAAACATTCTCAGCTGCGTAACTGACGTGAGTAACAAAAAATAATATTAATTTTAATATTAATGCTGTTAATTTATCATGTTTGTAATACATGTTTGTTGAACGTAAAAATTTTTATTTGAGAATTGATAGCATCCGAAAAACCTGTATTCCTTGTTGAGAAAACCGATTAATATACTATAAAAACTACTCGAAAACGTTACCGAAAATCAGTGACTGTAAAATAAACTTTGTTTTTATAAATGCTTTACAAAATCTCGAAAGTATATAGTTTTTTGCGGTTTCGAAAAATAAAGAACGGTTTTCGGATTCGTGGATAAATTGGAAGAGGTTATTGTATATTTTCATCTATGTGGTTATTAGGTGCGTTCGTAAGTATAATATATAAATACCTAGCACCTATATTCGTCGCCTGGTCAGTCCGTCCGCATATAACAGCGTAAAAACTACCCAACCGATTGATTTGAAATTTAATATAGATTATCGTTGCTGAATTTTGTCGAGTCATTTCAAATTTTATGAAAATCGAATCAAAACTTAAAAATATATTAATAAAAGTTTTCTTTATTCTATTAAATCTTATCGTAACGTAATCTATATAATAAATGCGCTAGTCATGTGACTGAGGAAAACAAATACGGGCAAACCACTTCTTTTTTCATATACCAGACAGCTATTTTTATTCAAAATTATTTTTTTGAATAAAATTGCTTAAAAGTTACATTTTTAGAAAGATTGTTCAAAAAAATTGTTTGCTTGAGACATGAGTTACATTAAAAAATGTATAGATTCTGAGATAACTTCAGCGGAAATTAGGTTAACCGAATATCTGAATCCATTAGAGTAAGTAAACACAGGAGATTCGTTCATTATGAGTCATAAAAATATTAAACCATGGAGGTAATCATTCGCAAAGCAAGATCTCCATGGTAAATTTTGCAACGCTGTCTGGTGTAGAAAAAAAAATCGCATTTGTAAACGTGGCATACGTAATAATAATAATAAATAAAAAAAAGAAAACTGCCCAGTTAAACTGAGGGCATTGAGCTCACAGGCTATTCACACTAATTGTATATTATACTCTTATTTCAAAGAATTTGAAATAAGACCCTCGAAAAATAAAGCAATCAACAATATATGAAGGGGAGTCATCCCCCCCGTTACCCCCCTCATAGTTAACTAATGAACTCCTTAAACTAATCAGGGAAGTCTCTAATTACAATGAATATATATACAAAATTTGAGGAAAATCGGATAATTCTGCATGAAAAACCCATTTATCTAAATTAAGGGGGGATTAGCCCCCCCTTTCCCCCTTTATACTTAACCAATGAAACCCCAAAACTCTTCAGAGAAGCGCATTATCACAATGAACCTATATACAAAATTTGAAGAAAATCGGATAATTCTGCATGAAAAACTCATTTATCTAAATTAGGGCCCCCCTTTCCCCCTTTATACTTAACCAATGAACCCCCAAAACTATTGACAGAAGCGCATTATCAAAATGAACCTATATACAAAATTTGAAGAAAATGGGATAATTCTGCATGAAAAACCTATTTATCTAAATTATGGGGGGAGCCCCCCGTTTCCCCCCCTTTATGCTTAACCAGTGAACCCCCCCCCCCAAAATAATCAGGGAAGCGCCTTATCACAATGAACCTATATACAAAAATTGAAGAAAATCGGATAATTTTGCATGAAAACCCCATTTATCTAATTTGAGGGGGGTTAGCCCCCCGTTTCCCCCTTTATACTTAACCAATGAACCCCCAAAACTAATCAGGGAAGCGCCTTATCACAATGAACCTAAAAACAAAATTTGAAGCAAAACGGTTAATTCTATCAAGAGTTATCGCGTTACGTACATACATACATACGTACGTATACATACAGAACCGGCGGGCACATAAGCTCTCAGGCTTTGATAGCCTGTGAGCTAACAAAAATTGAAGAAAATCGGATAATTTTGCATGAAAACCCCATTTATCTAATTTGAGGGGGGTTAGCCCCCCGTTTCCCCCTTTATACTTAACCAATGAACCCCCAAAACTAATCAGGGAAGCGCCTTATCACAATGAACCTAAAAACAAAATTTGAAGCAAAACGGTTAATTCTATCAAGAGTTATCGCGTTACGTACATACATACATACGTACGTACATACAGAACCGGCGGGCACATAAGCTCTCAGGCTTTGATAGCCTGTGAGTTAAAAAAAGGCATGCTGATTTCGCTCATAGCAGACGATATAAGTTATTTCACTGAAATAAAAAGGATGATTTTTTTACATTGTGAAACTAGTTATAAAACGAACGCACCTTGTATGTCACATTTAACGTACAATTTCCAACTTGTATTGTATTTTCCAAGATTAAGAAATGGTTGTCTTTAATTCAGAGCGTAGTGTAATGAACCTGAAACTTCAAAGATAACGTATTTAAAAACTTTTTCTTGCAACTTTAATTTTACTGGTAAATGATAATGACTATATAAATATGGTAAATTTGACACATGTGTAAGGAGCAGACTAATACATCACAGCAGTTCGACAGCATTAATCCTTACATCAGAAAAAAAATCTTTCTTGTTTTATATATATATATAAAATAAATATCTTAACATTCTTACACTATACTACAACTTTCATTCTTTTCTGGGATGTCTACGTCATAGATAAATAAATTGAATAACGAAATTATCCTAAATGCTTCCACATGTTTTAAATTTTGGCGAATCCCCAAATACTTTTAGGACTTTCACACTTTGGTGAGGGAAAAATTGGGTGCATGTTTCTTTTATTAATGTACGAGGGGTTCTTTCTGGCGAATTGAAACGTTTTGAAGATTATTTTATTTTGGGAGTAATTAGTTTCTAAGGTCTATGATACGAAAGCAACCACGTTGATTTTTTCTTAGATTTGAAGTGCGCGGGTAATTACGAATGCCCTGCAAAAAAGTCTAAAATGATATAAAATTATAATATAATGTTAATATTTTTAATCAAAAAACAAGTAATATAATTTTTTTTAAAGTCAATTCCTACTTTTTAATCATAAATATATAAAATAAACCGGTGCAGCATTCATGTCCCACGTTATCTTTATTGAACATTTTTTTATAATCATCGTTGCGGTATTTTATTTTTGTGGCATCACTCATTTGAGGAAAATCTTTCATTTCATTTATGAAAACAATGGGAGAAATTTTTTTCTCCCATATAAAACTAAAATTAATTAACTAAATTTAATGAATGAATTAATATTTGAAAAAACTGTATTAACATAAAGTGTCATCCACTACAAGTTTTAAAAAAATGTATTTGAACTTGAGTGGATGAATAGAAAATATTTTATTAACGATTGAAAATTTGTACAAGATATATAAATATATAGAGAGTGTGAGCTAATAGTAAGAATTGAATGAATAATTTAATGCTTTATAAGGTTTTTCAAACAGTGAATGTGTGGGGTTTTATATTTAGTTATTCCGACAAGCTAGTTGTTTTAGTCATTTACTTCTATAAAATTTAAAACTTTCTAGAATGACTAATAACTGTTCAATTCGGATGATTTCTGTTTTGTCAGTGGTATATTTTATCCGTAGATAAGATGTTTTAATTACAAAATAATTCCTAGATTCGTCGAGGATACAATATAATATACGGGATATTAGTTCTTGCTATGTTTATTCTTTTATTGCGTTATTTTAAAAGTAATTTTAGAAATGAGACTATTAGGCCTTCCAGAAGACAAGAAAGGAGGGTGCAATGTAGCCAAGCTTCTCACCAATAGAGTCCTTCAACAAGATTACTGTATTTTATTTTATCTTTTGAATTAAAATGAATGAATAAATAAAATGAGGCCTCAAATTATTTTCGCTCGAACCCGCCCTTGATGTCCATGGTTTTAATGCCTTTTAATGAAACTAATGCACATTTTATTTTATTTATTTATTATTTTTTACATTTAATAAAAATAAGAAAGAAAAATCATGCGTCAAGCATATATTTTATTAAACACTTTCCAACACACTCAGAATATTGTAACAAAACTTCACCGTTTAATAAGGTGAAAGATGATATCTGAAAAAAAAAAACAAGGTCAAAGTCAAACCGGGCGGGGGGGGAGGCCTACCTTTCGGCTTAAGCTCAACTACCTCCGCACAACAGGTTTGTTTACCTAAATATACTGAGCATTAACATTCATTAAGATACAACTAAATGTAAATATATTGCTTGAAGGTGCGTAAAAACATACATAAAAAACATTTAAAAGCACATTAAAGTCCTTTTAAAAAATTCCAAAACGTTTTCAACCGAAACCCGGTCATCATCAGTGGAAAAAACTAATTCTGTTGAGTTGAGTTGTTACCTCTTTGCGTTTTCTTGCTTGCCCGGAATAAACTATTTCAAGTAAGAAAACGCAAAGAGGTAACAACTCAACTCAACAGAATTAGTTTTTTCCACTGATGATGACCGGGTTTCGGTTGAAAACGTTTTGGAATTTTTTAAAAGGACTTTAATGTGCTTTTAAATGTTTTTTATGTATGTTTTTACGCACCTTCAAGCAATATATTTACATTTAGTTGTATCTTAATGAATGTTAGTTATTAAACAAGGTGAATTAGCACTGAAATTTTAACTTTTATTGATACTGAGCATTACTAAATTATACTTTGTGATATTGAGCAATAATTATACTATGTAAGGCCGAAATACAATTTGTGAAAATACAATATTCCAAAAATACAATTTACCAATCTTACTGAGCAATACTAAATACTACTATGTGATACTGAGCAATAATACTACCATGTAATAATAGTGTAAGATGCTGAAGCAGATAATAATAATTGGATAGAAGTAAGTACTAGATGAACAATAATGAATGAATAATAATAATACTAGAGTAAACAATGATAAATTATGCTAAAAATACTAAATAACACTGTATGATGCCATTAAGAATAACTAAATTGCTAAGATTAGAGTTTATGTAGTGTGTAAAGACCCTTATGCATATTAGAAGTTTACTTCATCCTCAACTTCCACTAAGTCCAATGGAGGGAACATGAATAAGTATTGATTGCGTTCTAGAATCTGAAAAAACAATTTGGAAAACGCATAACACATTTGAAAACCCATTTTCAGAAATTACTAACTGTAGTCGGAAAAATATCAGATTTTTTTTTCTGTAGCCCTGTATATGATCTATAAAATTGTATGTATACTAAATCTTCTAGCACGCTAAAATTTAGTTCAGAAAGGTAACGTATAACATAGTTGAAAATTCCCCTCCAGCAATGTCGTAAATAAGCGAAAATGTACTCTAATTGTTTTCAGCAGCCCTGTATATGATCTATAAAATTTATACACATCAAATAATATTCTAAAATTTTGTTAAATTTAAAAACGTACATCACATTTGAAAATGCACTTCAAGCAGTAATTGCACATATAGACAGTAACCGAATTCTTTTGTGTGTCCTTGTAACTGAAGTATAAATACTCCTTATTTTATGGTAGGCATCTCGCAGTGTATCTCAGTTATGTATATTAATTTCAATATGTTTTCAATAGTGTGTATCCGTGTATTATCTGTGTATGATTTGTTTAATTGTGATTTCTCATTTTTAAAAGAAAATATAAATTTTTAACACTTTCCAACATAGTTGAAAAGTGTTTTTGAATTTGGTTTGTCTGTCTGTCTGTGCTCTAACTAGCGTAAATATACTCGGATTGTCATGCAATTGATATATGTTATTGAGGTTTACTATGGCATGTTCGGTATGGAAAATGAAGTGTGTATCACTTATAGTTCTTTTACAAAGACATTCAAAAGAATTCCGTTACATTACGGCCTAGGGGGAGAAATCATTGGCGGTGTATTTTAATGATGTCACACTAAGTCAAACATATTGAAATTGATATATATCATGAAGGTGCACTACTAGAAGCTTAATGTAGAATATGGTGTGCATAGCACTTACAGTCGGGTGTGCCAATACCAAAACTTTCTTCTATCTCATACAGGTTTCACATACAACAAACACGAATCAGCACCAATTTATATAAGTCTAACTGAATATAAAGTTCTATTAAATTTCGTGCATTCGTTCTTGAGATATGAATATCGCTAAAATTATGTAAATCCTGAAAATTGTAGCATAGCAGTGCCACATCTTGGGAAATTTACACCAAACCTTAACCATCAACAACTTATGTCAACGTCTAACTGCATCTGAAGTTTGATGAAATTCTGTGCATTAGTTCTTGAGATATAGCTATCATGAAAATCGTAAAGAAATGTAGTATACCAGCGTCACCTGTTGGGCTATTTATATTAAAACTTAGTCAGCATCTATTTATATCAAGGTCTAACAGAATCTGAAGTTTGATGAAATTCTGTGCATTAGTTATTGAGATACAGCTATCGTCAAAATCGTAAAAGATGTAGAATAGCAGCGTCACCCGTTGCGCGATTTACATCTAAACGTAATCAGCGTCGATTTATACCAAGGTCTAACAGAATCTGAAGTTTGATGAAATTATATCCAGTAGTTCTTGAGATATAGCTATAGTGAAAATCGTAAAAAATGTAGCATAGCAGGGCCACCTGTAGAGCGATTTACACCAAAAACTAATCTGCACCAATTTATATCAAGGTCTTACTGAATCAAAAGTTTTATTAAATCCCGTGCATCAGTTCTTGAGATAGAGCGCCCAGAACATTTTTGTCACACACAGACACATAGACGGACAGACAGAGCCACAGACAGACATTTTGTAAAAACAGTCAAACCATGTTCAAGATCTTTTAAAACGTATAAATCCCTCGAAAACCGGAAGTCGAAAATTAGAAGAAAGTAAAAATCGAAATATCTCATGCAATCCAAATTTAACATATGAGATTGCCACTCAGCTAGTGTAATTCCTTTTCTTCAGGTATTTCATCGAACTCTTTTCCACATTTGTAAAAAAAAAAAAAAAAAAAGCAGTATGTTTATGACTCATACAGCATTCATTGATATAGGTTCGTGTTAGTGTACTTATTTTTCAAGTGGCAGGTGTCATCTACTCCTGTTTCATACGACGAATTTCATTATCTATTAATTCAGATCTATTTACGTGAAAATGCGATTATTTTCAAATGATATGTTATTCATCTAACAATTAATAAAAATCTACATCGAACATGTTCAAGCAATATCTGTAATTCACTACATTAGATCGCTGTGTTAGGAATAATACTTAAATAAAACTTTACAAAATTAATTAACCTAAAATATTTTTATGTGAAATGAATTAAAACAAGTTGGAAATTGTACGTCAAACGTGACAAATGTGATTGTTCGTACTGTTATTATTTCAGTGAAATGAATTAGATCGTCATTTATTATGATATGATTAATTTCCGTAATAAAATAAGTACATTTGAAGTTGGCCACAATTTTATCTTTTGTTGACATTTACTGAAAAATCCAGCTTTGAAAATTTCAGAACCTGAAATCCATACTTAAACTTTTTTTCCATTTAACATCAATTTCTCCGGAAACATCTATCCAAAAAACTGTCGGTAGATTATAGGATGGCTATAATTAAACATTTTTAGTATACAAATTCGATATAATAAAATATAACACCTTGTAATAGTATATTACTTTTAAATGCTAAAGGTGTAAAATTAACAACTATAATATAAATTAAAATAACTTTTATTAGTTGTTTTACATGTTTCGACACTTCTGAGTCATTTTCAAAAACAAAATGAGAATATTCCAAAGCTGCACGGGCTTTGAAGTTAATATTTACATGTACTTTTTAAAAAAATTACGCACGTTATCTATTATTTTTTACTTGATTGTTTATTTTCATATCTTTGAGCATGGAGTAATTCTAGCCACAGTTTCGGTAAATTAAAAGATGCCGCATCGTTACATATTGTATTTTTGCGCTGGTCAGACCAGCAGGAAATTTAATTGCAGAAAAAAAGAGCATATAGCTGATATTAAATACAATAGAAAAACTACAGCCCTAGCAAGATTATATCAAGAAGAAACCATCCAAATAAATTTCAATGAAAGTAAAATAATATTTCCCTCCAGTCTACACTATCCATCCATAATAAGAGAAACCATAGAGATACTCACGCTCAAAAATACAATATGTAACGATGCGGCATCTTTTAATTTACCGAAACTGTGGCTAGAATTACTCCATGCTCAAAGATATGAAAATAAACAATCAAGTAAAAAATAATAGATAACGTGCGTAATTTTTTTAAAAAGTACATGTAAATATTAACTTCAAAGCCCGTGCAGCTTTAGAATATTCTCATTTTGTTTTTGAAAATGACTCAGAAGAGTCGAAACATGTAAAACAACTAATAAAAGTTATTTTAATTTATATTATAGTTGTTAATTTTACACCTTTAGCATTTAAAAGTAATATACAAATTCGGTTTTTAAATTCACTAAAACGGAAGTAATATGACTCCATCTTAAATAGGACGTAATCACCATGGCAACCTATAGAATCATTATCTAACATGGCGTATCATTGAATTAATTACGTATGATACGATTTAATAGAATGAAGAATGTAACTGTAACTTGTTGATAGAAGTTATAAAATGTCATATACGTCATATATGACTATAACGTCATACATGTCAAATAACTTGGCGATACATCTCGATCGCTTGTTGATTAATACTCGGAAGCTGCTATAACAAGGAAGCCCTGATTTTTAAAAAAATTCAAATTACTTAATAAATATTTTTATTAATATCTTAATAAGTTTTGATTCGATTTTCATAAAATTTTCAATGACTCGACAAAATTCTGCAAAGATTATATGTATTAAATTTCAAACCATTCGGCAGGGCAGTTTTTGCTCTGCTGTATGCGGACAGACGGACGGACCACACGACGACTATAAGTGCTACGTATTTATATAATTACGAACGCACCTAAAAAACATAGAAAACAAGAAAATAATTCCTTTAGGTGATTCTTCGAAAAAATATTTTCCCTCAATCAACAACGCGAAACTTTCTGACACATTTTCTGACTCACTTTTAAACATAAAGGCAGTTAGTTTTTTTAGGTACGTTCGTAATTATATAAATACGTAGCACATATATTGTCATTGTCTGGTTCGTCCATCTGTCCACATATGTCTGCACAAAAACTACCCAACCGAATGATTTGAAATTTAATATATATAGTCGTTGTAGAATTTTGTCGAGTCATTTCAAATTTTATAAAATTGTATCAAAACTTAAAAAGATATTAATAACAGTTTTCTTCATTCATTAAATTCTGTCATACGTAGTTAATTCAATGATATCCCATCCTAGGTTGCCATGGTGATTATGTCCTATTTAACCCCTTCAGGGGCAAAGAACTCTTGTAACTAAAATATTGAAATGATTTATTGACACCAGGATTCACCAACAAATTTATTTTAAAATAAGTAAAAGCTTTTCCTCATGTATCTTATAAATTCAAAATTTGATTATAAAATTCTGGTGTCATTGTGGTATTTTGGGATTAAAATTAAGTGGTATATGTAATATACCGGTGCCCTTCAAGGGGTTAAGGTGGAGTCTTATTATTTCTGTATTACGTAATTTAAAAACAGAATTCGTATACTACAATTGTTTAATTATAGAAATCATAAAATCTACCAAAAGTTTTTTGGATAGACGTTTTCGGAGAAATAGATATTAAATGGAAAAAGAGTCTAAATATGGATTTGAAGTTCTGAAATTTTCAGTAAATGTCAACAAAATATAAAATGTTGCCAACTTAAAATATACTCATTTTATTACGGAAATGAATCATATCATAATAACAGACGATATAATTAATTTCACTGAAATAATAACGATTTTTTTCTTTATTTCTTTTTACATTGTTTTGTATTGGATATTTCTGCAGCTTCATTTTAATGTAACAGAATTGTAATTAATTGTTTGTAAAAGTGCACTGAAACTCTTAATTTCATAAAATATAATTAATATCTATAATATGAATATCTCAAATCTCAATACAAAAAAAAAAAAAAAAAAAAGAATAATATCTATAATATATGTTCTGAGCATCATCTGAATGCTACATCTAACACATCTAAACTACATCTAAAACAGCTACATCTAACAAATCTTGGATAATTGCGGAGTACTTTGAAAAGAAAATAATTGCGTTACTTTTAGAGTTATAATTCTTTCTCATCTGTTCAACCTTTTTCGGTGACCCTGTATTTTAATAAACACCGCTAACAACTACTGTACCTTTTATCAGTATCTGGTGAAAATTTATATCTCTATCGATAACATTTTTGAGCCCATTAATTGTTCAGAGTCCACGTTTAAACAATGTCGAACCCTGCTTTCAAAAGCCGAAATATTAAAAAATTACTGCATGACACATATTGGAATTTACTCGGAACATCAATAAACTTTACCGCCTTCATACCAGTTTCTTGTGCTTTATTTCCCAAGAATTTAATAAGGAATTTAGCCGTGTGCGACCTCTCTATTTTTCTTTTTTCCTTCTTTCTTCTTTTTGTCTTTTGTGAAACTCAACAGACTGACGGCTCTCAGTAAAGAGATTTCATTTTTTTTCTTTCTCTTGAATATTAAGGATAAATATTAGATATATCGTATCGTTGCTTAATAGCAACAGTGAGGAAAATACAATGTCTTACACTGTAAAAAAAGTAAAATACTTTATAATATACAAAAATATACAATAACGTTTTCTGAATTAACCGTGATTCCGAAAAGCTTTTTTTATCTTTAGAAACCACAAAAACCAATATATTTGTGACATTTAAAAAAGCATTTATAAAAGCAAAGTTTTTTTGCTGTCATTGATTTTCGAAAACGTTTCCGAATAGTTTTCATAGTGTATTAATTAGTTTTCTCAAACAGAAATATCGGTTTTTAGGATGCTATCCATTCTCAATAAAACGTTTTCAGCTGCGAATTTATGCATGCAAGAGTAACAAAATACTACTAATTTTAATGGTAATGTTAATGCTTAATGCTGCTAATTTATCATTTTTTATCTTTAGAAACGACAGAGATCAATATATTTGTGAGATTTAAAAAAACATTTATAAAAGCAAAGTTTCTTTTGCTGTCACTGATTTTCGAAAACTTTTCCGAATAGTTTTCATATTAATTTTCTCAAACAGAAATATCGGTTTTTAGGATGCTATCCATTCTCAATAAAACGTTTTCAGCTGCGAATTTATGCATGCAAGAGTAACAAAATACTATTAATTTTAATGGTAATGTTAATGCTTAATGTTGCTAATTTATCATTTTTTATCTTTAGAAACGACAGAGATCAATATATTTGTGAGATTTAAAAAAACATTTATAAAAGCAAAGTTTCTTTTGCTGTCACTGATTTTCGAAAACGTTTCCGAATAGTTTTCATAGTGTATTAATTAGTTTTCTCAAACAGAAATATCGGTTTTTAGAATGCTATCCATTCTCAATAAAACGTTTTCAGCTGCGAATTTATGTATGCAAGAGTAACAAAATACTATTAATTTTAATGTTAATGCTTAATGCTTAATGGTGCTAATTTATCATTTTTTATCTTTAGAAACGACAGAGATCAATATATTTGTGAGATTTAAAAAAACATTTATAAAAGCAAAGTTTCTTTTGCTGTCACTGATTTTCGAAAACGTTTCCGAATAGTTTTCATAGTGTATTAATTAGTTTTCTCAAACAGAAATATCGGTTTTTAGGATGCTATCCATTCTCAATAAAACGTTTTCAGCTGCGAATTTATGCATGCAAGAGTAACAAAATACTATTAATTTTAATGGTAATGTTAATGCTGCTAATTTATCATTTTTTATCTTTAGAAACGACAGAGATCAATATATTTGTGAGATTTAAAAAAACATTTATAAAAGCAAAGTTTCTTTTGCTGTCACTGATTTTCGAAAACGTTTCCGAATAGTTTTCATAGTGTATTAATTAATTTTCTCAAACAGAAATATCGGTTTTTAGGATGCTATCCATTCTCAATAAAACGTTTTCAGCTGCGAATTTATGCATGCAAGAGTAACAAAATACTATTAATTTTAATGGTAATGTTAATGCTTAATGGTGCTAATTTATCATTTTTTATCTTTAGAAACGACAGAGATCAATATATTTGTGAGATTTAAAAAAACATTTATAAAAGCAAAGTTTCTTTTGCTGTCACTGATTTTCGAAAACGTTTCCGAATAGTTTTCATAGTGTATTAATTAGTTTTCTCAAACAGAAATATCGGTTTTTAGGATGCTATCCATTCTCAATAAAACGTTTTCAGCTGCGAATTTATGCATGCAAGAGTAACAAAATACTATTAATTTTAATGGTAATGTTAATGCTTAATGGTGCTAATTTATCATTTTTTATCTTTAGAAACGACAGAGATCAATATATTTGTGAGATTTAAAAAAAACATTTATAAAAGCAAAGTTTCTTTTGCTGTCACTGATTTTCGAAAACGTTTCCGAATAGTTTTCATAGTGTATTAATTAGTTTTCTCAAACAGAAATATCGGTTTTTAGGATGCTATCCATTCTCAATAAAACGTTTTCAGCTAAAGTTTCTTTTGCTGTCACTGATTTTCGAAAACTTTTCCGAATAGTTTTCATAGTGTATTAATTAGTTTTCTCAAACAGAAATATCGGTTTTTAGGATGCTATCCATTCTCAATAAAACGTTTTCAGCTGCGAATTTATGCATGCAAGAGTAACAAAATACTATTAATTTTAATGTTAATGCTTAATGCTGCTAATTTATCATTTTTTATCTTTAGAAACGACAGAGATCAATATATTTGTGAGATTTAAAAAAACATTTATAAAAGCAAAGTTTCTTTTGCTGTCACTGATTTTCGAAAACTTTTCCGAATAGTTTTCATAGTGTATTAATTAGTTTTCTCAAACAGAAATATCGGTTTTTAGGATGCTATCCATTCTCAATAAAACGTTTTCAGCTGCGAATTTATGCATGCAAGAGTAACAAAATACTATTAATTTTAATGGTAATGTTAATGCTTAATGCTGCTAATTTATCATTTTTTATCTTTAGAAACGACAGAGATCAATATATTTGTGAGATTTAAAAAAACATTTATAAAAGCAAAGTTTCTTTTGCTGTCACTGATTTTCGAAAACGTTTCCGAATAGTTTTCATAGTGTATTAATTAATTTTCTCAAACAGAAATATCGGTTTTTAGGATGCTATCCATTCTCAATAAAACGTTTTCAGCTGCGAATTTATGCATGCAAGAGTAACAAAATACTATTAATTTTAATGGTAATGTTAATGCTTAATGGTGCTAATTTATCATTTTTTATCTTTAGAAACGACAGAGATCAATATATTTGTGAGATTTAAAAAAACATTTATAAAAGCAAAGTTTCTTTTGCTGTCACTGATTTTCGAAAACGTTTCCGAATAGTTTTCATAGTGTATTAATTAGTTTTCTCAAACAGAAATATCGGTTTTTAGGATGCTATCCATTCTCAATAAAACGTTTTCAGCTGCGAATTTATGCATGCAAGAGTAACAAAATACTATTAATTTTAATGGTAATGTTAATGCTTAATGGTGCTAATTTATCATTTTTTATCTTTAGAAACGACAGAGATCAATATATTTGTGAGATTTAAAAAAAACATTTATAAAAGCAAAGTTTCTTTTGCTGTCACTGATTTTCGAAAACGTTTCCGAATAGTTTTCATAGTGTATTAATTAGTTTTCTCAAACAGAAATATCGGTTTTTAGGATGCTATCCATTCTCAATAAAACGTTTTCAGCTAAAGTTTCTTTTGCTGTCACTGATTTTCGAAAACTTTTCCGAACAGTTTTCATAGTGTATTAATTAGTTTTCTCAAACAGAAATATCGGTTTTTAGGATGCTATCCATTCTCAATAAAACGTTTTCAGCTGCGAATTTATGCATGCAAGAGTAACAAAATACTATTAATTTTAATGTTAATGCTTAATGCTGCTAATTTATCATTTTTTATCTTTAGAAACGACAGAGATCAATATATTTGTGAGATTTAAAAAAATATTTATAAAAGCAAAGTTTCTTTTGCTGTCACTGATTTTCGAAAACTTTTCCGAATAGTTTTCATAGTGTATTAATTAGTTTTCTCAAACAGAAATATCGGTTTTTAGGATGCTATCCATTCTCAATAAAACGTTTTCAGCTGCGAATTTATGCATGCAAGAGTAACAAAATACTATTAATTTTAATGGTAATGTTAATGCTTAATGCTGCTAATTTATCATTTTTTATCTTTAGAAACGACAGAGATCAATATATTTGTGAGATTTAAAAAAACATTTATAAAAGAAAAGTTTCTTTTGCTGTCACTGATTTTCGAAGACGTTTCCGAATAGTTTTCATAGTGTATTAATTAGTTTTCTCAAACAGAAATATCGGTTTTTAGGATGCTATCCATTCTCAATAAAACGTTTTCAGCTGCGAATTTATGCATGCAAGAGTAACAAAATACCATTAATTTTAATGGTAATGTTAATGCTTAATGCTGCTAATTTATCATTTTTTATCTTTAGAAACGACAGAGATCAATATATTTGTGAGATTTAAAAAAACATTTATAAAAGCAAAGTTTATTTTGCTGTCACTGATTTTCGAAAACTTTTCCGAATAGTTTTCATAGTGTATTAATTAGTTTTCTGAAACAGAAATATCGGTTTTTAGGATGCTATCCATTCTCAATAAAACGTTTTCAGCTGCGAATTTATGCATTCAAGAGTAACAAAATACTATTAATTTTAATGGGGATTTGAATGGTGTTAATTTATATTGTATGTCTATAAAACATGCTTGTTGAACAAAAATTTTTTACTTGAAAACTAATAGCATCCGAAAAACCTATATTCCGAGTGTAGAAAACTGATTTTTGAAAACGTTTCCGAATAGTTTTTATAGTGTTTTAATTAGTTTTCTCAAACAGAAATATCGGTTTTTAGGATGCTATCCATTGTGGATTAAAAGTTTTCAGCTGTGGATTTATACATGCGAGAGTAACAGAATATTATTAATTTTAATAGTAATGTTAATGCTGCTAATTTATTTTGTATGTCTGTAAAACATGCTTGTTGAACAAAAATTGTTTACTTAAAAACTAATAGCATCCGAAAAACCTATACTCCGAGTGGAGAAAACTGATTTTCGAAAACGTTTCCGAATAGTTTTTATAGTGTATTAATTAGTTTTATTAAACAGAAATATCGGTTTTTAGGATGGTATCCATTCTCAATAAAAACGTTTTCAGCTGCGAATTTATACATGCAAGAGTAACAAAATACTATTAATTTTAATGGCAATGTTAATGCTGCTAATTTATGTATGTATGTAAAACATGCTTGTTGAACATGAAATTGTTTACTGGAAAATTGATAGCATCCGAAAAACCTATAATCCAGGTGGAGAAAACTGATTAATACACATAAAATCTACTCGGAAACGTTTTCGAAAAACCAATTTTTATATTTTTTAATGCAATTATAGTGAAAAAGGCGACGTCCTGCATTTAAACAGTGTTGAACTACACGTTCCATATTTCAGGATGTAGTTTACATTACATACGCTGTCTTTGACCGAATCATCACCCAATATTTTTTGTGATGTCATTGAATACCACACAAAAAAAGCTGAATCTGTTGAAAATTTTATTAAAATATTTTCATTATTGTTAAAATTATAAAGAAAAATCAGGTTTTCATTTGAGTTGAAACACACTGGATTTTTAACTAAATAACCAGGGTGACAAGGCCACCCTGGTTTCCCCTACAAAAATTGCTTATTACAATGTACTGTACCCCATTTTAACCCTTTAAAGGGCGGTGGGATATAATATATCCCACTTAATTTTAATTCCCAAACGCCACAATGACATCGGAACTTTCGAATCAAATTTTGCTTTTATAATATACGTGAAGAAATGTTTTCTTCTTATTTGGAAATATATTTATTGTTAAATCCCGGTGTGAATCAATGATTTCAACATTTTAGAAAGGTAAGTACTTTGCCCCTGAAAAGATTAAAGTTTATCCCTTTTTTTTTTTTTTTTTTTTTTTGAAACACTCTGTGTATTATTATAAATTACGCATTTCATTTTGCGGAAAACATTAGACAATTATAGATGTCCTAATATGAGATCATCAATCTGTCTTTAACCTGAGGAATTCTAGTTTTCTTGCAGAAAAGCGAAGATAAATCTATCGCAGCCGGTACATATCCAATCATCAAACCTTGTTAGAAATAAACATACCTGCGCCACCCTTCAAACAGATGGCTGATTGACTCACGTAACTCTTGGCGGGAATCGGACGACCGCCAAAGAATGTTGCCAATTTTCAAGGCCGCCAAGTATGTTAATAGAGATTCCCTGTTGTTAATGGCAACGTCGCACGTGTGTAAACATTAAATATGACAGAAAACGGACCTCCTGTCCTCAAAATATATGTATAAGACCATAATATGTAACATTAGACAGGAAATGAAAAAGGGAAAAAAATGAGTAAAGTGAAAAAGTTGGAATTTGAGGGTGAATTTGGGTAAAATGTGAGTACAGAGAAAAGAATGTTGACAGAAAATGTCGCAGTGAAAGTGCAGACAAAAATTCATTTTCAAGTTTTTCAACCAGTGAAAGTGTTTCAAGAAACTTGCAGTTTTTACACAAGTTTCTTCCTAATCCATAAATTTATAGCAGTAAAACCGATTGCGAGAACTTTTTGTTTACTTTTGGAAAAAGTTTTTAGCAACCGGATTTTTTTTTTTTCTAAATAAATTTTTCCATGAATTGTATAGTCATATAAATAAAAGCAACAGCCGATATAATTTTTTAAACAAAATAAAATTTTAAAATAGGATTAAAAAAAAATTTTTTTTCATTTATACCAAAAATAAAAATAATAATAAACGCGGCAATAATATTGTTAATTTTTTCAACAAAAGAATGTTTGAAAATAATTTGAAAATTTTATAAAATTTCTTTTTAAACCTCTACGTTTGTGCCAATAATATCAACTGCGGCAATTAGATTGCTGATTTTTTTCAACAACAGCAACAAAAAAAGTTTGAAAATAATTTGAAATTTTTATAAAAGCATCTTTCTAAAAAGTACATTAGTACAAATAAAATGAATTGCGGCTATTATAATGTTGATTTCTTTTTCCAACAAAAGAATGTTTGAATATAATCTGAAATTTTTATAAAAGTTTCTTTCTAAACAGCACATTTGTACCAATAAGATCAATTGTGGCAATTATATTGCTGTTTCTTTTTTTCTTTTTTTTTTTTTTTTTCAACAAAAGAATGTTTGAAAATAATCTGCCTTTTTTATAAAAAGTTTCTTTTAAAATTATAGTTTACTTGAAAACAAATTAAGCATACTCACTCTCGATTTTCAAAATTGATAAACTTATCCAGATAAGAGCATTCTTTATTAATAAAAAATTTATTACTAAAATTTGTGAAAATATTAAATATGTCAAAAAGTATCCCTTGTCTCAAAATATATGTATTATATATACGACCATAACATGTAACATAATACAGGACATAAAAAAGGAGGGGGGGGGGGGAGGGAAATGAGCAAAGTGGAAAAGTTGGAATTTGAGAGTGAATTTCGGTAAAATGTAATTTAAAAAAAATAATAATAATCCTAACAGGAGAAAGTATTATTAAACTCGTTAGCACGCATTAATATTAATAATATCAATAAAATAATAAAATAATTATTTACAGATACTTTGTTGAGAGTATAAATAGTTTGTACGATTAATGATTCTCATACATATTTTATTAGTTATAATTGATAAAATGACCAATAATTATAATAATTAAATAATCAATAAAATAATATAAACAATAACTAATAATTTAATAAATCTATTAAATAATAAAATAATTAATCATTATAATTAATCAATAATTATTGATAATTCTTATTGTTCAGTTTGAAAATGACTTTTTTTTAATTGCTGTGCCACTATATTTTTACATTATTGCATAGTTTATTATAATTTTACATTAAATTTCATATTTCTGAAATTCTGTTGGACTGGACTTTTTTTTTTCCTCCAGAAAATCAATGCGTGTATATGTCTAGGGAAAAAATGGAAGACCTTGATAAATCTTTTGATATCTTTCGCGAGAATCTATGATTAGGTTAAAATAAAACATTTTTATCGGCAGACTAACTTAATTTAATAAACTTTATCTGATTCGATTACCGAACATTAACTTTATTCATAACGAAGTAATAAGTTTTTCATCATGCATGACTAAGAAACCGCGTGGTAAGATGACCTGATAAATTGACTGACGCTTTTCTGACACACTGACTAAATGATTTTTTTGTGTCATTTTTTTACAGATAGGGTGATGATGAAGGTCAAGCATTATATATTTTAATTTTTTAATGAGCGAGAAACGAAAGTGAAAATTAATTCTTTCGGTCTCGAATTTACAGGGTGTCTAGAAAATCTCTTTACAAGTTCAAACTTTTATCACAAACGCAAATGAACCGATACGTGTGTGGAGAGTTGAACAATTTTAGGAGTATATATTGGAAGTGTTTGTTTTTTTCATCAATTAGTAATGTGTGCTATTGGTAGAAGGAAGCACGTCAAGGCGATAATCATCAACGTTTTCCTCTGATATTAAGCAAGTACGAAGGAAAGTCATTAAGTAAGTCACAAAAGATAATTATATAATAACTTACAATGGTATTCACTTCAAAACTATTTTTATTTCTCAACATATTCTCCACCAATATTTATGCACTTAGATCACCGTTTTATCAGTGCCCCAACACCAGCTGCATAACATTCTTTGGGTTGCTGTCTCAGCCACATTAGGACTTCAAGTTGCATCTTTTCATCATCTGTGAACATCACCTTGCAACTTCTTCAATTTTCACCATACAGCTTCGACCTAGCCCCAAGCGATTTTCATCTGTTTAGTCCACTAAAAAACCATCTTGGAAGTAACATGATGTTCACAGATGATGAAAAGTTTCAACTTGAAGTCCTAATACGGCTGAGACAGCAACCCAAAGAATGTTATGCAGCTGGTGTTCGGGCACTGATAAAACGGTGATATAAGTGCATAAATATTGGTGAGGAATATGTTGAGAAATAAAAATAGTTTTGAAGTGAATATCATTGTAAGTTATTATTTAATTATATTTTGTGACTTACTTAATGACTTTCCCTCGTAAATACGGTATGTTTTAAATAAAAGTCTCAAAGCACTTTAAGCGAAAATTTTTATTAGTTGTAAATGCTGAGACATAAATGAAATGATTATAGTAAATGTAAAGACATATACTATCACTACTACTAGATGCAGATAATAACAAACAAAAATTGTAAAGGCCAATTAATAGTAAAGACATGTTCTATTATTCGGACGTTGGAACCGAAAGGGTTAATATATTTCTAATTCTGTTTTCTTTTCTGTAAACGAAATAATAAACACTATAAGAATAGTTTACATTAAATTTCATATTTCAAAAATTCAGTTAGATCGAGCTTCTTTCTCCTCCTAGTATACCCAGAACTCTGTGTTTATACAGAAACAGTAACGGAAAACCTTATTAAATGTTCTGTAAACTTTGTCGAACGTCTCTGATTAGAGGAAATAAAAATTCTATTCAAAGACTAACTGAATAACATTTATATGTTTCATTACCGAGCATTAGCTTTATTAATAAATTTTTCCTCACGCATGAAAAATAATTGTAAAGTGTAAAGATATGCCGTATTATTAAGATGCTAGAACCGAAAGGATAATATATTTTCTAATTCTGTTTTATTTTTCTGGTACACGAAATATTAAACACTATAAGAATAGTTTACATTAAATTTCATATTTCTAAAATTCAGTTAGTTCGAGCTTCTTTCTCCTTCCAATATACAAGGAACTCTGTGTTTATATCTAAACAATAATGGGAGACCTTAATAAATGCTCTGTAAACTTTTTCGAAAGTCCCTGATTAGAGGAAATAAAAATTCTATCCCAAAGACTAACTTGAGTAAAATTTATCTGTTTCATTACCGAGCATTAGCTTTATTAATAAATTTTTCATCACGCATGAAAAATAATTGTAAAGTGTAAAGGCATGCCGTATTATTAGGACGCGCTGGAACCGAAAGGGATAATATATTTTCTAATTCTGTTTTATTTTTCTATAAACGAAATATTAAACACTATAAGAATAGTTTACATTAACTTTCATATTTCTAAAATTCTGTTAGTTCGGGCTTCTTTCTCCTTCTAGTATGCCCAGAACTCTGTGTTTATATCTAAACAATAATAGGAGCCCTTAATAAATGTTCTGTAAACTTTGTCGAAAATATCTGATTAGAGGAAATAAAAATTCTATCCAAAGACTAACTGGAATAAAATTTGTCTGTTTCATTACCAAGCATTATCTTTATTAATAATTTTTTTATCACCGTCAAGTCATTGACCTTAACGAGCAATGGGGAGTCGAAAATACAGATGGTACTAAAGTTTTCAGACAAGTTTCAAAGGATACAGTTTCCAAAAAAATTATCATGCATGAAAAATAATTGTAAAGTGTAAAGGCATGTCATATTATTAGGACGCTAGAACCGAAAGATATAATATATTTTCTAATTTTGTTTTATTTTTCTATAAACGAAGTAAAAAAACACTATAAGAATAGTTTACATTAACTTTCATATTTCTAAAATTCTGTTAGTTCGGGCTTCTTTCTCCTTCTAGTATGCCCAGAACTCTGTGTTTATATCTAAACAATAATAGGAGCCCTTAATAAATGTTCTGTAAACTTTGTCGAAAATATCTGATTAGAGAAAATAAAAATTCTATCCGAATACTAACTTGAATAGAATTAGAATTTATCTGATTCATTACCGAGCATTAGCTTTATTAATAAATTTTTCGTCACGCAGGAAAAATAATTGTAAAGACATGTCGTATTATTAAGACGCTAGAACCGAAAGATATAATATATTTTCTAATTTTGTTTTATTTTTCTATAAACGAAGTAAATAAACACTATAAGAATAGTTTACATTAACTTTCATATTTCTAAAATTCTGTTAGTTCGGGCTTCTTTCTCCTTCTAGTATGCCCAGAACTCTGTGTTTATATCTAAACAATAATAGGAGCCCTTAATAAATGTTCTGTAAACTTTGTCGAAAATATCTGATTAGAGAAAATAAAAATTCTATCCGAATACTAACTTGAATAGAATTAGAATTTATCTGATTCATTACCGAGCATTAGCTTTATTAATAAATTTTTCGTCACGCAGGAAAAATAATTGTAAAGACATGTCATATTATTAGGACGCTAGAACCGAAAGATATAATATATTTTCTAATTTTGTTTTATTTTTCTATAAACGAAGTAAATAAACACTATAAGAATAGTTTACATTAACTTTCATATTTCTAAAATTCTGTTAGTTCGGGCTTCTTTCTCCTTCTAGTATGCCCAGAACTCTGTGTTTATATCTAAACAATAATAGGAGCCCTTAATAAATGTTCTGTAAACTTTGTCGAAAATATCTGATTAGAGAAAATAAAAATTCTATCCGAATACTAACTTGAATAGAATTAGAATTTATCTGATTCATTACCGAGCATTAGCTTTATTAATAAATTTTTCGTCACGCAGGAAAAATAATTGTAAAGACATGTCGTATTATTAAGACGCTAGAACCGAAAGATATAATATATTTTCTAATTTTGTTTTATTTTTCTATAAACGAAGTAAATAAACACTATAAGAATAGTTTACATTAACTTTCATATTTCTAAAATTCTGTTAGTTCGGGCTTCTTTCTCCTTCTAGTATGCCCAGAACTCTGTGTTTATATCTAAACAATAATAGGAGCCCTTAATAAATGTTCTGTAAACTTTGTCGAAAATATCTGATTAGAGAAAATAAAAATTCTATCCGAATACTAACTTGAATAGAATTAGAATTTATCTGATTCATTACCGAGCATTAGCTTTATTAATAAATTTTTCGTCACGCAGGAAAAATAATTGTAAAGACATGTCATATTATTAGGACGCTAGAACCGAAAGATATAATATATTTTCTAATTTTGTTTTATTTTTCTATAAACGAAGTAAATAAACACTATAAGAATAGTTTACATTAACTTTCATATTTCTAAAATTCTGTTAGTTCGGGCTTCTTTCTCCTTCTAGTATGCCCAGAACTCTGTGTTTATATCTAAACAATAATAGGAGCCCTTAATAAATATTCTGTAAACTTTGTCGAAAATATCTGATTAGAGAAAATAAAAATTCTATCCGAATACTAACTTGAATAGAATTAGAATTTATCTGATTCATTACCGAGCATTAGCTTTATTAATAAATTTTTCGTCACGCAGGAAAAATAATTGTAAAGACATGTCGTATTATTAAGACGCTAGAACCAAAAGGGTTATTATATTCTCTAATTATGTTTTGTTTTTCTGTAAACGAAATAATAAATACTATAGGAAGAGTTTACATTACATTTTATATTTCTAAAATTCAGTTAGCCCGGAGCTGTTTCGCCTTCCAGTATATATGTGTTTGTATCAGGACAATGCCTGAACAACTTGGATAAATGTTGTGATAACTGTCGAGAATATCTAATTAGAGGATATAAAACTTTTAATCGAAGACTAACTTGATTTAATAAACTTTATCTATTTCATTACCAAGCATTAGCTTTATTAATAAATTTTTCATCATGCATGAAAAACAATTGTAAGACAAAATAATTCTAGAGACATGTAATATTAGGACGCAAGAACCGAAAGGGTTAATATATTTTCTAATTATGTTTTGTTTTTCTGTAAACGAAATAATAAATATTATAGGAAGAGTTTACATTACATTTTATATTTCTAAAATTTTGTTAGCCCGGAATTCTTTCGCCTAGCAGTATACCTATGTGTTTGTATTAGTTGTATCAGGACAATGCCTGAACACCTTGGATAAATGTTCTGATAACTGTCGAGAATCTCTGATTAGAGGATATAAAACTTTTAATCGAAGACTAACTCGATTTAATAAACTTTATCTGGTTCATTACCAAGCATTAGCTTTATTATTAATTTTTTTTTCAGGCATTAAAAACAATTGTAAGACAAAATATTTCTAAAGACATGTCGTAATATTAGGACGCAAGAACCGGAAAAAAAAAAAAAACATATTTTAAAAATCTGGTTTTTTTTTCTGTAAACGAAATAATAAACACTAGAAGAACAGTTTACATTAAATTTCATATTTGTAAAATTCAGTTAGTCATTCTTTACGAATTCCGTATTTATATCAGGACATTGACCGAACACCTTGATAAATGTTCTGATAACTTTGCCGAGAATCTCTGATTAGAGGAAATAAAACTTTTATTCGAAGACTAACTTGATTTAATAAACCTTATCTGATTAATTACGAAACATTAGCTTTATTAATAAATTTTTCATCTACATGAAAAATAATTGTAAAGACGTATCGTATTATTAGGACGCAGAACCGAAGGAAGTAATATATTTTCTAATTCTGTTTTGTTTATCTGTAAACGAAAAAATAAATACTATAAGAATAGTTTACATTAAATTACATATTTCAAAAATTCAGTTAGTCAGGGCTTCTTTCTCCTTGAAGTATATCCAGAACTCTGTGTTTATCATCCGGACAATGATGGAAGACCATGATAAATGTTCGTAAACTTTGTCGAAAATCTATGATTAGAGGAAATGAAACTTTTATCCGAAGACTAACTTGATTTAATAAACTTTATCTGATTCATTACCGAACATTAGCTTTATTAATAAATTTTCCATCATACGTGAAAAATAATTGTAAAGACGTGTCGAATTATTAGGACGCTTAGAACCGAAAGAAGTAATATATTTTCTAATTCTGTTTTGTTTATCTGTAAAAGAAAAAATAAATACTATAAGAATAGTTTACATTAAATTTCACATTTCTAAAATTCAGTTAGTCAGGGCTTCTTTACGAATTCCGTATTTATGTCAGGACGTTGACCGAACCCCTTGATAAATGTTCTGATAACTTTGCCGAGAATCACTGATTAGAGGAAATAAAACTTTTATTCGAAGACTAAACTTGATTTAATAAACTTTATCTGATTCATTACCGAACATTAGTTTTATTTATAAATTTTTCATCATACATGAAAAATAATTGTAAAGACGTATCGTATTATTAGGACGCTAGAAGCGAAAGAAGTTATATATTTTCTAATTCTGTTTTGTTTATCTGTAAACAGAATAATAAATACTATAAGAATAGTTTACATTAAATTTAATATTTCTAAAATTTAGTTAGTCTGGTCTTCTTTCTCCTTAAAGTATATCCAGAACTCTGTGTTTATCATCTGGACAATGATGGAAGACAATGCAAATGTTCGTAAACTTTGTCGAAAATCTATGTTTAGAGGAAATGAAACTTTTATCCGAAGACTAACTTGATTTAATTAACTTTATCTGATTCATTACCGAACATATAACTTTATTAATAAATTTTTCATCATGCATGACTAAAACACCTCGTGGTAAGATGACGCCTTCCTGAAACACTGCCTAAATGTTTTTTTTTTTTTTTCATGTCATTTTTTTTCCCATATAGGGTGATGATGATAGTGAACCTTTTTTTTTTCTTGACTTGTTAGTGTGTAATAAACGAAATAAAATCAAGTGCAGTGGATGCATGATTATCTGGCCCTATGTGGACAAGATATATGCCGAAAAATCGAAATTACTGGATAATCAAAAAAACATTTTTAGATGTATTTTAAAATTGTACAGTCAAGCAAAAAAAAAAAAAAAGAGAGAGAGAGAAGCCCGTGCATTTTAATCCTAAAACTGTCACAGATGAAAAAGAAAATAGCTTTTCGACTGGAAATTGTCTTTTTATTATTTTACGTTAAAGAAAAATAAGCTTAGGGGATCGTCTTCACACTAAAATTATACCAAACTCTTAAAATTTGATTGCGGACACCTAATTTTGACATCATATTTGACTTTTTGATAAATTTTAAGTTACCAAACAGAAAGTTCCTTTGGTCAAGTAGTTTAAGAATTATGAAGGTTTAAAGTTTTGAACTCCCAATGTTAAATTCATTTGTAATCGTTGCAAAACAGATTGCAAATGCGGGAATTTTTTAAGCATAACTTAAGAACTACTTGGCGGAATGTGCCGTAATTTTGAATTCGCATATTTGAAGCTTCTAGAAATCGATTTCTGTTAAAGAATTCATACATTACAAGTCATCTTTTCTTTTTTTTTCGAAAAAAGAGATACATTACGTATTTGAAATAAATTTTTGAAAAAAAAAAAAGATAAATTGTAACACGTAAATTTTTTAACAGAAATAAATTTCTAAAAGCTTTAAATGTGCAAATCCAAAATTCAGCTTATTCTGCTGAGTAGTTTTTGAGTTATGCTTCCAAAACTTCCCTCATTTCCAATCTGTTTTGCAACGATTACAAATAAATTTAACATTAGTTGTTTCAGGGGTCGTGAAAACTACTTTTTTATTGTAGTGAACTACAACTACAACTGCTTTATCGAAATTGTAGTTAATTACAGCTACAACTAATTGTTTTAAAAAGTAGCGACTACAAACTGCTTTTTAAAAATAGTCACTACTTCGCTACTTTCAGATTTTGTCAAAGGGTTCAATTTACATTAGAAATTGATAAAACGGATTAAACAGTAAAACGACCCCTGGTTATATCGTGTCTGACAGGATATAATTAAATAAATGCGACTTAACCGAGGGGATTAAAAAATTAAGAAAGATAACATACAAGAAAATGTTTTATTATTTGTATCCAACATGTTAGTTTATACACACATTAGAAATCTCGTAGCAACATTAAGAGAGATATAAATCTAGAAAATTACAGAGAGACAACTCTAAATGCAAACAACAAATAAATCTGTAAATAAAGAAATTCCGAATAATAAGAAACGTTAGCATTAAAAGAGGAAGACTTAATAAAGAGTAAATAGACAAATGCTGCCAGCAAGAAAATTAATTCCTTTGGTGGGTTAGTACTTGATTTTAGCAGCAAGTGTCAAAGGTAAAAATCTATGACTTTATACGTTGCGTTGTTATACACTGTAGCTGAGATTCGCAAATTGTTCAGCAGAATAAATTTTTCACAAAATAATCAAGTTTTGGTCACGTGATTTGCAGAATACTACATTTTTTCCCTTAACTAGCATTAAAAGTAGCGTCGGTTCTCATTACAAACTACTGTTTTTTTGTATTGAGCTACTCGCTACACTACATTGTTCAAAAAGTAGCGCGCTACACTACACTGCAGAAAAAAAAAATGTTGATTTTACAGTATAATACTGGCACCCCAGCTGCTAGTATTATACCGTAAAATTAACAGTAATAAACAGTAAAATAAGCAGTAATACGTAGCTGCGCATGCGTGGTAGCGTATTACTGCTTATTTTACTGTTTATTACTGTTAATTTTGCGGTATAATATTAGCAGCTGAGGTGCCAGTATTATACTGTAAAATTAACAATTATTATTATTATTATTATTATTTTGCAGTGTACAAACTACTGTAAAAAGCAGCGACTACTGTAAATTTGCTACTTGTAGCGCGCTACTTCCGACCCCTGAGTTGTTTTAAAGTTTAAACCTTCACAATTCCTAAACTACTTGGCTGAATTACTTTCTGTTTGGTAGCCTAAGGTAAAATTTACCAAAAAATCCAAATATGATGTCAAAATTAGGTATTGTGTTGAAAATTTTTGAATTTGGTACAATTTTAGTATGAAGACCACCCCTAAGATTAAAATTTTTTTTTAAACATAAATTAAAAGAAGGCATAATTTCCAGTCGAATAACTATTTGCGCTTTTTTTCTTTTGGACAATTTAGTTATTAAAATGTATAATATGTTCTCTCTCTCTCTTTTAATTATTTTGTCCGACTGTACAAATGTTAAACTATAATTAGAGTATAAATGAATTAAACTGGTACTATCATAGAGAAAAACTATAGTTATTATAAAAGAAATATTATAAATAAATGTACGGTAAATTTAAGGAGAAAATTCTGCTATCTATCTATCTATCTATTTATCTATCTATCTATCTTACCTATCTATCTATCTAAACATATATATCTATATTGTCATAGATAAAAGCAACACAATCTAAGGGGAAAAATCAATGATACATTTTCGTTTTCTCTTTTGTTTTGCTTGCAGTATGATTTCGGATTCCAATATAAAAGCACTTGCGTTGATTTCCAAAAATATTTTGCTGCCAAAAGGAATGAGAATATGCATACATGGTTGTGGGTGAGAATTCCTCCAAATTTTTGAACATTTTCAATCTATTTAAAATTTTTATTATGACAAATTGTGTATTATTTGTTAAAATTTACAATGTATTGAAAGACTCGAACAGCATTTTAATAATTTATACGCACTGTTACCATATTTAAAGTTTTGTATAATTTATTGTAAACGTTGCCCGGGCCCGTGATAATAAATTAAAACAAACCTCAAGTTTATATGATTTTATATCTTCCACCTTATTTTATATAAAATTATTTTTTCAAGAAAAATTCCCGAAAAATATTGATATTTAGGATAAAAGCGCTCGGAAGAACACATTTTCTTGGTTTTTCACGTAAGGTTTGTTTCATATATATTTTTTAAAAAGTTCTTGTTGCCCGAACTCTTTGAAATTTCTATCTGTTATAAAGATAACGGTTTTACAGACCATGTAATAATTTCGTGAAAAAGTATTGTTATCTAGTTGTAAAATAAATATCTTTTCTTCTTGCTTTTTTTTGTTATTTTGGTTTTCGCGTCGGCTACTTTAAACATAACAAAAAGAAATATTTCTCATCTTCCGAACTCTCTGAAATTATAATCGGTTATAAATATATCTATATCCAAGCTCTCTTTAAAATTTTGTAAAAAATTATCATATTTAGTAGTGAAACATGAGTTGCAGTAGAGCGACAACAAGCCAAAACACCACGCTTTTTCGCTTTTTTTAAAAATATTTTTACAGGTCCGAATGTTTAAAACAATTTTGAAGGTGGTGTAGATCTGATTTACCGAGATGCTTTACAAAGGTTCTATCGAAATACGGACGTTTAGTTATTTTTAGCGTAGAAAAATTATCGTCTCTGTGAAGCGCGAAGTGACCTGTGTTCGCCGGTGTTTCAGAAAAAGCTAAAATTCGTATTTTTTAAAACCAATTACACCGTAGGGGACAAACATCATTTCGGAAAACGATAATTTTTGAATTTTTTTTCAAAGGGTTAACAACGATATTTTTTTTCAAATTGATTGCGGCATTTGAAACGTTGGAGTACGATCTTTCTGAATATGTCATCCAATTTTAACTGTACCGAGTGGTTTTGTTGATTTAAGCCGATTTAAAGCTATGAAATAACACACACACAAAAAAAAAAAACTCACGTTCGGTTCTTCATTTCATCCCGATGCGTAAATCGGGTTCTGAGCATGCGCGAGAGATTTTTCCGACTCGCAAAGAAAGAGGTGAGTTTTTGATGAGTTTTTAGTTAATATATTGGCTAATTATCAAAATATTAGAAATTAAATTTGAGACTCAGGTGCATCAGGACAGGTCTTGGTCTATCCTCACCTAAATTTTCATACTTCTAGGTGCGCTAGATATTCCTAGCCGTCGCACATACACATACACACAGAAACACAGAGCGAAACTTTCTTTTATTCTTTAATTTCTATTAGTTCACACTCTCCCTATATATATTTATATATCTTGTTCAAATTTTCAATCGTTAATAAAGTACTTTTTATTCATCCACTCAAGTTCAAATACATTTTTTTAAACTTGTAGTGGATGGCACTTGATGTTAATACGGTTTTTTTTCAAATATTAGGCTATGATGTCATATACTCACGCACAGTTTTTTTTTAATAGGTTAAAAAAAGGAAAAAAGTTGCCAAATTTAGGGAAATTTTTCCTTTAATGGCAACCTAGTAATTGTATTAAGTTATTGGTTTGGCGCAGGCTTGAAAATCGCGCCAACCAAAAAATCGCCAAACAACCGTGCGTGAGTGTAAAGCATCAGTTCCAAATATTAATTAATTAATTAAATTAAATTAATTAATTTTAGTTTTTGTATCATAAAAAGCGACTAAAATAAGTAGCAACGCTTAAGACAGCGGAATATCTAAGTCATGGCGTAGTGGTCGGGACCTCCAGTTTAGTATACGGAATTCGGGTTCGATTTTCATCGTGACAGGGTTTAGTTATTTACACAAAACTTACTCATAAATGTGAAAAAAAAAGAAGATTTATATATAGGTTGTATATAAGGTTGTTCTTGAAAAGTCACTTTTTTTTTTTTTTTTTTTTTTTGGTTTTATAATGTTTATTTTAACATTATATATATAAAAAAATTCTAATAAATTTAATTAATTAATTTTAGTTTCATATGGGAGAAAAAAAAATTCTCTTATATAAGATATTTAGCAGGATATAAATTTAGGAATAAATACCATCAGTGGCGAAGTGTGTAGATCGCTGGAAAAAAATTTCTTTTTGACCTAAGTAGGAATTGACTTATTATTTTTTTTAGCTCACAGGCTATCAAAGCCTGAGAGCTTATGTGCCCGCCGGTTCTGTACGTACGTACGTACGTACGTATGTATGTATGTATGTACGTAACGCGATAACTCTTGATAGAACTAACCGTTTTACTTTAAATTTTGTTTATAGGTTCCTTGTGATAAGGCGCTTCCCTGATTAGTTTCGGAGGTTCATTGGTTAAGCATAAAGGGGGGAAACGGGGTGCTAACCCCTCATAATTTAGATAAATGAGTTTTTCATGCCGGATTATCCCATTTTCTTCAAATTTTGTATATAGGTTCATTGTGATAATGCGCTTCTCTGAAAAGTTTTGGGGGTTCATTGGTTAAGTATAAAGGGGGAAAGGGGGGCTATTCCCCCCTTAATTTAGATAAATGAGTTTTTCATGCAGAATTATCCGATTTTCTTCATATTTTGTATGTATATTCATTGTAATTAGAGACTTCCCTGATCAGTTTAAGGGGTTCATTAGTTAACTATGAGGGGGGTAACGGGGGGATGACCCCCCCTTAATATATTGTTGATTTCTTTAATTTTCGAGGGGCATATTTGAAATTCTTTGAAATAAGAGTACAATATACAATGAGTGTGAATAGTCTGTGAGCTCAATGCCCTCAGTTTAACTGGGCAGTTTTCTTTTTTATTATATTACTTGTTAGTATAAGATAAAAAGATAATGAAATATCGTCTGTAATTTTAGAATACATCCACAGACACCTTTGTTATAAAATATGTGAGGGGTATCAATTAACTAAGTGTGTCGTATTACAGAACATAGGATAATCGGGAATGTAGTAAACTACACTGTTATTATCTTACTTATATGTAAGCAAGCCCGGTGGGTAATAAGGTAGATGGGGAAGGGGGGGGGGGGTGTCCGAACTTCTTCGAACCAATTTGAAGAGTAAAGGCACTGAAGTCCCACTTTCATAAAAGTTTCAAAGGAATTACAAAACAACTTTCTTTGGACAAAAAAAAAAAAAAAAAGTCTCTATATTCTGGTGGCCCTTTCTCTTATATAACTCCCTTGCAACCCCTCATTTTCAATATTTTCAAACGAATTTAAAAAAATGTTTATCAATTCAGTTTGTCTGTCTGTCCGTGCTCTCTAAGTCTCGTAAATATACTCGGATTGCCCTGTTTTTTCGTATATTATTGAAGTTTACTATACTAGTAAATCTGCAGATCAGGAGCCTCTACGTCAGCTTTGAAAGTCATTATTTTTTAATACCATCTTTCATATTATTTAGCATCTTACAATCCGCAATTTAATTTGTTTATATTGCATACATATTTATAGGCATATAAAATACTTCGTTGTTTTCATAAATTAGAAGCGTTAAATTAAACACGATTTATGCAATGATATTCTGAAATTCTTATAAACTTCTTATTCTTGTAATTTTTTAGATTAAAAAATTCATTTCTTTAGGGGGGCTCCGCCCTCCTGAACCCCTCGTAATTTATTAAATTTGTATCCGTGATTTCCTATTGATTGTGTGAATGATTCTAGTATCTTGGATTTTGTTCAACACAGTGGTTTTATTAGGATAAGCAACAATTTCGAAAATAATTTCATGCTATCCTAATAAACAATATTTACTTACCTGTCAACCACGAAACACCTGCATCTGATGGATAAGTTGAATAATACCTCATATACAAAAGCAACTTATAAAATGTAAACTGAATCTACTATTTTCACTTATATCTATTTTAGAAATCTACCGTTATTAAAATTTTTGATTCGAAAAAACCGTTTTTATGGTCATTTGATAATATTTATTTTATCTAAGTGCATCCTGATTTAACTCGACGGAATAGCATACTAAAATCTCCCCCAAAATAGGCATAATTGGAAACTTTTAAACCTATTGGGTTCATTCATAATCGTGCCCACTGCCAATTCACTAAATAGCAAACGTGATTTGGCGCTATAAAGTATTTTTTGTAATAGATTTATGTTCACATTTTCCAGTAATTGTAATATTTCAGGATCGTTTTACTACTCTAATTTCTTTAGATTAACCACCTTGTTGTACCAGTGATTTTATCGTATTTTAAAAATTATATTAACTTTTCAACGACGAAACATCCACATCTGTTGCAGAAAGTGAATAATATCTCATGTAAGAAATATATACAGTGTCTCACAAAAGTGATGGGACACTTGTGCTTTATAAAAAGAAACTGCAATAAAATAAATAAACAAACATGTGCAAAAATTTTTTGGGTGTGTTTCATATTTAAAGTTAGTAACAATTATTACATAACATACATTTTGTCAAAATATTAAAATATTAATTTAGTAAAAATACAATTGTTCAGAACGGAGCAAAAAATGGCTCACATAAGTGATGGGACACTTACTTTTCCATCAAATATTTATCCAAAAATTTTACTTTTTAAAAGGTTTTAATATTTTGTTGGATTTCCTTTTACTTTTAAAACATGATTTAATCTTTTTGGGATGGATTCGACTATTTTTTTTGTGATTTCTGGAGTGATTTTACCCCATTCTTCTTGAAGCACCGATTTTAGTTGTTGTTTTGAAGAAATGGTGTGTTTGCGAATTCTTGATTCCAATTCTTGCCAAATATTCTCTATGGGATTTAAGTCTGGAGATTGTGGTGGTGTTTTTATTATTTCAGGACAGTTATATAGCAGCCAGAGTCTAACGTTCAGAGCAGTGTGCTTGGGGTCATTGTCCTGGTAGAATTTAAAATCGTTATGAAGGTTCAATTTTCGTGCTGAAGATTTCAAATTTTGCTTTAAAATATCAATATACTTGTACTGATCCATTATACTGTCAATAAAAACAAGATTACCAACTCCAGCGGACGACATACACCCCCATACCATAACTCCTCCTCCACCATGTTTTACTGTTGGTACCAAGTTCTGTTTGCGAAGTTCTTCCCTGGGTTTTCTCCACACCAAGATTCTACCGTCAGAACCAAATATATTAAATTTACTCTCATCAGCAAATATAACTTTATTCCAGTAATCAGAATTCTTATTTATGTTGGATTTTGCGAAAGCTAGTCTGAGTTTTCTATTCTTTTCACTTACGAAGAATTTTTTCCTGGCTACTCTACCGTGATATCCAGCAGATCGAATTACCCTTCTAATAGTTTCAGGATTAACAATTATTCCATATAATGCTTGTAAATCAGCAGCAACTTTTGAAGCACTAATTCTTGGATTTTTTTTAATATTTCGAACGATAATTCGCTTTATTCCATTGGATAGCTTTGATGGTCAGCCAGGTCTTCTTTTATCCTGAATCATATGATTCTTTTTATATCGTTTAATGATATTGAAAACTGTTGAACGACTCAAGTTAACTGTTTCAGCAGTTTTTCTAATAGATTTTCCACGTTCAATATGCAAATTAATAACTAATTTTCGAATTTCAGGCGAAGTTTCTTTTCGTTTAGCATTCATGACTACACAGAGCTAAAAAACACAAAAATTCCAAAACAAACTGGAGAGAAATACTGCAGACGATTTTATAAATTATTGCCAATTGCTTTTAAGTAAAAATAAAACCCCAAAAAATATTTTTATTGCTTATTTCAGACGATTTTTGTTGCATATATAATGGTGTCCCATCACTTATGTGAGCTATTTTTTGCTCCGTTCTAAACATTTGTATTTTTATTAAATTAATATTTTAATATTTTGACAAAATGTATGTTATGTAATAATCTTTACTAAATTTAAGTATGAAACACACCCACAAAAAAAATGTGTACATGTTTTTTTAATTTATTTGATTAGTTTCCTTTTGTAAAGCACAAGTGTCCCATCACTTATGTGAGACACTGTATATACAAATGTAAACTCATACTACGAGACTTGAATCCATATTACACGTTCAATGTTTTTGTAATTTTCGTTTTGAAAAAAATATTTCGGTAATCATTCTATAATAGTTAAACTGCAACTTGTATCAAAATAAATTCTCTTTTATGACAATAGAATATAAAAATCACTTGAAAATAATGTATTTTGTTAATAAAGTATTGCAGCAAAATAGTTACTTGAATTTTAGAGTTACTTGAATTTTATTATCTTGATATTCTTTGAAATGTGGTTGCTAAGCAACTGATAAATTAAAGAGAAAAGTAAAGAGAAATGCATTTTAAAATTTGTAAAAAGTATGAAAATAAAAGTTTTATATTTCCCGAACACATGCAAAAAAATTTCCAATATTTTAAACAATTAATTTCTAAATTCTAATAAATGTATCGGCAAATTGGATCGGTTATTGGATATATTTAAAACCTCCATATCGAAAATTTAGCATCCATAATTTTACGTTGAAATCCATTATTCAAATATGCGATTTTCATTTCAGTTAAAAATGAAATTTGAAAATCGTCTGCATTCCCAGTAGTATTATGACCTAAAAAGAAATGTTCTATATTTTTCGAATGAATGAACCAAATGTAACTAAAAACTATACAGTCAATTCCGGGTACTTCACCAACATACCTACCAAAAATCATCCTAATCGAATTATTTTTGCGGCAGTTATCGCGGAACAGACAGACAGACAGACAAACAGAGGGAAACCAAAAACTTTTCGCGTCTCCACAGTGAGCCTTCACTGACGTTTCGGCAATAACATTCGATATTGAAAGGGAAGTGCGCAGCATTTATAGTTCGTTTACAGGGACACGCAAAAGAATTCCGTTACATTATGGACTACAATGAAAAACTGTTTGCGGTGCATTTTATTACGATATTTCAAACATAATGAAATTAACAAGTTGGAAATTGTACGTCAAACGTGACAAATGAGGTGCGTTCGTACTATAACTAGTTACATAAATATTCAGATATTTTCTGATTTTTAATTCTGTGAAATGAACTATATCGTCTGCAGATTAATTTCTGTCATAAAATAAGTATCTCGGTCGCTTGACGATTGAACTTCGGAAGCTCCTATAACAAAAAAGCACCGATTTAAAAAAAAAAAAATTCAAACTTCTTAATAAATATTTTTATTAATATCTCCTAAAGTTTTGATTCGATTTTAATAAAATTTGAAATGTCTCGACAAAATTCTGCAAAGATAATATATTTTAAATTGCAAAACATTCGGTTGGGTAGTTTTTGCGTTGTTATATGCGGACGGACGGACAGACGGACAGACAGACAGACGGACAGACGAACGGACAGACGGACGGACCAAGCGACGACAATAGGTGCTACGTATTTATATAATTACGAACGCACCTAAAAAGGATCACTGCGGTGCACTACAACATATTTCCTATAGATTACTGAGTACGTATAGCTTTTACTGTTCATTTACGGAAATGCATAAAAGAATTCGGTTAGAGGGCTGAGTATGGATCGGGATCGGGATCGGGTTTGAATATTTCGCGTTCGGGTCGGGTTGACGAAATCTTTTCTTGTCGGCTTCCGGAAGTGTTACTCCTTGACTTCAGGCAGAATTTTCGATTTCGGGTTGGTTACAACCCGACCCGTGCAGGATTCTAAATTCGTTCAAATCAGTTACTCTAGCAAGCTCCTAGCAACGGTTACTTTTCGTTGAAATGATGCTTTTCCTACAGCGCCAGCTTGACTCCACATTACTGCGGATATCCTTCTTGAATTAAATCCTTTATTCCAGAACTAAAATGTCAGAGCTCTTGAAACAGACAAAAATATTGGTGCTCAGTACTTATGGCGCCTTCGGACACTGAACCTGTGTGTCGCGATTAGTGTTGCCAGGTGTTGCTACACTGTATGGCCAATGATGACCGGTCACTTGCGATTTTAGAAGTTTTGTTAAATATCTGGAAAGATACATGAGGAATTATCCTGAAACTTCAGGAGTGTAAACAACATAATAGACGTCATATATTTCCGCGAAGATTTTTTCCCGAAACCCCATAAGGGGCCGTCAACAAATTGAAGAAAAACGAATATCTTTTGGATAACTCTGTAAAAACTAATATTGCAAAAGCATTCAAACTGTAGATTATGATTAAGTGGCTTATTGTAATAATTTGGGTTCATTTTTATGAAGATAGTATGTATACTCAAAGAGAAATTCAGGTTTTTATAAAAACAGTCCCAAATTTTACCAAGTTTTTTGCTTATAATTTGCAGAGTTTTTAATATAAAAACAAGTTATTTTCAGAAAATATGACAAACAAAATTATACACAATACCCTGCAATCGGAATTAAAAAATAATAAAAATTGTATGAAAAATGAGCAGGTTTACTAAATAGTGTTTCACTGCGCATGCGCCAATTCAATCAAATTATACTGTGCATAATATATTAGCTAAATGTATGGACCAACTTTTGTGAAAGTCTCAAAAACATAGCTTTAAAATACTGATAGTAATCGTCGATAGATAAGCTCGAAATTCGCTGTTCCCAAATGGAAGCAAAAAGATGAGGGGTTGTATCCAAATATACTAGCTTATGAAAGTTGACATAATAAGAATGAAGTGTCTCTCATTGTATATTTGATACAACCCCTCTTCTTTGGGGGTTTGGATTTTCTTCTAAAACATGAGATGCGACTTTAGCTATAATAAGCGGTGAATGTACCTTTGTTGAGTATGCTTTTTTTTCACCTTTTTCAAGTGAAACGTAAACTTTGATGTTTTTTCTCTTTTTTATTAATTATGACTCTTATTTTACGCGTAGAAATATTAAAACCATGCTTTCCACATCCTTTTTTAATAATCCAGTAAGAGTATATCTCTTCGAAAAGCGCAAATACATAGCCGCCTACGATCCACTGTTTATTTTCCAGCGACATTTAAAACAAAGAATATTTTTAATGATGCAGACGATAATTAAATTTAGCATTTATGTGTTTAAAATTATCATAAAAGAGCCCTCCTTCAAGCTTCAGAAGAGAAAAACAAGAACGAAAAATCATGCGTCAAGCATAGATTATGAAACACTTTCCAACACAGCCAGAAAACTGTAACGAAACTTCACCGTTAAATAAGGTGAAAGAAGATATGTAAGTAAATAGTTTAGAAAACATATAACACATTGAAAAATACACTTTTCGAAATTACCTTCTAAAAAAGTCTGTCAAAAAAGTAGTCGAATTATTTTGTACAGCCCTGTACATGATCAATAGATGTGGATATATAGCATGATATAAAATTTAGTTTTGGTAGAATATTCACATTTAGCAATTTTCACCAATCGATGGAAATGCACTCGACATCTTTCGTACAGCCCAGTATATTATCTGAAGACTTTTGTACACACCGCATATTAAGCTAAAAGGCAACTTAAAATTCACTCGTAGCAATTACCAACCGTAAACGACAATGTATCTTTTTCTTTGCGTAGCCCTGTATATGAATTTATTTATATTCCACAAACTTCTATTAGACTACTAAACATAGTTCAGCAGGAAAAGGCGTAAACACAATTAAAAACCACCCTTAAGAAATTCACTCCCATAGCCTGTTATACTTACGAATTCTCATATGTAGCCCTGTATATGATCAACCGAGTTTATAAACACACGCGTACTAAGAAAAAATTTAGTTACACTTAAAAATGCAACCAAAGGTGAAAACGCACTTATCACACATAGACTGTAAATATCGCACATGAAATCGAAAACGATTTTTTCCCATAGACCATAATGCAACGGATTTATTTTGTGCGTCCCCGTAAACGAGCTATAATTGTTAAATACTTCATTTTCAATTACGAACATTCTACAGTAAACACGAATAACATATAAAAATTTCCTAGCAAGTCGAGAATATTTACGATAGTTGGAGCACGGACAGACAGACGGCAGCCAAGCGGCAGACAAACAGGCAGACAGACAAACCGAATTCATAAACACTCTTCAACTGTGTTGGAAAGTGTTAAAAAGTCATATTTTAGTTTCGTTGAAGCGTTCTGTTAGAGTAAGGGCAGTGTTGAATTCAGGAACTTTTCTTCGGGAGGGATTTCTGTGGCTCCAGGGGGCGGGGGGAATTGTACTTTTTAACCATTAAAAGCTTAAAATCTCAATTCTTCCGGGGAGATTTCAAGACTCCGGGAGCCCCCCCCCCCCGGGTCACCCCCTGAGTAAGGGTCTTTTAGTTCCATTGGGGGGGGGGGGGGGAGTCTTCTGTAAACTCGGTTTGGGTGGAGCATTTGCCGCACTTTCCTAATGTCCGGTCATATTCTTAACATTTAGAAAGTTTAATATATTCGATACCATTCAAGTAATTATTCGATTGCATGCCTCGAATTTCTTATACAGTTTCGGATCTACAAGAAATTTCGTTACGGAAGTGCAATCACTATTCACTCATCCCTATAAGACGAAAGAAAAATAAATAACGGCAATATCAACTAGTCACATTTTTTTTTCTTTAGACATGAAAATCACGAGAGCTGTTGCCACTTCCAGAGACAGCGGAAATATAACTTTCGGTAAAAATTATCAATACCCTTTTTTTTCAGACCTTGAACTCATGGTGAGTGCAAAAAAGAACTATAGCTAAGGGTGAGTCAAACTTCAGAAAAATAGATCAGATACAGTTTGTCTGACTTACGCATGTCGCGAGTGTGGTTAATTGGCAGAAAAAAAATGACGCTGGGGTCTTATTCTTTTTAATCCGAATTTCGGAAGTCATTGAGATAATTGTGTGGCGTGGGAAAAAAGGAAATGACGCCAAGCTGGCGCTGTAGCTTGGCGAAGCGAATAATGAATGAATAAATTTATTTCTAAAGATTTAAAGCAACGAATTATATCTTTAGAAAATTATTTCATTGTAAAACCTTGAATAAAAAAAGGGGGGAAATTATTTATTTGAGGTTCATAACCGTTTTTGAACTTATCTCAAGCGAAATAACTACCGTCCAAAGAGAAATAATTTGAAGCTGTTATATTAACTGACTGTCTGTTTGTATTTCACAACTCTTCCTCCTAGAATATGGAACGCAGCGATTTGAAATAAACACAAATTATCCGCATGGATCCGAGGATATCATATAAGCTCTCCGAATTTTAAAATTTCAATTAGTTTCCAGATATTAATTTTTTTGTAACTTTCAACGATGTTTTTCTAAAAATTGTAACCAAATTACTCCATTTTTGTGAAAACAAAAGGAAAGAAAACGTTAAAAATGAGATATCGTCTGCTATCCGAAATGGTAAACAAATAACTTTATTTTTGTATCGTTTGAATAAATTGATTTAATGAATTTTAGTTCACATTCTCTTTTTAAAAAAATGTAATGTAACGAACATCATATCACTTACTTCCATGTTTACTAAAATTATTATCAAAAAGCTGAAAGATTTTAATATTACTGATCCATATGAAATAATATTTCCCGAATTTGTTTAAAACGTAAATAAATGGACTGTGATAGAATATGGAGTTTTGGACATGGGGTCTGGAGATACGTACAGGGCATATACTAAGATTAAAAGTTTTTGTCCAAACCATAGAATTGCATACTACAGAACTTGACGGTACTCGCCTAGACGAATTCGCTAATGCTCGTATTCATCATCAACCTCAACCTAAAAAACCTGTGTGGAACACTGAAATCGTCATCGTTAATCTGATTGGACATCGGCCGTGATCAGGTCCAATCAGGTTCATCGGAGATTTCATTTGAGCGTTCGACCCAGGTTTTCTAGGTTGAGGTATATGGTGAATACGGATATTAGACGAGTTATACAAGTCAAGAAAGATTAGCTTGGCGATAGTGTAAAGTCTTCACATTTTTTAGCAAAATCCCCTTGACCAATAGAATTTTACTGTACATATGCCACTATTTTCTTATAGAGGCACTCTACTATAGATGCATCAAAATCATGTAACTTGCAAAATGTAATTTCTATAATTTTCAATTAATTTACGCTGTAAACAGGATTTCTTGCTTATAATAAGAAATTTAATAATTTTAATATCATAAATCTTTTCTATATGTAGATTTAAATTAGAACTGAAAGGGAATCTCATGAAGAAAAAACGAAAGATCTCATGTAATGCAAATGCAACACATCGGGTTTTGACATAATTAAATCAGTTCGAAGGGTTCATATTGCTGAGTTTCTTAATATAGTAAGTTTCAGAAAACGAACTAAATTCCTTTATTGAGGGTTATAAACATTTCTGAAATCTTCTTAGAATTTTCATTTTTTTAACACTTCACAACACAGTTAAAAAGTGTTCATGGATTCTGTTTGTCTGTCTGTCTGTCTTTCTGTCGTCTGTCTGTGCTCTAACTCGCGTAAATGTACTCGGATTGCCTTGAAATTGATGTATGTTACTTGCGTTTACTATGCCGTGTTTGGTATTGAAAATGAAGTGTGTAGCATTTAGGTTTCTTTTACAGGGACACTCAAAATAATTCCGTTACATTACGTTCTATGGGGAAAAATCATTTGCAGCGTATTTTAATGATGTTTAACTATTTTAAACATATTTAAATTGATTAGGTAACACTGAGGTGCACTACAAGGTGCTTACTGCCGAATATGGTATGCGTAAAATTTATCCTTCATTTACAGGGACACTCAAAAAATTTGGTTACAGTATTGTCTATGAACAATAATTGCTGGTAGCTCGTTTTCAGTTGTTGTACTCGTTTTTAAATGTAACTAATCTTTTTCATATTAATTGATGCATATAAAATATATAGATCATATACAGGGTTGCTCAAAAAATCTCATCTACATTTTCGTTTTTTAACGGAAATTGCTGAACGGGACTTTGCAATTGTGTTACATATTTCCAAACTAAAATAAATTTCAGCATACTGTGTAATATACATACAAATCTGTAGATCATATACAGGGCTGTACAAAAGGAATCGGATATTTTTTTTGACTATTGGTAGTAATTGCTTAAATTGGATTTTGAAATGTGTTATGCGTTTTCTAAATTGTTTACTTAGCCATTTTACAGTATAATTACATGATAGTATTATTGCTCAGTATCACATAGTAGTATTTAGTATTGCTCAGTCGGACTGGTAAATTGTATTTTCAGAATTGTATTTTTGAAATCTTGTATTTTCATAATTTGTATTTTAGAATTACATAAGTATAATTATTGCTCAATACCACAAAGTATGATCTAGTAATGCTCAGTATAATTAGGTAAACAAACCTGCTGGACGGGGCTAGTTGAGATTAAGCCGAAAGGTAGGCCTCCCGCCATGTTTGACCTTGACCTTGTTTATTTATTTAACTGTGAAGTTTTGTTACAGTATTCTGAATGTGTTGGAAAGTGGTTCACAATCTTATGCTTGACGCATGAATTTTCGTTCTTGCTTATCGTTAATTTTTTTTACGATTTTAAAGGGAGCTAACATTACTGTTCAGATTAATTTGGTCCTGAATTATAAATTTTGTTTTAAAACAGAAAAGAGTGGAGAAGTTGTACACGTTGAATTGTGAACAAGAATTTGCACAAGTTAAAATTTTACTGACTGGACATGTCCGTTTAATGAAACTATTTTAGTCTAGACAAGTTCAAGGAAAAAGAGAAGCAGCGAAGGATATTTAATTTTATCATTTTTCAATATCTGGTTGAAAGGAAGGATTTATTTACGGCCTGAAAAAAAAATTGAATCTGATTATTATATTTCTTTTTGATGCTGGCGCTACAGCTTGGAGAAATGAATACATTCATTTTCTAAATCGGCGAGTTAAGTCATTGGGAGATACTTTGTCTGTCAAATTATTCAGGAAATAGATGAATTTTATTGATTAAGAGTCATGAACATTCTGATTGTTTTCCAATTCTTTTGTAACTTTATTATTTTAAATGTGTAATTGAATGTAGAGACATTGCTATCATTAAGAAGCAAATAATATGATTATCTTCTATATCAATAAAAGAAAGATGTTTGTGTGTGTGTGTGTTGGCGATGAATAGGAAAATCTATCGCACGTAAAGGTCTGAAAATTTGGAAGAAGATAGACGGAGACAGGTCCGAATGTATTGGAGGCTCAGATTTTTAATTTTTCGATAATTAATTAAAAACCCCAATGAATATCACAAAATGACGAGCTTCCGTCACCCCGCCGATTGTGTCATAGAAGAAGGAATTAGAAGAAGGAATTATAATTCCTTCTTCTATGGATTGTGTCTCCCCCTGGCCGTGTAATCCTGTATTCTTCAAGCAGACGAAGGGAAAAGGTTAAGTTTTTCTTCATTTTGAAATCGAAATCGCCTTGATCCCCCAAGGAGTTACATATACACACACACAAAAAATGTTTATATATATACATATATATATATATATATATATATATATATTGGATTGAAAACGGTTGATGATGATGATTATGATATATATATATATATATATATATATATATATATATTACAACAACACTGAGATTAAAGAAATGCAAAGTTATGTATAGTATACCTTGGACAGGAAATATCGTCGGACAACAGTTGTCATTAATAAAATCAATAGAATAATAAGAAATGGATGGAGTGCTTTTGGGAAGAACAATATTATTCTCTAGAGCAGAGGTTCCCAAAGTGTGCTCCGCGGAGCCCTTGGGGCTCCGCCTATACTTTTCAGGGGCTCCGCGGCGTTCCAGGAAAACAAACAAAACGTGAAAGAAATTAGCATATTGCAAGAGAAAATTTTTCGAAAGTATGTAGGAATTTGTGTGTGTGTGTGTGTCAAAAATAAATACATCTATCACTAGGTGGAAAAATACTATAATATATTTTTTTTAATCAAATAAAAATTTGCATGATACATGTATCCATTTTCTATATAATATTTTTGGTATCAACTACTTTATTTTATGTTTCTGCATTTAATGTATCTATTTTAAAAATTCGACTCAAAATAAGCTACAAGAAATAGTATTCTGAATCGAATGCACAACGTGAATCGAAAGAGCAAATACGTGCCAGTGCTGTTATCTCTGATGGCCGAACAAAATGGAGAACATAATTGTTCTTTCGAGCTTTGCCTATGCATATATTTATACTTAGTTCTTTTATGCTTAGTAACCAGTGCAAAACAATTCAACCATTAAACATTTATACGTTACTAGCTGTTACCCATGACTTCGTTCACGCAACATTAAAAGAAGAATAAATATATTAATTATGCAAAATATTTCACTCCTGATAATTAAAAACGTTAATAATTAACTAACTATTTTTCTCATTTCATAGGATACAATACGGTATCCTTTTTTGATATAGGGACCTTGGCATGACTCATTCTTAAAAAAGAGAAATTTTGTGCCAAATAATCGCGAAAATGAAATTGCAACCAATGCAAAAAGGAGGGCCAAATAAAATCGTGGAAATAGACGAATTGGGTAAAAACAAATGTCAATTTTACCTGATAAACAATTTTACTTTTAACGCGAAACGTTTTAACAGCCATCCTTCAAAAAAAAAAACATTAATTGAAAATAGCATATGCTTTTTCTTTAAATTCAATTCTGCCTCCTTGGTTTAATGTATAGCTGAAACAAATCGTTGTTTTCTAAACGTTGACAGGCAATTTTTGTTCTCCAGAATAAATTGATTAATGAAGTTTGAATATGCGAAAATATGTTTTTATTATTCGGATAATTTACTGAAATCAAGATTTTGTTTTCACCATCTATTTAATGTTAAAATAAATTCTGTTTTTCAGTTTTAATGAGAAAATGGTGTAAAAAATATACTGATCTGTTTTATTTCTCCTTTTTTATACACAAATATGGAGTAATTTACTTTCCGTTTTTAGAGAAACTTCGTTAAAATTTACAAAAAAAAAAATAAATCTTGGCATCTGGTAATTTAATTTTGTAAATTCCGAGAGTTTGTATGACATCCTTGGATCAATGATAACCGGTATTAAGTAAATCGCGTTGCGTTCGATAGTCTAGGAGTAGTTGCGAAATACAAACACACGGTCAGATTTTAATATAATAGATTCGTGTTCCTTTTCCTTTTCTTAAAATTATGATGTGATTTTTAGCAGAAAACTCTCATCTGTATATAACGGATACTCATGCTTAATAATCAGTATAGATGAAAAAGCATTTAAATTTTTCGTTAGAAATATGGCGTGAAACTTATCTACTTTCTATACTTACTGATCCTTGTATTATTAATGTAAGGAATTGATTCACACTCATTTTAAAACATATAGGAAAATTCCCGTTTTATTTCAAATATGACGTCTCTTTTTCCCCAGTTAAATCCCCTTTTAATGACATAATTCTTCTTAATTTTCTTTTCCAGGCAATCAATTTCAATACTGGCATAGGGGAAATTATGTTACTTTAACGAAATAATATTAAATCTTTAGGTTTTATCAACAAAAATGGAACTATTAACATTCGTCATTTTTTTTAGGTAATCGAGTTATTTCTTTTAGTTTTAAGAATGAAAATAACTATTTCTCGCTATCCATGACATCATTTTCGACATGGATAATTTTGCGGAGCATATTATTGACATTTGCTAACCATTTTCTTTTCAAACTTCTTATTACTTTTTTAAATTTTAAATAAAAAATACGGTATAGTTATATTAGCCGTGCGAAGACGGTAAAACGCCTAGTATTGTTACCATACAAAAGATAAAAAAAGAAAAAAAGTAAAGAAAAAACCCAAGATCATTTTATTTCACCATAAAAGTATATCCTCTTTATTTTCGATGTATGACGTCATATTCGCCTGTTTCCTATGGTTACGCATATTGAAATCTTGTGTTATTATCAAAAACTAAAAAAATAACCTAAAATTCATAAAGATACAACTAAATGTAAATATATTGCTTGAAGGTGCGTAAAAACGTACATAAAACATTTAAAAGCACATTAAAGTCCTTTTAAAAATTCAAAACGTTTTCAACCGAACTACAGAGCCTATAATACATAGTGTGGAAACCAGCTATCCTTGTAATGCAAAAAAGTAATAAAAAAGTAAATAAAAAGTTGTAGCCTATAAATGTGCAACGGTGCTCCTACGATAATAAGCTCTAATGACATCGCATTAAGCTGCTTATAAGCTAGTAGATGGCGTTGCGATCCCATCGTTATCTTTCCAGCAACGTCGTACATTTATTGGATTTAATTTTTTTAGTACTATTTTGTAGCAGATTTCCACACTATGTATTCTAGGCGCTGTAACCGAACTACTCGGTCATCATCAGTGAAAACCTAATTGTTGAGTTGAGTTGTTGTCTCTTCGCGTTTTCTTGCTTGCCCGGAATAAACTACTTTACTTCAAGGGTTTGGAATATAAGGTGGGATGGGATAGGTAATCAATGATGTATTACTATTTTATTCCAGACTGCGTGGATATCATATGATAAAACATCGTTACAGACTATTTCTTTTTTAGATATTATTTCTAAAGACTCTCTTGTGATAGCTATTTATTAAAAAAAGTACGTTTTATTTCTAATAATATTATTTAATCTTCATTTTAATTCTTTAATTTTTTTATTTCATTTTTATTTTCCACGTGAAAATTTTTCAATTGAAACTAAATTGTTGAGTAAAAATTATTATTCCTTGTTTTGGTTTAGTTTTGGCAACGATAAAGTATTAGCAACGGTAAAGTAAATTTAACTATTTTAAAATATTATACGAAAAAATCTCCATTTATTCTCTATGAAAATAGCAAAAATTTGAATTATTAAGAAAAATATTTGAATAAAATAAACAAAACCCAGCCTATGTTCATTTGAGGGTTATAATCAACCTATATGCAAATATAGAGGATTATTAAATGCTCCATTTTGACGCTGGCATCAGCCTAACATTTGTACACAATCGGATTTATAATATTATTAGGATAGGATTGCTCGTCACACTTTGTGCAGAATAAAAAAATTCTATCGGCATTTAATATTTGTATATATTATATACTGTATTATTTTTATTTTTGGAATTTTAATTTCCTTAAACTGTTTATTTATTTATATTTTTAATTTTAGTTATTTAAATCTTCTATCCTATTTTTCAAAATTTATTTAATTTTTAAAACAATATTTGTTAAATCTTCGCTTAAAACGTCTTTTTTTTATATAAGATCTTGTATCATTTAAAGCCCCTCACTATATTAATTTTACATTTTTGTAAATTATATATATATATATATATTTCTTTTTTTTCATAACTTTGATTTCTTTAATCTGTTTATGTTATTTGTATTAATTTTTAGTTATTTAAATTTTCTATATTGTTCTTCATAGTAAAACAATGTTTGTCGCTTAAAACATCTTTTTTTTATAACATCTTGCGTCATTTAAAGCCCCTCATTAGATTCATTTTACATTTTTGTATATTGTGTATATATACTTCTTTTTTTATTTAATATATAACTTTAATTGCTTTAATATGTTTATGTTATTTGTATATATTTTTTTATAATAAAACAATGTTTGTCGATTAAAACGCCTCTTTTTTGTAACATTCTGTATCATTTAATAAACGCCTGATTAAATTCATTTAATATTTTTATACGTTGTGTAAATATTTTTCTTTTTTTCTTTTTGTAACTTTAATTCCTTTAATCTGTTTATTTTATTTTAATTAATTCTTAGTTATTTAAATTTTCTATGCCGTTTTACATAATTGTACCTAATTTTTAAAGCAATGTATGTTCCTGAAAACGCATTTTTTTAAATATCTTGTATCACTTAACAACGCCTCTTTACAATTTTGTTTTAATTGGTTTCAGCATTTCCTAAGATTCTTATGTTATGACGCCACTTTTTCCTATCAGAAATAAGGCTATAGCAATTTTAAAATATATATTGGTTCTTTACATTTGTCATCACACTAACAATCTAAACTTTTGCTCAGCTCCACCCCTTGCTTAGACTTTTCGTCAATGAGTACCCGCCCTTATATAAATTTAACCTCACCCATATATATCCCGTTTTGTTAGTAAAGTTTTTCTACTAGATGCAGTTATTTTAACATGCGTAGTTTGTAACCGTATATCTATTTTCAGTCAAAAACAACGATGAATATAAGTTTCTTTCAAAACCATAATTAATAGCTAAATACTTCAAATAAAACATCCAAAAAGTGAACGATGCTGTACCTAACAATAAAGGTTATAGATTTTGCCCCACCCACTTAAACACTAAAACGATAATCTGCCTCTAAATGTATTTTTAAAAACTGGTTTAAAAGAAGAAGCTCAGAGACGATTCGTTTGGGTTGCATGTTTAGAAGTACTAGAAACGTAAAGAAGGACGAAAAAAGAATCCGTAATAGCATGGTTCTATTACGGGTGGGCAGGATTAGCGAAAACATGTTATATAATTACTCATGGGCGACTGGGCCAACGCATTTTCTTTCTTTTCGCGAGTAGCCTATTGGGATTATGCAAAAGTCTCTCTTTGTAAACGAAAACTGTACTACAACTTACCTGTTTTCCTGTGTGCATGTGGTTTTCACCATAAATAATAATAGTTTCACGTAATCCCCAATGCAATGCATAACCCAGGCAGGGTTACCATTTTGGTTTTTAATTCCGAGTTCATACTGAAAATCAAAAAAGAATATTTTTTATTTTATAAATGAATCTTATTAACCCCTTAACAGTATTGCTCGAACGTAGCTCGGGTAGAAAGAGTTTTTCTTCATTACTAAAAACTTTCAGAAACCACAAATTTTTAACTATAATTTTTGCTGTATTTGGCGAACATATCTCGATTAAACAAGGCAGATATTTTAATACAAAAAACGTGGTTTTTAGTCCTTATTTTTAATTTATTGTGTTCAATAATAGTCATATTGAATAAAACTGTTACGGGGTTAAATAGAAAATTTTATTTTCAAAATTTCTAGTATGAATTCAGAATTTCTTTATCAAGAAAAGGGCCAAACTGAGAACCTTTGCCCCATGTTTGAAACTACTGGTTCGGACTCTTATCCAGCATATATTTCTCTGTACCATAGGCATAAAAAACATTAATTTGTAAACCATAGAGTACCGTGGGGTTAAGGGGCTCCGCCTTAGAAATTCTTCCCAAAAAGGGCTCCGCGAGCCCAAAAGTTTGGGAACCACTGCTCTAGAGTAACATGCCTCTTTGTTTGAAAAGAAAGGTGTTTAACCTACACTGACTTATGGAGCAGAAACATGGACGCTAATAAAACGGATGGTAGAAAGATTACAAACAACACAGCGAAGTATGGAACAATGTTTGCTAGACATAACTAAAAGAGACAGAAAGAGGATAACATGGATAAGAAGTCAGAAGAAAGTTTTTGACATCATTGAGAGAATTAAACGGCTAAAATGGAAGCGGGCTGGGCAAACACCCTACAGTGGTATACCAGAGATGTAAAACGACCAAGAAGACGACCTTAAGTAAGTTGGAGTGACAAAATCAGAAAAGTGGCCGGTGTTAATTGGATGACTAAAGCATTAGATAGGAAACAATGAAAAAATCTTGGGGAGACTTACATCCAGCAGTGGATTGAAAACGGTTGATAATTATGATGATACGGTATACACAAAACAGTTAGAATATCCCATACGAGTTAACAACATGCAAAACAGGACGTTTTTATGGAAATTTAACATATAATAAAAAATATAATTAAGAATATCCTGGGATAAAAATCTTTCTCTAGTTCTTTAATGCATATTATATTTATAATACACCTGTAGAAATTTAAATAATGCAAAATTATTAAAAATTCATGTAATAATAATCGATTTTTAAACATTTTATAATCAAATAAAAGTGCAAAAAATACATGATATAAAACTTATTTCTGGAATTTTTTTTTTCATGAATATAACTAATTAATATGTGTGCATTTGGAGGAAAGGGAATCATGTTTTATAAATAATAATAAAAATTTCGGATTTTTTTCTAACGGGAGGTCAAAAAAATTCTTTGATTGAGAACCATAAATATTCTCAGAATTTTAAAATTTTTAAACTTTATCTTTTAAAATATATAATTGAAAAGAGATGCATAGTTACCACCCACAGAGAAATAATTGAAATCTGATAAATAAATTTAAAGCGAGCACAAAATATTAGCAACATGAATAATGAATGGGTAAATTTATTTTCTAAAACAACGAATTAAATCTTTGAAAAAAATTTTGATTGTTAAATTATAAAAAAAAAAAAAATTGTCATTGAGGATATCAGAACTTTCAAATTCATTTCCAACTTTTTTTTTCTTAAATGTAAGGGAACAAGGGGCATAGTGAAATACTTAAAAATAATTACAATTTTCAAAATGAACAAACAGAAAATTTAATTGAAATTTTACACTACACAATTTATAATACCCTTGCCTTATAATTTTTTTTTCAAATTTTTATTCTTTAATTCCTGTGGTGTATTAAAGATGTAATACAATAGTAGAAAATGATCACTTTGCCTCAGGTATGGGGCAAAGTGATATTGTCAATAGGGCTAAGTGAAATATAAACAAGTTCACTTCTTTAAATGATTTTTTGCAGTTCGGTGATAATTATGCTAATCCACATAAGAAAAGAATTTGCCCATGTCTGAATTCTTTCAATTTACACAATTTTCCCAGTATTTCTGTATAGTATACACGACTTGTATCATCAGTTATAGGCCACACATAAACATCCTTTTTTTGGCTGTATGACTGCATGAACTTAACTGAAAGAAAACGTGGTCCATCTTGCGAGGGAAACGAAATCACTTTACCAACAAACTGCTTCTTAGTACCTGGAGCTTTATCTGAGTGCAACTCAATGAAGAGAAAATCCCCTTTATTTATTTCACTGAATTCCACTGTTTCTGTAACAAGCTGATTAGTACCTGGAGCTTTATTTGAGTGCAACTCAATGAAGAGAAAATCCCCTTTATTTATTTCACTGAATTCCACTGTTTCTGTAACAAGCTGAACTTTACCCTTGTTTTCAGTGAGACCATCTTCCAGGGCCTCAAATTCATCTTCTGTCTCAATGTTATCATCACAAATATCAGATTCTACTGATGAAGTGGATGAATCTGAATATTAATTTTTGTATAGTATGTTTGTTATAATATGTTTCTTTTTCTCTCTATTAAATCCCGAAGATGCTTCAAATAAGCTCTTAGCTATCTTTGACTTACAGGTTGTAGCAGTCATCATTACACACCTGAATATGTAAGCAAGATGATTTGACACTTTTAAAATTATAAATATTTTGTAGGGGAAAAGTGAAATAAAATATTCCGGTTTGCCCCATCACTAAAAGTCTTTTTCACTTTGCCCCGCATGTGCATAACAAATGTTTATACAATTTTAAACCAAAAGTAGGCCTAATATTAAATAAACAAATACTTCACTAGACAGCAGAAGAATATAATTTATATTTACAACATTAATAATAAGAACTTTATCATTATATAATTCAAAAAATGTTATTTACTTACCTAATAATATTACAATATATTCACCAAATTTGAAAAATGGTCACTAACATTATATATATTGATCTCTTGAGGTGATTGCTGCCTGACAGTAAGTAAGTAGATGTAAAATAACATAATTAAAATATCGACTGGTAGGTGGCACTTCATACAGACCAAATAATAAGCCATTTGAAGCAAATTTGGTTCACTTTGCCCCTCTATTTCAATTTTGCCCCAAGTTCCCCTGCATGAAAGGAGAGATGCCGATACTATCCAGAAAGAAATAGTTTGAATCTTATCAATCAATTTAATCTGGCACTAAATCTTGTCGAAATGAATAATGAATGAATAAATTTATTTTCTAAAACGACGAATTAAATATTTGAAAAAATCTTTCATTGTTAAATTATTAAGAGGGAAAAATCCTTCCATTGAAAATTGAGAGTCTCAGAATTTTCAAACTCTCTTTTAACTTTTTTAAAAAAGAAAATGTAATTGAAATGAGATATATCGATATCGTTCAGAGAGAAAAAAAAAATTCCGATTAATAAATTTTAGACTAGCACCAAATCTTGGACAATTGAATAATGAATGAATAAATATATTTTCTAAAGCAACGAATTAAATCGTTGGAAAATTCTTTCATTGTAAAATTATTAAAGGGGGGGGGGATATTCTTCCATTGAGAATTGAGAATCTCAGAATTTTCCAACTCATTTTCAACTTAAAAAAAAAAAAAAAAAAAAAAAAAAAAAAATGTAATTGAAAAGGAATATATCGGTATCGTCCAGAGATAAATAGTTTGAATCTGATTAATAAATTTTAGTCTGGCTCTAAATCTTGTCGAAGAGAATAATGAATTAATAAATTTATTTTCTAGAGCAACGAATTAAATCGTTGTAAAATTCTTTCACTGTTAAATTATTAAAGGAAAATAAATAAAATTCTTCGATAAAACAATAATGAATTTTTAAAAACGAAAAAAAGAGTAATTCATTTTTTTTTCACAATAAGTTTTTTTTACCTGTAATAATCCTTTAATAATAAATTTTAAAAAACGAAAAACAATATTTTAATTTTTTTTTAAAGACTGTGTCGCTAAATTGACTAAAGATCATAATTAAATGCCTTTTGAATTTCATGTTTACAACACTTTTCTGACCTCTATTTAAGATATCTATATATTTTTAATTAATTAGCTTTGCTAAAAACAGAAATTTTAAAGAGACAATCAAAATTTGATTTTAGAAAAAATTAAAAAAGTTACCCCTCCCCCAACCCCCCCCCCCCCCCCCAAAAAAAAAAAAAAAAGAAAAAAAAAAGAAAGAAAGAAAAGAATCTCATGTTAAAATGCAAGCTTTTAGCATTTATTTAATAATTAATAAAAATAACTTTTTAAAGTTGATAGTATTTTCTTATTTGCTATGTTTTGAATTTCATGCTTGCAACACTTAATATAATAACCATTTAATAACGGCTATTTTATCCAATTCGTTTACTAAAAACGGAAACTAAAAAAAAAAATTCTGAAATATACGATAGCATTAAACGAATTAAAACTAAATCATCTCTCTTTAAAAAATCATTTTTTACAAATCTCCTCTCCCATCCACCATATACAAGATGTCATAAAATATATTTATAGCAAATATTAGCTATTTTTTAAAAAGTTCAGAGATGAAAATTTTTATAGCATCCCTGGTTCTTTTAAATTTTACTTTATAAAAATTTCTCCATACTATAACATGTGAAACAGTTTACAATTCAATTTTTTTACGATCAAAACTTATCGAGATACTTTGAATTTAATGAATTTTCAGCGCTTTCTGGCACTAAAAACGCGTTTTTCTATTTAGTAAAAAAAAAAAAAAATATTTTTTAAATATTAAAAAAAGTATTAGTTGAAAAAAAAGAAAGAAAGAAAAAGCGTCTTGCAGAGACACAAGATCGGCGGATATACCCGTTAGAAATATAATATATATATATAATGCTTTTATATGTACTGATTTTATTATTATTATTATTATTATTATTATTATTATTGAGATGAATTATCCAACATTGGAAAAAGAAAATAATAAACTATGGTCCAGTTAATGTAGCTTAAAAGAAAAAAAAAAACTTTTCATATGAAGTGGTAGGGGAAGCTTGCGCCTCATGAGCCCCTCCCTTTCCCACGTCTTTGCTTAAAAATCAAATTTCCATTAGAAAATAATTTTTACATCCCTCCTGACAACTTAACTAAAAACTAAAAATTTAATACTTTTTCTGAAACATACGATAATATTTAAAAAATTCAAATCAATTCAAACTTCCATTAAGAAATCATTTGTAGAATTTTCCTCCCACACCCATTTAAAAGTAAAAACAAAAGTAAAAAGTAAAACAATATATTTTCGCCAATACGGCGAAAAAAATTCCGAAATGGCAAACCGCAGATTGATCCCACTCTCATCCGTTGAAAGATGGAATACCCGGATGAGTATGGAGTTTCTTCACTCACTCTTTCTTTTTAATACTCTTTATTCGTTAAAAAGTTGCGGTCCGTCAGAATTACCACTTTCGCTCATCCGCTCACATCGGACTTAACTTTTTGTTCCGAATCACCGCACAAATAAGGGGATACCTCTGAATATATTTTCTCTCTCTGTTCTTGCCGGTAAGTTGTTATTAATATATATATTTTTTAATTTTAGAGTAAAATCATTATTGTAGTATTTTTTTTTTTTTTGAACAATAACATTTTTTGTGAATTTTTTTTTTTTTTTTTTTATGTAAGACATATATTTCTAAATATTATTTTATCTTTGCTTTTATTTTCTACCGGTAAGTTGTTGTTAATATATATATTTTTTTAATTTCAGAATAAAATTATTATTGTAGTTATTCTTTTAATATATATATTTTAAATTTCAGAATAAAATTATTGTTGTAGTTATTTTTTCGGATAATAACACTTTTTGTGAGTTAACAGTTTTTTTTATGTATGACATTAAATATATATATCTTTAAATATTATTTTTCTTTGCGTTTTTATTTTCTGCCGATAAGTTATCATTAATATATATATACATTTAAATTTCAGAATAAGATTTTTATTGTAGTTATTTTTTCGGGTAATAACATTTTTTGTGAGTTAAAAGTTTTTTTTATGTATGACATTAAATGGATACCTCTAAATATTATTTTCTCTGCTTTTTATTTTCTAACGATAAGTTATCATTAATATATATATTTTAAATTTCAGAATAAAATTTTTATTGCAGTTATTTTTTTTATTATAAAATTTTTTGTAAGTTAAAAGTTTTTTTATGTATGACATTAAAGGGATACCTCTAAATATTATTTTTCTCTGCTTTTTATTTTCTACCGATAAGTTATCATTATTATATATTTTTTAAATTTCAGAATAAATTTTTTACTGTAGTTATTTTTTCGGATAATAACATTTTTTGCGAGCTAAAAGTTTTTTGATGTATGACATTAAAGGGATATCTCTAAATATTATTTTTCTCTGCGTTTTTATTTTCTGCCAATAAGTTATCATTACATTTTTTTTTTAATTATTTTAGAATAAAATTTTTATTTTGGTTATTTTTTCGGATAATAAAATTTTTTGTGAGTTCAAAGTTTTTTGTTGTATGACATTAAAGACATATATTACATCTCTAAATATTATTTTTCTCTGTGATTTTATTTTCTGTCGACAAGTTATCATTAATATACATATTTTAAATTTCAGAATGAAATTTTTATCACAGTTATTTTTTCGGATAACATTTTTTGTGAGTTAAAAGTTTTTTGATGTAAGACATCAAATGGATATATCTATAAATATTATTTTTCTCTGTTTTTATTTTCTGCCGCTAAGGTATCATTACTATATATATATTTAATTTCATAGTGAAATTATTTTTATAGGTTTTTTTTTTCGGATAATAACTTTTTTAGTTAAAAAATTTGTGATGTAAGGCATAAAAAAAAATATCTAAAAAATATTTTTCTAGAATGTGTTTTTATTTTCCATCGGGCAGTTGATATTAATATATATATTTTTAAATTCCAGATTAAATTTAATATTATAATTATCTTATTTTCGGATGCTAACATTAAAAGATTTTTGATGTATGAAATCTTTCTCATATATTTTTTTTAAGTTAGGGACGTTGTTATTTTTGAATTAGACAGAAAATAGATAAATGTATATATTTTTAACTTATAATGTAATAACAGTGAAAAATTATAATTATACTTCAATCTCGATTCCAAATTACCGCTTAATTGTTATTAATATATATTCCACAGTAAAATTATTAACAATTTTTGAGAGGGTTTTTTTATGTATGAAATCTTTCTGATATTTTGTTTAAATTTAGGAACGTTGTCATTTTTAATTAAAGTGACAATAAATAAATATATATCTATTTTTCGTTACTCCAGTGAAAAATTATAATACTTAAATATCTGTTTCAAATTATCACTCAAATCAGGGGATTTTCTATCAGGGTTTTTATTTTTTGCCGAGAATTTCTTATTAATATATATATATATATATATATATATATATATATATATGTTAAAAATTTTTGAAGTGAGGAAACCTTCTTTTAAAAGCAAGAACGCTGTTTTTAAATGAAAGCGAAAATAAATAATATATATAACTTTACCTTATAATATAATTCAAATGAAAAATTATAATTACAAATTACAGAAGTCTTAAATCTCGATTCTAAATCACCCAACAAATAGGCAAATGTCTCTGAATCCCCCCTCCCCTCTGTGTTTTTTATTTTTAGCCTGTAAGTTGTAATTAATGGTAAAATTATTATATAAGTTATATTTCGCATAATATATATATATATATATATATATATATATATATATATATATATATATATATATATACTTTTTTGCGAGTTAATTTTTTTTTTCTTGTGTAAGAAATCTTTATGATATTTTTTAAGGTAGGAACGTTATTATTCTTAAATAAAAGCGAAAACAAACAAATACATGTTTTTACACCTCATTATAGAATCCCAATGAAAAATTGTAATCAGACTTAGCTATCGATTTTATATCACTGCACCAATAAGAGACTATCTCTGAATATGCATTATATTTCCTTTGCGTTTTTGTTTTCTGCCAGTAAGTTGTTATTATTATTTTAGAAATTTTAAAATAGAGTTATTATATTGTATTCAAAATAGAGTTATCTTTTTATACGAGTACAATAACATTTTTTGTCAGTTAAAAATGTTTTGAATATGTAAAATGCCTTTTATAACAGTTTTAAAGATTATTATTTTTAATTTAAAGTAAAAGTAAATAAATATAGGTATATATATATATATTTTTTTTTTCACTATAATACAATACCACTGAAAAATTATAATGAGTCTTAAATCTCGATTCCAAATGAATAATAATTAAATAAACTTAAATAAAGGGATATCGTTGATTTTTACTAAATTAAATATTTAATAAATTTTTGATAATAAGGTGAAAATTTCTCAACACGTATTAATTAGTTTAACTATTAAATAAAATAGGTTAAAGTTCATTGGTATTTCCTAAGTAAAATTTTATGTTTATTTCTATTAGATAGTTTCTCATATTTAAAAATAAGACATAAGAATAAAAATTATGTTTTATTATTAACATATTAAAATTCAGAAATATATTTAATTATATAAACTGATAATAAACACTTTTCTTCATTTAAAAAATAAACAACATTTAAATATAAATATATGTATTTTTTTTTTCACTGTATCTTATTTCTCACACGCCTTAATTGCTTGAGCTTTACGAATAAATGAAAAGTTTTATTTAAATAACATTTATTTTATATTCTTTTAACTTGTATATTCGTAAAATTAGCTAATTATTTATTTTAATTAAACAAATATAACTGAACAACGGCACTTATTAAATAATTAATTGCACTTATTTTAAGTATCAACCGCGAAAAAAAAATAAGAAACTTATATTTATGCGTGGAAACCTGATATTTTACGTGTACAATAATATTTCAATATGGAAAATATATTCCTGATAAAATTTCAAATGTTCTGTGATTTAATTTTTTTTAAAAAATACAAATAATATTGACATGTAAAATATAGATATTATTTTAAAATCTTGTTTTTAAAAAAAAGTGATTTGAAACCAAGAAATATAGAAGTTGTGGAAGAAAGATATTTTAATCAAATATAATTAAACAACTGCACTTATATTACGTATCAACTGCGAAAAAAAAAAATAAGAAAATTATATTTACGCGTGGAAACCTGATATTTTACGTGTAGAATAATATTTCAATATGGAAAATATATTCCTGATAAAATTTCAAATGTTCTGTGATTTTATTTTTTTAAATACAAATAACAATGACTTGTAAAATATATATATTATTTTAACATCTTGTTTAAAAAAATGATTTGAAATTAAGTTATTCTTAAAAGATAATTAGGTTCGGCGTATAATTTTCAAGAAATATAGAAGTTGTGGGAGAAACATATTTTCCTTTGCATAGTCTACTCGTTTTCTCTGTAACACGATATTGTATTCGATGCTGTCTTTGGGCCTCTATCAAGGCATTCCAAGCAAATTCTTCAAAAACGTGTAAAAATATTTTGGATTACATAACCCTAGAAAAGACCTTTTTTCAAGACATTTATCTTTCGGTAACGTTGCCGTAATACAACTTGTTGCTCAGCTGTTACTTAATTTCCTCGTTTGACACTTCAAGCAGACTGACTCTGAGGAGGAGATTTTAAGGGTTTTTCTCACAGAAGTAAAGAGGTTTCGTTCTCTCAATCTCAGAAGATTTTCCCATAGCGTATTTTTCGGCCACGTGCCCGAGAAAGTAACTTTCGATTAATTCTATGTCTTAACATTTATTAGTAAATAATGAAGCACCTTTTCAATTTTTTCATAACTTATTTTCTCTCATTAGCATGTCAAACCGACACTGCGAAAGAAATTATTAAGGGGTTTTCTGAAATAAAGAAATTCGATTGCCTTAATTTCAGAAATTTTTTGATAATAGATTTCTTTCAGACGTATAATAAAAATGTCTTTTTCAAGACATTTATCTTTCGGTAACATTGCCGTAATACAACTTGTTGCTCAGCTGTTACTCAATTTCCTCTTTTGACAGTTTAAGCGGAGTCTACAGAGGAGATTTTAAGGGTTTTTCTCACAAGTAAAAAGGTGTTGGTTCTCTCAATCTCAGAAGATTTTCCCATAGCGTATTTTTCAGCCACGTGCCCGAGAAAGTAACTTTTGATTAATTTTTATGTCTTAACATTTATTAGTAAATAATGAAACACTTTTTCAATTTTCTCATAACTTATTTCCTCTCATTAGCATGTCAAACCGATGCTGAGAAAGAAATTATTAAGGGTTTTACTGAAATAAAGAAATTTGATTGCCTTAATTTCAGAATTTTTTTGATAATAGATTTCTTTCAGGCGTATCATAAAAATGTCTTGTTCAAGACATTTATCTTTCGGTAACATTGCCTTAATACAACTTGTTGCTCAGCTGTTACTTAATTTCCTCTTTTGATACTTCAAGCGGACTCTGAAGAGGAGATTTTAAGGGGTTTTCTCAAAAGTAAAGAGGTTTAGTTCTCTCAATCTCAGCAGGTTTTCCCATAGCGTGTTTTTCAGCCACATGCCCGAGAAAGTAACTTTTGACTTATTCTTATGTCTTAACATTTATCAGTAAATAATGAAGCACTTTTTCATTTTTTTCATAACTTATTTCCTTTCAGGAGCATGTCAAGCCGTCACTGAGAATGAAATTATTAAGGTTTTTCTGAAATAAAAAAAAAATTGATTGCCTTAATTTCAGAATTTTTTTATAATAGATTTCTTTCAGACATAGGGATAAAAATGTAACTTTTGACTAATTGTTATGGCTTAACATTTATTAGTTAATAATGAAGCACCTTTTCAATTTTTTTATAACTTATTTCTTCTCATTAGCCTGTCAAGCCGACACTGAAAAAACAATTTTTAAGATTTTTTTCTGAAGTTAAGAAATTTGATTGCCTTAATTTCAGAATTTTTTTTTTATTATAATAGATTTCTTTCAGACATATGATAAAAATGTAACTTTTGACTAATTATTATGTCTTAACATTTATTAGTAAATAATGAAGCACCTTTTCAATTTTTTTATAACTTATTTCCTCTCATTAGCATGTCAAGCCGACACTGAGAAAGAAATTTTTAAGATTTTTTTCGGAAGTAAAAAATTTGATTACCTTAATTTTAGAAAGTTTTCTGTTAACACATTTCTTTCAGACATATGACAAAAATGCAGCTTTTGACTAATTGTTACGTCTTAACATTTATGAGTAACTAATAAAGCAACTTTTTAATTTTTTCATAACTTATTTCCTCCTATTAGCATATCAAACCGCCACTGAAAAGAAGATTTTTAAAGGCTTTTTTTGAAATAAATAACTTTGATTACCTTAATTTCAGAAACTTTTCTGATAACCCTTTTCTTTATGACATATGACAAAAATGTACATTGGACTAATTGTTAAGTCTTAACATTTATGAGAACATAAAAAAACAAATTTTTAATATTTCATAACTTATTTCCTCTCATTAGTATGTCAAGCCGACACTGATTTTTAAAGGGTTTCTGAAATAAAGAACTTCTGAAATAAAGAAATTGTCTATCAAATATTAAAAAGAGGCCGCCTCAGTCGTTCGTATATATTAAACAGCTTAGCCCGCTCAGTGTCGTATACTTATTGAATTTCGCTATTAAATTTTTCGGGTGACATTTTCCGTGATTATGTCTTAATATTTTTAGTAAACAGTAAAATATATTTTCAATTTTTAAATTACTTAATTTCTTTTATAAACGCTTCAATCAGTCTCGGGGGAGATATTTCAAGAAATTGTTTGTCAAATATTAAAAAGAGGCCGTTTCAGTCGTCCCTGTATGTATTAAACAACTTATCCCACTCAAGACCGCTCGTCGATGTTTTAAACTTACTGAATTTAGCTTTTAAATCTTTTCGTGATCAGGCTACCTCCCCGGCAGTCTTGAAACGTGCTGCAATTCTAACCTGCTACGCGGTAGTAATTTACTAATTTATTTTTAATTTCATTCCAATAAAAGTCAATTATTAGTCAAATATTGAGCCAAAACAGTGTTTATCGGGTTTGCTTTGAATTTTTTTTTTTTTTTTTTTTTTTTTTTTTTTTTTATTTCACCCACAGTCACAAATTGTCATTAATCAGATATTGTGCTAATATTATATTTACTGGATTTATGTTGGAAAGATTTTTGGTATTTTATTTTTAATTTAATCACAATAGTAAACTATCAGTTGTAAAATATTGCGCCAATACTCTTTTTATTGCATTTAAGTTTGAAACATTTTGGTACTTTTTAAAAATTTAATTCCAGCAACAATCTATCATTAGCCAAGTATTCGCCAATACTGTGTTTATTGATTTGCCTTAGAAATGTTTTGACATTTTTTATTCATTTAATGATATTGGCTCAAGTGTGAACACAATTCGTTTTTTAATTCGCCAATATTACATAATTTGCTATGAGTGAATTCATTAAATGACAATCAGTATGTATAGAAAAGAATGGAATCAAAAGAATTCTAAAAAGCTTTTGTATTAAATAAATCATATTATATATTGAATTAAGTTTACTAATTAAAATAATTTAAGAATGTAAAAAAAAAATCATAATAATAACAAAAAGAACTAGTTATTTATAAATTTCTCTCTCAGGCTTTGGCCTTTACCTTCACTTATCGGACAAAATCCCTGAACAGCATCTATTATGTGTGTGAAACCGGTTTACAAAGGCTATCAAAAATGTACAAGGTTATGTTTTAATATCACATAAAGGAATACATCGATGGGTGAGGAAAAAAACAAGGTTAGATAAACTGTTTCCGAAATGAAATTATGTTAAAAATCATAATTTATTCTAATTAACCTCTCAATGTTTACCTTTTTTACTTATTTTATTGCATATTTAATAAAAATTGTTTGTGTATTCAATTAAATACTGATAAATAAAATAATTAAATGTTACTCAGATAAGATAATGTAAAAATAAGATAATGCAGTAGACCTCATTATATAGCTTATTCGAAGATATCGTTCTTTCTGTAAAAAAGAAAAAAAAAGGAAGAAAAATCATATGTCATAGAAACTCATAGTTTTTTATTGTTCCTAGGATTAATTAATTCATAAAAATAGCCCTTTTTTAACAATACGCTTTTGCCCTTTTTTTTTTTTAATCGTTATTCATAAAGTACTTTTTACTTTCAGATTTTATAATATGCTTTACTTAGATAATATTTTTCATATTGTAAAAGTGTGATAAGAGAACATGATAACAAAATGACATGTATCATATTAAAAAACACATTCTAATCGCAAAAAATAACATTTGTGACGTTTTATTGACATTGAGATTGCATGTAAAAATATGTTATACAATGCAGAAGAAATTATCTTTTTGCAAATGATTTTTTTTTCTTGAGAAATTTTGCGATTTTTGAGAATAACTCATTTAAAGTTAAAGTCAGTTCGAGTTTTTTTTTTTTTTTTTTTTTTCTTGACGATTGGAAATTATATATTTTTTAAAAGGAAGAAGAAAAAAAAAATCGATTTTAAGTAGGTTTAAAACTGGCGAGTTATTTTAATATAATACAATAATGTCTAATCTTGAGATTTTTTAAAATTATATTTATGCATTAATTATATTAATGGATAATTGTATGGTAACATTTTAAATACATTTTTTTTCATATAATATAGTTAAAGACGGTGACATAAAATAATTTAAAAATATCTATTAAGTATTTTTCTTTTATTTTCACCATGTAAAGATGTTTTCAAAAAAATTTCATTAAGATAGAATTTGATTTTTTCTTTCTTTCTTTCTTTATTTTTTTTAATTTTTTTTTTTACATAATATAATGTCGTCTAACCTTGAGGGTATATTTAAATGATATATATTTATTACTTATATTATCAATGTATATTTATTATTTATAAAATTTTTAAATAAAAAAAAGTCATATAATATAAATAAAACAAGAACGAAAAATCATGCTTCAAGCATAGATTATATAACACTTTCCAACGCTTCCAAAATAATTTTACAAATCATACCGTTTAATAAGCTAAAAGATAACATCTAAGTAATCCGAATACTTTTATTCAGCCCTGTATAGGATCTATAGATTTTTATACTACATAGGATAATAAATTTTAGTTCAGTTAGGAAACGCGTAGCATAGTTTAAAATTCTCCGTCTGGAGTTAAATAATACGGAAATGTGTTCGCGAACTTTTGTGCTTCCCTGTATAGGATCTACATAATTTATACACACCACGTAATAGACAAAAAGCGAGTTAAAATTAAAATCGCTTTCAGTAACTTAAAACGCACTTCGAGGAATTATTGTTAACAGACAGTAGATAATTCTTTTGTGTGTCCCTGTAAATGAACGATAACTGCTATACACACGATATTCTGTAGTAAGCCTCTTGTAATGCACCTCATATAAATTTCAATGCGTTTTAAATAGGGAAACATTATTTAAATAAACCGCAGACGATTTTTCTCCATAGACGTAATGTAACGGAATTCTTTTGACTGTCCCTGTACAGTAAGTATAAGTGCTATGCACACCCTATTCCATGTTAAGCTTCTTCTAATACACCTTAGTGATATATATAAATTTCAATGCGTTTAAAATAGTGAAACATTATTCAAATAAACCGCAAATGATTTTCCCCCATAGACCGCAATGTAATGGAATTCTTTTGAGTGCCCCTGTAAAAAAACTATAAGTGCTACACACTTCCGTTGAAATAGGGAACATGCTATAGATAACGACTATAACATATAAAAATTGCAGAGCAATCCGAGCATATTTACGAGAGTTAGAGCACGGACAGACGGCCAGACGGCAGACGGCAGACGGCCAGACAAACCGAAGTCATATACACTTTTCAACTAGGTTGGAAAGTGTTAAAAACGTAATTTCAGGAATTTTCAATAAATACAATATTCGGAAAAATATCCGAATACTTTTATGTAGCCCTGTATATGACCTATAGATTTGTATATATACATAGGATGCTAAATTTTAGTTTAGTTAGGAAACGCGTAGCACAGTTTAAATTCTCCTTCTGGAGTTTCTGTCAATAAACGGAAATGTGTTCGCGAACTTTTGTGCTGCCCTGTATTGGATCTACAGAATTTATACACACCACGTAATAGACAAAAAGCTAGTTAAGATTAAAATCGCGTTCAGTAACTTAAAACGCACTTCCAGGAATTATTGTTAACAGACAGTAGAGAATTCTTTTGTGTGTCCCTGTAAATGAACGATGACTGCTATACACACACTATTCTGTAGTAAGCCTCTTGTAATGCACCTTAGTAATATATATAAACTTCAATGCGTTTAAAATAGTGGAACATTATTTAAATATGCCGCAGACGATTTTTCTCCATAGACGTAATGTAACGGAATTATTTTGACTGTCCCTGTAAAGTAACTCTAAGTGCTATGCACACCCTATTTTATATTAAGCTTCTTCTAATGCATCTTAGTGATCTATATAAATTTCAATGCGTTTACAATAGTGAAACATTTTTAAAATAAACCGCAAATGATTTTTCCCCATAGACCGCAATGTAACGGAATTCTTTTGAGTGTCCCTGTAAGAAAACTATAAGTGCTACACACTTCAGTTGAAATAGGGAACGTGCCATAGATAACGACAGTAACATATAAAAATTGCAGAGCAATCCGAGCATATTTACGGGAGTTAGAGCACGGACAGACGGCCAGACGGCCAGACGGCCATCCGGCCATACGGCCAGACAAACCGAAGTCATAAGCACTTTTCAACTAGGTTGGAAAGTGCTAAAAAGAACACATAAAATAATGTAAAAGTTGTATAGATTTAATATTTTTTTCCGCACTTATTGCTTATTATAAATAAGCAAATTGTCTAGTTTCCATCAAATATCTACTAAAAAAACAAAAACAAGAACAACAACAACAAAAAAAAAACCTGCAACTTATTCTTTAAGGTTTATTTGAAATAATTATCTTTTACTCGTATTCGTTTATTTCTACTACTATTTAAATTTTGAACACAGTTGTGATTGCTTTAAATAAACTAAACGGGCATAACAAAAAAAAAAAAAAAAAAAAAAAAGCTTTTGCCTGACAAATAAATAATAATAATAATAATAATAATAATAATAATAATAATAAAAATCCGTCGGATAGGACACCGGAGCCATCCAGCGGGTTGTGATTGTTTTAAACAAATGCATGCATAATGAAAAACTTTTTCTTAATAATAATAATAATAATAATAATAATAATAATAATAATAATAAATCCGCATGCACAATTGGAAACATTTTCTTATAAGTGAATAAATAAACAAATTAATTAATTAATTAATTAATAAGTAAACAATAATAATAATAATAATAATAATAATAATAAATACGTTGAGCCGGAGTCAGACCAGTGACTCCTGATTGCTTTAAACAGACTATGTGTGAGCAATGAAAAACCCCTCTCTAACAAATCAATAATAATAATAATAATAAACCGAACCGGTGTCAAACCAGTGAGCTGAAATTGCTTTAAACAAACTAAGCATGCCGAATAATAATAATAATAATAATAATAAAATATTTTGCAGGCAAACAAATAATACTTTTAAAGAATCCGCCGAACCAGCGAGCTGTAATTACTTTAATCAAACTAAGCATGAATAGTGAAAAACCTTTTCCTGAGAAATGAATAAATAAATAATAATAATAATAATAATGATAATATCCACCCAACCGGAGTCACACCAACAAGTCAAACCAGCCAGGTATGATTGCTATAAACAAACTAAGTGCCCCTAATAATAATAATAATAATAATAATAATAATGATAATTATAATAAAAATAAAAATATTCGACAGAAGAATAAATAAATAAATAAATAAATAAATAATAAATAAAAAATCTATCGAACCAGCTAGTTGTGATTGTTTGAAATAAACTAAACGTGAGTTAAAAAGTTTTCGTAATAAATAAATAAAGATATAAAGAAAGAAAAGTGTTCGTCCAACCAAAGTTAAGCCAGAGAGTCGTGATTGCTTTAAACAAACTAAGTGAGAGTAAAATCCCCCATCCCCCATTTTTTTCTTACAAATAAATACACAAATACATAAATACATAAATAAATAAATAAATAAATAAATAAATAATATAACATTCGAAGCGGAATCAGACAAGCGATGTGTGATGGTATTAAACAAATTTAGTATGAGCAATGAAAAACATTTTCCTGACAAATAAATAATAATGAAAATCCGCCCTATCTGAGTGAAACAAACAAGCAGTGATTTCTTTAAACAAACTAAACTGGTCAAAGGAAAAAAAAAAGAAAGAAAAAAGAAAAATAAAGATTTAAAAGGAAAAAAAAAAAAGATTTCCGTCGAGCCGGAGTCGAACCAGCGACCTATGGATTTCTGAAAGTTTTCCATCTACAGTCCACCGCTCTGCCAACTGAGCTATCGACGGACGAGAACTTTCTTGCTGTTTACTTATGTGAACTGCTTTCGAGTTGTGTTGACTGTTCTTTCGTGAGTCTCGGTTTCGGTTTTCTTGGGAGCCGCTTTTGATTTTGGGAGGTTTCTTTTTTGTTGTGTGAGCCGTTCGGTTTGGTTTTGGTTCTTGTGGATCGGGTTCGTCTCTCAGAGCAAAAATAGTATATTAGAAGTCTGTACTCGATTAAAAAAAAAATAAGTATACAGACTTTCGTTTTAGATGAAAATAGCTATATGTTTGAATGTATTCCATTTATTTTATAATAGATAAATCAGCTAAGCTTTGGGATGAACCTGCTGTCCGCCATCTTGTTTTTTTTAAAATCAAAACATATTTGTTTTGTTTCTCATTTCCAAAAATAATTTTCATCCATACTTACTTTTTATAAACACGTTATTTAATTTTATTGACTAATTTATTTATATTTAATAATAAAGGTTAAAATGTTTTGATTTAAAGTATGAGATGGCTGACCACGGGCGATAAATCAAAACATTTGTTTCGTTTTTGACATAATAAAGTTAAATGAAAACATTTTAACTTTTATTATTAATATAAATAAATTAGTCAATAAAATTAAATAACGAGTTTATAATAAGTAAATATGGATGAAAATTATTTTGGAAATGAGAAACAAAACAAATATGTTTTCATTTAAAAAACAAGATGGCGGACAGCAGGCTAATTCCAAAGCTGTTCCGATAAATCTGTAGATTATCCTTCAATAATTACAGTTTATATGGTATGTTTAAATTTCTTTCTTTTAGGATTTCGAGTGGGGTTTGAATTTAAAGTTTCGGACTCATTTTGGTTTCAGATTAAAATACTTCATGTTTGTATCTGTTTCCGGTGAATGAAAATCATTATTGCGGGGTTCAGGGCCGAATCTAGGGTGGAGTGAGCGGTGAACGTGCCCCGAGCCCCAGAGTTGAAAGGGGCACCAAAAGAAGATTTGGTTCGCCATCTGGCACAAAAAACAAACAAACATAAATATAAACAAACATAAAAATAGTGAAATTCAGGCAAAAATGTCATCGAATCGGGCAACCCAAAATAAAGATTTATCCTTAATTTTTTACTCTTTGCTTTGAACAGGACCGGTTTTTCTATTAGGTGACCGTCTAGGGGCGACAGAACAATACTTGAATAATGAATTGATCCAAGATACTTGCAAGTTCAATACACTGACCCAATAAGGTTTAAATTGGTTCAATATTTCAGACATTATCGTGAGGACAAGCTTTGCATGTTTTGCTTTTGTGTATCCCTGTAAACAAAGTATAAAATCTGCATACTTGGTTAACAAACTTATTCAAAATATATGCAAGATCAATACGCTGTCCCAATTAGATTCGAATCGGATCAGTATTTCGGACGTTATCAACGTGACGAGAATTGCATTATATACATATAAACGAAGATTGTTTCAATTAGGTCATTTCTAAAGAAATCAACCTAAAAATCTCAATATTAATATACTTCTTGACAGAAACAGAAACAGAAACCTCCCACTCGTGGACAGCCAACCCTCTCGGCATAGGAACTATAGTCCACGAGGGGAAGACCTATATCTACCAGGAACCCCAGTGTCCAAGGACCTGGAGTCCCCAGCAAATAATAATAATAAAAAAAATCACACGAGCTACCCAATATTGCTTATTGCTAATCATTTAATGTTTGAAATAAAAAGAAAGGGAATGCATTGAAAACTTCTCTTCATAAATTTATTTTGGAAACTATGAGAGGGGGCGCCAAAAATTATGTTTGCCACGATTGAAAAAAAATCTATATTTGGCCTTGGCGGGATTGATTCGAATTATAGCAACTTTTAAGTTGTAGGTAGTGTTGCCAGGTTCACTGTCGCAGAAATGCGGAACATCGGGTGTTTTAAATCGGGATAGAAATACAGTAAATCCTATTGAAATAGAATTTGTCTATAAGGAAATTGTCTTCAAAAAAAAAAAAAAAAAAAAAAAAAAAAACATTGTCTTTACGGAAGAAATAACACACAATTATACCTGCTAAGACGGAAACCTCTCTAAAAAGAAATATTTCTCTGCTCATTTGAGATTTTGTCTTAGTAGGTTTTAATGAGTTAAATAAACAAAATAATCTTATGCGCAGTAAAGCATATCGAATCGGTCGAAAGCGGAATCACTAGGGACCGAAACAAATTAACCGGATACGGACAGCATTGCTGAAAATGGATTTTTACTGAGTTATATACAGATGGGTGACAAAATAATACGAAAACTCATGAAAAAGGGTGAAAAGAGCAATACCTAGTAAAATATTTGAAGAATAATCCTGAAACTTCACGCGTGTAAACAACACAGTTGGCGTCATTTATTTCCGTGAACATTTTTTCCAAAAACCCCATTGGGAACCGTCAACAAATTGTAGAAAAACGAATATCTTTTGGATAACCCTGTAAAAAGTAATGTCACTTAAGCTTTGAAACTTTAGCACATGATTAAGAGGCTTATTGTGATAAACTGTGTTAATTTTCATGAGTACAACATATATACCCGTAGAGAAATTAAGGTTTTTAGAAAAATAATCCCGAATTTCACCAAGTGTTTTGCTTATAATTTGTAGAGTTCTTAATATAAAAGAATGTAAAAAAAAAAAAAAAAAAAAAAAAAAAAATGACTAACAACATTGTACATAATACCCCGCAATCAGAAATAAAAAATAATAAATATTGGATGAAAAACGAGCAGGTTTATTAAATAATGTTTCACAGCACATGCGCGAATGTTATCAAAATATAATGTGCATAATATTTTACCCAAATGTATAGAGCAACTTTTACGATAGTCTTATAAACAATACTTCAAAATTCTGAAAGTGATCGTCTATAGAATAAGTTCGAAATCCGTTGTTACCAAAATGAAGCAAAAATATGAGGGGTTGGATCCAAAATATGTGCTGTTTACATGCCTGAAGTTTTAGGATAATTCTTCATATATTTTTCTAGATATTGCCCTTTCACTCTTTTTCATGGTTGTTCGTATTATTTTGTCACCCATCGGTATTTCTAAATTGCTTATTTAGATATTTCATTTCATTGTATGAAAAAATTAAGTTTCTCAATAACATTCTGTCAATGTTGGAAAGTGTTTCGTAATCTATGCCTGATGCATGATTTTTGCTTCTTGTTTTCTTTTGTTCATTTCACCTCTTAAAAGAACTTCGATAGAAACAGCAACATAAATCCAAAAATGACAACAGTCGTGAAATATTATTCTGGTTCTTTGAATGGCGCGTGTTATTTTCTTTACCGAATCACAACTTGAAGTTTGGAAAGATAAATATTTGCTGAAATATTTTTCTTCCCATGAACATGAAGTTAATTTTAACCCTTTTTGCCCTTACCTACGTTTTCTGGCGTCCGGGGCAGGAAGAAATTCTGCGCCCCCCCCCCCCCCCTAAATAAAAAAACAACCACATTTCTAGAGATTATATACAGGGATGCATGTAATATTTTGCTCATATTACTGGATATGGACAACATGCTGAAAATGGATTTGTACTAAGTTATATATTTAATGAAATTTCTTAATAACATTCTGTTAATGTTGGAAAGTGTTTCATAATATATGCCTGGTGCATGATTTTTGCCTCTTGTTTTCTTTTGTTCATTTCACCTCTTAAAATAACTTCGATAGAAACAGCAACATAAATCCAAAAATGACAACAGTCGTGAAATATTATGCTGGTTCTTTGAATGGCACGTGTTATTTTCTTTACCGAATCACAACTTGAAGTTTGAAAGATAAATATTTGCTGAAATATTTTTCTTCCCATGAACATGAAGTTCATCGGAACCCTTTTTGCCCTTGTCTGCGTACGCGTCTGGGTTAAGGAATTCTCGCTAGGAATTCTTATGAGTCGTTTTATAGCATAATCCGATAAGGATAAGGGGGCTGGGTAAAAATTGCAACTATTTACTTTTCTGTAAAATCTCTAAACTGTGTGTAGATGTTTTAGTATTTGCTTAAGTATTGCTTAGTATTTGCTCAATAATAATGATATGGAAAAATAGTTGAAGAATTAGATAAAAAATATTGTGATAACCCCCCTTTTTTTTTCTAAATATAGGAAATACTTTACCATTAAGAGGTCATGCGACTGATAAAAATAAAAAAAAGATTTCTGTTTTTTTAAACAGATGAAAGAGCAATATTTTGTTAGCATAAGAAAAAAGAAAAAAAAAAAACTATATAGAAACCATAAGAAAAAAGAATACTTTTATAATTACGCTAGTTATGAATAAAAAGGTCATAAATAGTTTTTTCTAAACAATAATTAAAGAAAATACTTTATATCAAAATGTGCTTTTTCTTTAATTGTGTGCAAGATATCTCATGAATTACTTATTAATAAATTAAATATTCTTACACAAAATGTTCCCAGATATCAGATTATATGTACATATATATACATGATGGCGAGTAATAAGCTCCTCAATTTAACAATTCAATAATTCTTTAACAATAATAAATATGAAGATGAAAAAAAAAGTGACATCTATATCTGGTATCTCTTAAATTTCATATACTGTAATTTTAAAAACAGTTTAATTTTTCATCAATAGAGGGCACGGCACTGTCCCAAATTGTGAGAAGGCTCAAACTAACATGTAAATTTGCATTAAGAATCTCACAAGTTTTATTCTTTACTCTATTTAGTGATTGAAACCCGAAAAAAGGCTTCAACTTTGACATTTATTTGAGAATTTTTAATGTATCAGACGCTTTAGCGCCATCTATTGACGAAAATTAGAGCTGTTTTTAAAATTACAGCATATGAAATTTAAGAGCAATCAGATATAAATGTCATTTTTTTCCATCTTCATATTTATTATTGTTGAAAAATTATTGAATTTACAAATTGAGGCGCTTATCAATTGTCACCCTGTATATTAACCCATTTTCATCATTAGCGCATATATGCATCATTCCATGAATTTATTTTTTATTCAGAAAGTTCGAATCCATACCAGAAATTCTGAAAGAAGATTTTTTTACTTTAAGTAATCATAAAACGTCTGATTACATAAATCAAAAAATATTAATCGGAACTATAATTCGAAAATATAAATTCCTCAAATGCACGCTACTGGGCTAAGACTGAACGTATGTCAATATTTTAAGACAAATTACGTATATTTTAGTATGTATGAGGTATAAAATATTTCGACTGATTCTGACTTCTAAAAAGAATATACTCGAAAAGGCCAGTAAAAAGGCCATTGAACTGGGTTAAAACAAGGATGAAACGACAGAAAAATAGGTGAAAACCATTTTTTAAAATTGAAAACTCAAATAGATTTTTTATATTTAATAGATTTTTTGTTATATTGCTCACTAACAGCAACAAAAAACATTTTTATAAGAAAAATATCGTTTTTAAGTTTATTAACAGCGATACCTGGAGTTAATAAATGAAAAAAGCGCCAAAAATTTCGATACTTACAGCAAACCTTTTTGATTCTGATAATTTCAGTGGTTTAAGCGTGTAGTTCGATTACATGTTTTGACAGTTTGATTACATGGCGCTTAACTTTGTGCTTTATTTCTATTATCCATATTTTATTTATTTATTGATGGAGTTTTAATGGAATATTAGCAAGAAACAAATTATGAATTATTTATATTGTTTTAGGTGCAAACGAGTTAATATTTCGTTATTAAAACTGCACGCGATAGATTTTTTTTTAATGCTTTAAAATAATACTCTTTAACCAAAATATTTTTTCATTAATGATAATTAAATATGCTATAAACACATCCCTACCATTCGACTGTAAATTGAGCGATTTCATTTTGGTTTCATGCCTTTTATATCCAGTTAAGTAATTTGAAAATTTTCTACAGTTAAAATAAATAAATAAATAAATAAATAAATAAATATAGTTGGCTGATTTAATATTTGCTTTGAGAACCAATTAACAATGTTTTATGTGAAATCATTATGAGTTAATAAATGTTAAATGACCTTGGTGTCAAAAATGTCAAAACACCAATAGTAAATTTGTCTGGCAAATTTCAAACACCCATTTCTCTAAACAAAACCTAATTTAAAACTTCTATGCAACATATGAAACAGTTGGATTCACCCTATTAAAATTAATTGATAACAAATTATTTTGTAATAAAAATTCCTTCTTTAATGAAACAAACATTCAATTACTTGTAGAGCTCTCATAAACACCAAAACATAACAACCAACACTGACTGGTATCTACTTAATTCCAAATCTAAATTGGGCGGTAGGATAACTGAACTTCAATCCAGATAAGTTATTCACTTTGAACAAACATTCCTCAAACACTGCTGTGCAAACTGTTCAAGTCGCTGATCAAACAGCGCTGATCAACCATGTGTTCACAGTGACTGATACCAGATCCAACGAAAAAGAGAATTTTTATTGTGCCGGTCGCTTAATTAGCTGGTGCAACCATTGCAAAAGCTTTATGTTAAAGATAAAGGAGAAGCTACATTTATTATATAGCTTTAGATATTTAGAATGAGATTTCCCTCGTTGTTGTTTATATACAGCAGATAATATCCAATGATGGGGTGTTATTTTTTCCAACAGAGAAATGCCATATTTTTTCGTGTTGCGTTTTTTCCTATCTCGAAATCTACATCATAAAGCCGTGAGTAAGGTTTACGTCATATTGACGGTGGCAACACCGGTCCAATAAATTTCTCTTTTACTACATTTTTTTTTTTTTTTCTAGACATCGCAGAATTTCAATTTTTACACCGTCGATTAAAGGGGATTTTTTTTTTTTTTTTCAAATGCAATTTGTTTGAAAACTTTTATGTCATATTTAATACTTGGAAATTTTTCCAGAGAAAATTTTCTCACACCTTGCATTCATAATATTCAAATTTTATTTGCTTAATAGACGTCCCGGCATGGGTACTTTTTCACTATGTTGGCTATACGCCTATTAAGCGAATAAAATTTTAATAACTTTATGTCAATTTACTGATTTTTTATGGCTTTAATAATAAGAGGTACAGAAGGTGGCAGGGCGATTATGCAAGTGATAATTTGAACCTTTAATACATAAAATTTAGTTTTTTGAAAATATTGAAAATTAAAGATTTTAAAATTTATATTATTTGGAATTTATCTGTATTGAACTTCACGGATTTTTATGTCCAATTTCGTTATACAATTAAGTAAATACCAGTTAATATTGGGCGTTATGTTTTAGTGTTTATAAGAGTTATACGAGTAATTGAGTATTTGTTTCATTAAAGGAGGAATTTTTATTACAAAGAATTTGATATTAATTAATTTTAATTGGGTGAACTCATCTGTTTTATGTTGTATAGAGTTTCAAATTAATTTTTGTTTTTTGGTGAAACAGATGGTTTAAATTCGCTAGGAAAATTTATTATTGGAGTTTTGACGTTTTTGACACAAAAGTGATTTTAAGCTTGTTAATTCGTAATTGATTTCACATAAACCACTAACGAGTAAGGAGTAATACTACCTATGACGCCTGAAAAATCACTAATTTTTGATAATTTTTTTGAGAAAGCTATACATATATCTGAATAAAAATTGGTATTTATGAGAGTTCTACGTGTAATTGATTGTTTGTTTCATTAAAGAAGGAAATTTTATTACAAAAGAATTTATCAATTTCTTTAATAGGGTGAATCCAGCTGTTTCATACATTGCATGGAAGTTTCAAATTAGTTTCTGTTTAGAGAGATGTGTTTTTGAAATTTGCCAGACAAATTTACTGTTGGAGTTTTAAAATTTTTAACACCAAGGTCATTTTAAATTTAAAGATTTGAAAATTAAAGATTTTGTATTTTGAATTTATCTGTATTGAACTTCATCGACCTTTACGTCCAATTTAAATATATAATTAAGTAAGTACCAGCTATAATAATATTGGGTGTTATGTTTTGGTGTTTGTGTTTATGAGAGTTCTACGAGTAATTCAGCATTTATTTCATTAAAGGAGGAATTTCTATTACAAATAACTTGCTATTAATTAATTTTAATTGGATGAACTCAACTGTTTTAGTTGTATAGAGTTGCTAATTAGTTTTTGTTATTTGATGAAAATATGGTTGAAACTCGTTAACTAAATTTATTATCGGAGTTTTGATGTTTTCAACAACAAAATGATTTTAAGCTTGTTAATTCGTAATTGATTTCACATAAACCACTAACGATTAAGGGGTAACCGTGCCTATGAAGCCTGAAAAAACATTGATTTTTGATAACTGTTTTGAGATAGCTATACGTCGGAATGAAAATTGGTGTTTATGAGAGTTCAGCGAGTAATCGAGTGTTTGTTTCATTAAAGAAGGAATTTTAATTACAAAAGAATTTGTTATCAATTAATTTTAATAGGGTGGAACCCAGCTGTTTCATATATTGAATAGAAGTTTTAAATTAGGTTTTGTTTAGATAGATGGGTGTTTGAAATATGCCAGACAAATATACTACATTGGAGTTTTAAAATTTTTGACACCAAGATCATTTTAAATTTATTGACTCATAATGATTCCACGTAAAACATTGATAATTAGTTCTCATAACAAATATTAAATCAGCCAACTATATTTTATTCTAGTAAAACATAATTTCATAATACGCCAATCTTTAACATAATTAACAATTATATATATGTTATATAAAAATGTTATTTCACAATATTCTTTTAAATTATTCAAAACTCTGACATTTTCATTACTTCCCTATTTCTTAATAATATTTATTCCTATTTAATTTCCTTTTACAATTCAAAACGCGTATATTAATAATTATCTTATTCTAAATCTTAATCTAAAATTTTAAGTCAATTCGTAATTTTTATCAACTATCCAATCTATAATATTCTGAGAGACGCTAGTTTTTCATTTCCAATGTTTTAAAAAGCCATTTTGTTATTTTATTCCACGGGCTGGATTCGCGCGCTAGTTATTTTTACTTCAAAATCAATGCGTCCTGGATTCTTTCTTATTAACACCTCTCCATCGCGCGTCTTTCGCTTAGCTAAATTTCGCATCTCCCTGATTGGTTCGTGCACGCAATACGTCGCTTGTGTAACTATCCGCGCATTTAACAAAAAGCCATTGCAAGTGTTCGGATGGCAGAATTTTGTCTTGTTTTCAAGTGCTGAACAAAAGGTTATTTGGCGTTCTGATGACGTGGAATCTCTAAAATAACCATTTAAGATCAACTCAACGATGTAATGCTTTATAGTCAAGCCTGAGGGCTTTAGAAAATATCTGTGTCCTCTGGGAATTGTTTCGTTATCTCTCCTGAACCTGAATACAGGCTTTTATTGGATAACTGGCATAGTCTTTATGGAGAATTTCACAATGGGTACATTCCTTGCCGTGATTCTCGATCTACCGACTGCAGTCTTTCACTTTCTTTAACCAGCTGCCAGTTTCTCGTGAAATTTTAAATCATACAGCTAAAATCTAACAATTATATATATATATATATATATATATATATATATATATATATATATATATATATATTATTAAAAATCAAAATGGCAGCACTTGAGCTGAGAAGCATTTTGATTTTAAAAAATGTAGCCCTCCGCGGCTTGCAGCACAAGTACCCTCAATTAAACTAGAACTGTTAATCTACACGAAATTTACAAGAAAAGTACACAGGATCATTAACAAATACTGATATTTGTAATAAATGACAAATATAAAAAAAATGGAGACTATTTTTTCTATAAAAATTAATTTTGTACATTGTTTAAAAAAATACATATATGTTTTTTTTTTTTTTTATCTATCATAATAATTTTGTGTACTATAGTATTGGGAATACATCTGACACGACCTGATGAAAATTTTTAACGCTATGCAGGAAGCAAATTTCAAAACCACGTTTCAAAGCACTGGGTATATATACTTCATAAATAGTCATACCTTCAAGCCAACTTCCATTCCTAAGTAGTTTTCTCATAATAATAATAATAGTAATAATAGTAATAATAGTAAATAAATAAAATAAGTAAATAAATAAATAACAAGTTGGAAATTGTACGCTAAACGTGACATAGGAGGTGCGTTCTTTTTATAATTAGTTTCACAATGCAAAAAAATCATCCTTATTATTTCAGTGAAATGAATTGTATCGTCTGCTATGAGCGAAATAAACATGCCTTTTTTTTTCTTTTTCTTATTACGTATGCCACGTTTACAAATGCGAATTTTTTTTTCTACACCAGACAGCACTGTAAAATAGACCTTGGAGATCTTGCTTTGCGAATGATTAAGTCCATGGTTTATTATTTTTATGACTCATAATGATAGAATATCCTGTGTTTATTTACTCTAATGGATTGAGATGTTCGGCTGTTAACATAATTTCCACTGAAGTTATCTCAGAATCAATACATTTTTATCTCTCAAACAAACAGTTTTTTTCAACGATCTTTTTAAAAATGTAACTTTTATGCAATTTTACTCGAAAAAATAATTTTGAATAAAAATGGCCGCCTGGCATATGAAAAAAGAAGTGGTTTGTCCGTATTTGTTTTCCTCAGTCACATGACCTGCGCTTTTATTAGATTACGTACAATAGGATTTAATAGAATAAAGAAAACTATTAATAAAGAAAGCTATTAATATCTTTTTAAGTTTTGATTCGATTTTCATAAAATTTGAAAGACTCGACAAAATTCTACAACGATAATATATATTAAATTTCAAACCATTCGGTTGGGTAGTTTTTGCACTGCTATATGCGGATAGACAGACAGACGGAAGGACCAGACGACGACTATAGGTGCTACGTATTTATATAATTACGAACGCACCTAAAAAATCGACCTGGACCAGGACTTGAAACTGGGATTTTCAACGTAATGTGCTGTTGCTCTGATCACTGAGCTACCCTGGTCAATATCCTAGCCCGGCAATTTCTCACATTTATACATGTTGGAAAGAGTCACCGGCCAGCAATCATGCAGCACGAGATGACAATAGAAACGATGAATTAATAAATACTGATCGGTCCGTATAAGATATTTAATATATTCATCGGTGAGAAACTGCGATCAGGGTAGCTCAGTGGACAGAGCAACAGCCCGTTACGCTGAAGGTCCCAAGTTAAGAGTCCTAGCGCAGGTGAATTTTTCACTCATGTTGGTTTATTGTATTTAATTGTGTCTGAATTAATATGTTCTTAAATTGTACTTTAAAAAATAATCAGACGTATTGTTTATGTGCTTTATAAAAAATCAGTGATTTTTCAGATGCCGTAGTCAGCGTTACCGCTTAAATGATTCTCTTATTTCTTTTTTAGAATATTTTTAAATTACGTGTGTCATTCTTATTGAAATAGAACAATAATGATATTCAGTAATTTAACACCTTAATAGCAGGAGTATACATATTTGGAGTATATGTATATATTTTTTTAATCAAAAAGAAGTCTTTTGGCGACAGAGTTTTGGAGATAGAAATGTAATAAAGAAATTAGTGAGTGAAATTTTACACTTTTAAATCTAAAAAATTAAATTTTAAATGTATAAAATTAAATGTTTTTAAATATTACTTTCAATTTGAAAGAATTGAACTTCCCACATTCAACTGCCCAATTTATGTTTAAGTAGGTAGATACAAGTTGAAATTAAGTAGGTAGATATCAGTCAGTACTGGTTGCAAGTGGCAATGTTTTGATCTTACATCATCTTTATGAAAGTCCTACGACTAATTGAATGTTTGTTTCATTACAGGTATTTTATTGCATCACAAAAATTGTTTTTAATTAATTTTAATTAGATTAACTGAACTATTTTATGTTGTACTAGCAAACTACGCCCGCTACGCTGGTCAATTTCTTTCAACGAACTTTTAATCAAACAAAATATTGACATTTCATTATTCACTTTTATATTTTAACAGAATAATAAGGCTACTATAATTTGTGACTCGTGCTATAGCCAATATACACGCCGGGACATGTCGTCCTCGTCATTATCTTTTTACGCATGAAGGTTTTGCTATGGTACTCCATTGTGAAATTTGGTAATTTTTCAAATTCAATATTTGAAAAATGGCATAATCATTAGATTTGAAATTTATATCAAGATTAATACAATTTTTTACCTTTCAAACGCAGTTTGCCTAACAATTTTCTGACAAATACTTTTCGAGCTACTATTTTTTTACAGTAACTTCAAATGTTTCATTTTCCGAGATTAATCTGTGGCAACAATTAGCGAAAAACCCAGTCGTCAGCAACGCATAGTTTTTTTTTATTAAAGAGGCTGTTGGAGCAGGGATTGTGGCCACCAATTTGCAACCATCACTTTTGAAATCGGCTCTGTAGTTCCAGAGATTCCATAGAAATTGTAATTTAGAATGATTTTAGAACGCTTTTCGCTGATTTCACCCTTTTAAATTTCGATTTTTTTTTTAATTTTATTCTTAGAGAGCATTTACATCTTATAAGTAACTACAATGCCAAATTTCAAATTTTTAGCTCCTTCAGTATGAAAAAAATCGCAATTTTAGAACGTATTTCGCTCCTGCACCCCCTGGGGTTAGTGACACCGACATATAATATAGCCTATGTTGGAGAAGGGGTTTTCACCATCAATTTGCATCCATCACTTTTGAAATCGGTTCGGTAGTTCCAGAGATCCCATAGAAATTGTAATTTAGAATGTTTTCAGAACGCTTTTCGCTCATTTCACCCTTTTAAATTTCGAATTTTTTTTATTTTGTTCTTAGAGAGCTTTTACATCTTATAAGTAACTAAAACGCCAAATTTCAAATTTCTAGCTCCTTCAGTATAAAAAAGATCGTAATTTTAGAACGTTTTTCGCTTCTGCACCCCCCCCCCCCCCCGGGGTTAGTGGCACCGACAAAAAATATATCTTATGTTGGACAGGGGTTGTCACCATCAATTTGCCACCATCACTTCTGAAAAGGGTTCGGTAGTTCTACAGATTCCATAGAAATTGTAATTTAGAATGTTTTTAGAACGCTTTTCGCTGATTTCACCCTTTTAAATGTCGATTTTTTAAAATTTTATTCTAAGAGAGCATTTACATCTTATAAGTAACTACCATGCCAAATTTCAAATTTCTAGCTCCTTCAGTATAAACAAAATCGCAATTTTAGAAAGTTTTTTGCTCCTGCACCCCCTGGGGTTAGTGGCACCGACAAAAAATATATCCTATGTTGGAGCAGGGGTTGTCACCATCAATTTGCCACCATCACTTTTGAAATCAGTTCGGTAGTTCTAGATATTCCATAGAAATTGTAATTTAGAATGTTTTTAGAATGCTTTTCGCTGATTTAACCGTTTTAAATTTCGAAATTTTATTTTTATTTTATTCTTAGAGAGCACTTACATCTTATAAGTAACTACAATGCCAAATTTCAAATTTCTAGCTCCTTCAGTATGAAAAAAATCGCAATTTTAGAACGTGTTTCGCTCCTGCACCCCCTAGGGTTGGTCACACCGACATAAAATATAGCCTATGTTGGAGCAGGGGTTGTCACCATCCATTTGCCACCATCACTTTTGAAATCGGTTCGGTAATTCCAGAGATTATCCCCTACAAACAAACAAACAAACAAAAGACAATCTTTACTCCTTTATAATATTAGTATAGATAGAAGTTTGTTATTAGCTTTTGTTTAAATTTTGTCCAAATTTGGCAATAACGACACTACTTAGTTCCAGGAAGCCGAAAAACCTCAACGGCCTTCTTACAGGAATTGGAGCCTAATTTAAAATGAGCTTCAAATTATAAATTCTGAAGAAGCTTCTCAGAACAGGCTGGATAATTTGTGCATGTTCGGCATTGTTTGTAACGTATTTATGCGGTGTCTTATGTATTGTGTCATGTGTGATACATGTTGTGTATGTTGTGCAGTGATGTAGGTGTGGTGAAGTAAGTGGTAAATAAATGTTGTAAGGTTAAATGTTCAGTGATAGTGTTTTAATGTTATAAGTGTTGTGGTGATAAATGTCATTGTACTTAAAAGTGACCGTGGGGCGCTTGTTTATTGAGAATTGCAGAAGAAAGACCTATTTGCCATGATGCGGACGTTGGAACCGCCCACTTCGAAATATACCTCTGCCTATAGGCAGAGCCAGCAGGGATTTTTTTGCTTTATTTTTATTTTTATTTATTTATTTATTTTTTTTGCTGTATGAGTTGATCTTATAAGAAAAACTTGTCAATATAAAAGTTGTAGATAATATTAAGAAGATTTATAATAAATTTAAGCGGATTTTATATCTTGTGAATTGATGAAGTTATTTTTTTTTTCTTCTAAAACCCCTCTTCCCCCTCCCCCCTGGGGGCCAATTTTAATGAAATCAGAAATCTGTCGTACATAAATTTTTGTCCCTTTTCCTAGAAGTAATAATAGCTTTAAACGGATTCGATATGTATCAAAATTAAGAAGTTATGGGTTTTTTTCTGTTTTCACAAAAAGCCCCCTCCATTTGCCCTCCTTGGTTCGATTTTGCCCATTAACGAAGTTGTCCGAGATTTTATGTCGTTTGATTTTATATATCAGTTTGGAAGAGATTTGTGCAGAATTATGGAAGCTATCGGGTCCATAAAAAAGTGATATAGATAAATAGATAGATAGGTAGATAAGATAGATAGATATATAAAGTTTTGAACTGGGGGTTGGTTTTTGGGTTCTAAGAGTCATGATCGGTGTAGATCTACAAATTTTTTTCAGGAATTCCAACTTAGGGGAGAATGTAATAGGTATTATTTCTTACGAAATCTTACCTAAAATTGTGTACATATGTTTGTTTCCGATGACAATACAACATTTTAATATTTTTAGAACCTAATAATAAATCATTAAATTAATAAACACAGCTAAAGAAGGCATTCTTCTTTTAGCTAGCGACAGGTAATACATAATAAGGTAATAAATAAATTGCCGAATAATCTTTATGATTACAACTGTGTATGAGTTACAAAAACATGCACTAAACCACGCACGCTAAAATAGACCAACTGGCTGTGCAACAACGAAATATTTTAAATACTAAAAATTTGAAAATATGAATACAAAAATAAAGAGTGTAATAATTAAAAAAGTTTCTTATTTAGAAACCGAAATGAAGCGTCTGAAAATTTTACACACGTACGATTAAAAACTGTTTCGTATTTGTATATAAGAGAATATTAGATTTTGATTTTTTAACAGTTTTAAAACTAATTAAACTAACTGCGAAAGTTTCGAACGCATTGGAAAAACATAATCCATTATTTTTTTCTCGCTCTTTAAATGTATTGGACAATTATTTGACAAGTTACGTTTAAAATTTTTTAATGGAAAAAAGAGAGACATGGGCAATAATTGTGTTTCTTCATTTTAATGCTCAATATCATTAGTCGAGGAACACTTTAAACCGTTCTTTACAGCCTCGCTTGGCAGAAGAACAATATAGACAATTTAAGAGTGATGGTTGATAGTTGATATGTTGTTAGGTGTCAGAAAACAGTTAAGCTAATGAAGATCAAAAGTTGACAACTCTTTGCTTTTGGCACTCTTTTTTTTTTTTCTACTTCTATGTCTCAAAAATAAGCTTAGAACGACTTGTTTCGAAAAGTTTTCTGAAAGATTCGTTACTTTATAGCCAAATGAAAACAAACGGATATTATTATTATTTTTTTTTATTAAGTTGAATGTTGGGAATATCTGGAAATTTTACGCAATTACAGATAAAAGTGATCTCGGAGACCGCTGACCGCTGACCAGGCTCCTACCTACCGGGATTCGACCCAGTTTGACGGGTTTGAGTGCCTGGAGAGTGGGGCGAAATTCGCCTGATCGCCTCATGGGGCGATCACAATGACAAGTACCAGGTCGGCTGACCAATAAAGTCCGGATTTTACTGGGTTTGTCACTCCTAGGTTTTAGTATTCTGAGATCTGTTGCCGCACGCCAGCTGCTGATTTGTTGTTAGCAGATGAAAGTGATGTCATAATTGCACCAGAAAATGTTGAATATGGATTTGTGAACTGCCTTTATCCCTTCAGAACAGGTTTCATGTATGCGTTCGTATAGGGAGCGCATGGTTTTATTTTTTAGTAAAACTATTTTTGAATAATAATCTCTGCCTGGTCTAATCGTAAAATTTTTGCTATTAAATAATAAATAAAAATATTATTATTCGGAAATACTCGTTTTAAAAAGAAAATGTCATTACAGGACGCCACAGAATGTAACAAAGTGCATTTTCTTTCTTTTTTCTTTGTTTTTTTTTTTTTTTCGCAGACATTTAGACAATGCAGGTTTTCACTGTTTATCGAATCTGTTAAAAAATCCTAAAAACCTGTCAATTTTTGTTAATTTTATACAAAGTGTTATTTTAAATCCAAAAATTTCAATTTTCAATTGCTTTTAAATAAAAAAATATCTTTATTTTTTTTTATTGATGTTGCGCAGAGGCATGTTCTTTTACGTGAACACTTATTCAATCAAACACCGCTATATTTGTTAATGATGTTGGGCAGAGGCATGTTCTTTTACGTGGACACTTATTCAATCAAACACCGCTATTTTTTTAATGATGTTGGGCAGAGGCATGTTCTTTTACGTGGACACTTAATCAATCAAACACCGCTATTTTTTTTAATGATGTTGGGCAGAGGCATGTTCTTTTACATGGATACTTATTCAATCAAACACCGCTGACTGTTAAAGTTGCACCTGAATGCAGGTATTACCAACGTCTTCCTCTTCTCAAATGCAGACAGAATAGGAATGTACAAACGATATTGCAGGATATGGTATTTTGACTTTTACAAGACGAAATTATTGAAAAAACAATTAATACATAGGTATAAAAATCCAATTAATTAAAAACAAATTTTAGTCTTAGAATATTGCTTACAAGACGAGAAAACATAACAATAAAAATAATATTATTCACATAACGGATTTTTCCATCTTATTGAACTAGTTGACAGACCTTGGGAAAATACATACGATTTTCTACTATGTCTTGAAAATTCGTCTTTTCGGTACCTTGTGCGCCAGTCCTGAAGTAGTTTTAATATTGAAATTAACTACAAAAGTTCCGAACGCAATAAGATCATGCTGTGGGACTTATTGAACAACTATACATAGTTGACAAACCTTGGGATAATACATACGATTTTCTACTATGTCGTGGAAATTCGTCATTTAGGTACACTGTGCGCTAGTCCTGAAGTGGTTTTAAATATTGCAATTAACTACAAAAGTTCCGAACGCAATAAGATCATGCTGTAGGACTTATTGAACAACTGTAACATAGTTGACAAACTTTGGGAAAATACATACGATTTTCTACTATGTCGTGGTAATTCGTCATTTAGGTACAATGTGCGCCAGTCCTGAAGTGGTTTTTAAATATTGAAATTAACTAAAAAAGTTCCGAACGCAATAAGATCATGCTGTGAGACTTATTGAACAACTGTAACATAGTTGACAAACCTTGGGAAAATACATACGATTTCCTATTTATGTCCGTGGAAATTCGTCATTTCGGTGCACTGTGTGCCAGTCCTGAATGGTTTTAAATATTTAAATTAACTAAAAAAGTTCCGAACGCAATAAGATCATGCTGTAGGACTTATTGAACAACTGTAACATAGTTGACAAATCTTGGGAAAATACATACGATTATCTACTATGTCCGTGGAAATTCGTCATTTCGGTGCACTGTGCGCCAGTCCTGAAGTGGTTTTAAATATTGAAATTAACTACAAAAGTTCCGAACGCAATACATCATGCTGTGAGACTTATTGAACAACTGTACATAGTTGACAAACCTTGGGAAAATACATACGATTTCCTACTTATGTCCGTGGAAATTCGTCATTTCGGTGCACTGTGCGCCAACCCTGAAGTGGTTTTAAATATTAAAATCAACTACAAAAGTTCCGAACACAATAAGAAAACATTATCCATTGCTTTCCCCGCCTTACTTTAAATGCATTTGACAATATTTTGACATGTTACATTTAAAACATTTTTCTTCTATGAATGAAAACAAAAATTACTTAAGCGAATCCGTCTCTTCTTTTTAATGCTCAATATCATCAGTCAAGAACACTTTGTACCATTGTTTACAACCTCGCTTGGCAGAAGAACAATGCAGACAAATTAAGAGGGATGGTTGATATGTTGTTAGGTGTCAAAAAACAGTTCAACTTCTTGCCAATTTTACTGACAGCCAAGTGACTTTCCTTTTGTCTGTTATACTTATTTCTCTTTAATCACTTTCAGCTTAGGTGGTACGAAGAAAATTTTAAAATACGATCTAAACCGGTTACTTGATAGTGTCTAGTTTGGTAAGGTTAAATTTTAAAATAAAAATTTAAATTATAAGTCCTTGTGGGGTATAAAACATACATTGAACTGTTTTGTTTTATAAGTAGTTTTGAAACAATGTTTCTGAAACCCTCTGAAATACTTACTCTTTATTTAGTTTCCAATCTTCTAATTTAATTAATTTATTTTTATTCGTCCAATATACTGAGGGTACATATTTTTGTAATGATTTTGGAAAAATAAATATAGAGAGAAAAATTAAAATTTTATTTTCTAATATGTCCAGTCTGATAGCTATTTCGTTGATATTACATTAAAGTCTAATAATGCTTAAAGAAAGGAGCAGTTGCAGATTGATTTCAAGAATAGTAAAATAATCTTTCAATCAAGAGCTTATTTCCCATCCATTATCCGCGAATCTATAGAAATATATTTGCGAAAAGATAACATTGGCAACTAAGCCGCTTCTTTTGAATTAGCTAAAATTTGGCACGCGATGATCGACAGATTGAAAAAGCAATAAAAATCAAAACAAATAATAATTTTCACGTTTCCCAGTTTGACCAATTTAAGCATCTGCTTGCCTTGGACATGCGATCTCGTGGTTTATGTTTACCATTTTCAAAAATATGTGAGAATATTGTATTTATCATTTAGATCTGAAGATGTCGCCGATAGAGCGAACAAAACATATATGTTAGGATTACATATATGTAATATACATTAACCCTTTCGCGACGAGCGTCTTTTATAGAATTTTTAATCTTTTACCACCGGTTTTTCAGTACAAAAATTTTCGCCTATTTGAATCGCAGAAATGCTATGATTCAATAAGGCAAAGCATACAATAAAAAATAACTGGTGCGAATAATCGAAGAGTCTGAGCATCTTATGCTTCACGTATACGTGTCGCTCGTATCCCCAAGGGGTTAAAAAGGTATTTTTAAATATTCCGTGTTATGTTTTTTATCACTTTAAGCATTATTAAACTTTAATTTAAAGTTAACAAGTGATTGTATTATATTATTTGCATCATATTACATTTTTATTTCTAAGATATAAGAGATTTCTTTAAAATATCCAGGTGGATTTTGTTCCAATCCTCGACCACAATCTTCCAGAGTCCCATCCAAAGTTTCGGAATGCTGCTCATAAAGAGCTTCTTTAAAAAGTCCAAATGCACAGTATTCCATAGGAGACACGTCGAAGGACCTGGGTGGGAGGCATTTAAATGGAATAGCCCCAATTCCGCTTTCATTTCTCATTTCTTCTAAAAAATATAGCGATAGTCTAAGATAGTTCTAATTTTTCTCAAAATATAGCAGTAGATATAGAGGTATAATAGCTGGTAGCCTTATCCCGATGAAACGTAACACAATGAAGATTGTTTGGTTAAAGTGATGGGATGTCTTCTTTGAAAACAGGTGTTAAAATATATTTCTGATATTAATCCGAGTTAATTTTGACATTTTTTCTACTTTCTTTATTTTAAATTTTCCGTTATAAGAGTATGCAGCAATATAACCATAAAACCTTTAGCAAAAATTTCCTTGTTTCCTTTGTAGCTTTAAATTTAAAAAAAAAAAAATCTTTTCTTTTTAGAGTTCATATAGAGATGTTTCAAGATTTTGCGATAGTTATTTGGGGGTGGGGGAGGGAGGTGGATTTTCTTTTAAAACATGAGATGCGACTTTAGATATAATAAGCGGTGAACATACCTTTGTTGGATATGCATTTTTACCCTTTTTCCAGTCAAATATAAACCTTGACGTTTATTTCCTTTTTAATTAATTAGTCACTTATTTTATCTGTATAAATATTAAAACATTGTTTTTCACATATTTTTTTAATAATTGAATCAGAGTATTTTTTTCCCGTTAAGCACAAGTGCCTTCGATCCATTGTTTATTTTCCAGCGACATTTCAAACCAGAATGTTTTAATTGATGCAAGCGATAATTAAACCCTATTCCGAATTGATGCGATATAGGTATTTATTTTTCTTCATTTAAATTTAAATCATAGAGAAGTGGTGGGGGCTGTAGTTAGAGGAATTGACTGTAGAAGTGAGTATATTTCGTATATAATTCTTGGAGGAATTTCAGGAGAAATTTCTGTTCTGAAAACGTAAAACTTCATTGGAATAATTGGAGTTATTCAGAGTGATTTATTTATCTTGGTCATTCATTGAGGATGAATGATTCCAATTATAGAGTTACTGATGGGGTTGTTATTCTTATCGACGTCGACTACGAGACCACTTTTTGGTTATATCAGTAATTAATTCTTAGGAGTATTTTAGGAAAAATATCTGTTTTGAAAACTTTGAGTGTAAGAGTAATTGGAATTTGTTTAGGTAAATTTATCTCAATTGGACATACATTGAGAATAGACAAGGATTATTACTACTGACGTTGATTACTAGACGAATATGTTGGCATGACAACATAAATTTAAAGAAATTTCAGGAGAGAAGTAGAAACAATTGTAAATGTTTAGATTTAATTTAAACTAATAAGACCACTGAGGATCAGTGAGATTTCAGGAGAGAATTAGAAACAATTGTAAAGGTTTAGATTTAATTTAAACTAATAAAACCACTGAGGATCAGTGAGATTTCAGGAGAGAATTAGAAACAATTGTAAAGGTTTAGACTTAATTTAAACTAATAAAACCACTGAGGATCAGTGAGATTTCAGGAGAGAATTAGAAACAATTGTAAATGTTTAGATTTAATTTAAACTAATAAAACCATTGAGGATCAGTGGGATCTATTACACAGAATAAAAATATCCATTAAGCGAAGTGGTTATTTTTTTTACGTTGACTACCGCGCGACTATGATGGCTTGGTAGCATGCTTTTTTTTAATAGTAATCTTCGTTTTATTTAATCACATAAATCTGCGATTAAATAAGGAGAATATTACTATTAAAAATACTGGTTTCAATGTCCATAAACCTATAAAACTATGGTCATGTAAAAACAGAATTAACTGCTTGTGCATTAACCCCGAGTGTGACTCCTGTAAAGAAAACCAGGGATCGCAGCGTTCCTAAAATTTTCCCACTATGCTACCACTTTTTTGAAAATATATCTTTATTGTAGACTTCTATTGCAGATGTTAAAGAAATCTACCACGATGATTTTTGATTTGAAATAGTGGTAGGAAATGTAGAAAAATTTAGGAACGCTGTGAGTCCTGTGTAAAGTTTGTCGCATGAATTAATCACGAGTGTGACTCGTGTAAAATAAACCAGGACTCCCAGGGTTCGCTAAATTTTCTCACTTTGCTAGCATTATTTTCAAAACATATTTTAATTTTAGACTTCTATTGTAGATGTTAAAGAAATCTACCACGATGATTTTTGATTTAAAATAGTGGTAGGAAATGTAGAATAATTTAGGAGCACTCCGAGTCCTGAGTAAATTTTGTCTCGTGAATCAATCACGAGTGTGACTTGTGGTAAGTAAAAACCTTATGAGTCAATAACGAGCGTGACTCGTGATTAATGCTGCACAAGGGATGGGGTTAAATAATCATTCTAAGTACATAACTAATTTAAATAAATAAAACCACAACGTGTTAATTTCAGGAAGAATTTCAGGGCATATTTCCGTTTAGAAAATTTCTAGCTCATAAGCAATTGCCATTATTTAGATACACCAAACATTCCTACGCTCTACGAAATCTTGACATTTGAAGAGCTGTTTCTGTTTGCACCTTTTACATTTGCCATATATGAATGCATATTAAGATGACAAAATGCTTTGTCAAAAGAAGCCTTTCTAAAAATAATGCTTAGTCTAAATAGGCAAAATCAAAATTGTTCAAGGGGTTCAAATGTTCATGGGGTTAACAATAATTTTCAGATTAAAACATTCATAAATGCAACAAATGCAAATACTGGCAAAAAGCTTATTGTGAAAATATACATGAATATATGAATATATTTTGATTTATTTCTTATAAAATAAACACAAAAAAAAATCGTGAGAAAACAGCTAGTTAAAATAAGGAATACGAAAATATTAAAAATGGTGATTCAACGAATAGTATTCGAATTGAATTAATTCAGTAGTAATTAAATAATTAAAAGATGAAAAGACAATTGCATTCATTAAACCCATTTACATAATTTAATTCATTACTATGTTCTCAGAATTGTTAATTTTAATCTTGCCGCATATTTTACTAACCGTGTATTTCCTGTATTTACTTAATATGCAAATATTAGATAAAAAACAGATTAGCGGGGGGAAAAAATCAAATTTAGTTTCTAATAAATATATACACTGCTACTACCAGATTCAAACAAAGACTTCTGCGAAATTAAGCAACTTCATATACTTAATTCATGCTTAATATTCTTACTATAAATCAAAAAAGGCTAAACCGAAAAAAATCATATTAAAATTCTTTAGAAATCACGTTTATTTCATAATCAAGACAAAGGTTAAGGTCACTTATCTTTAGTCTTCTCAAAGAAGGACGCAAACAATTTTTATTTTTTAGGTGTTGAAGGATAATACAAACGCTCACCGAAAATAGGTATATTTTACAATGCTCTTCGAGTGCGTTCTAAATTGGTAATTATTCTCTTCACAAAATTAGTAGAAAAAGGGTGGAAACAAGCCTCCTACATTATTAGAATAGCTATATTTACGCTGTTAAGGCGATTGTTTCTCTTTATCTGTGCAATTAAGCTTTATTACACAGGTAATAAGACTTTATTTGATTTGAAGATTAAGATTAAGCGGGAAAAACTTCGCAACTCCTTTGAGGTTATTGTGGTTTTAAATAATCCACAACCTTGGAATTCCTATTCTGGGATTTCATTTAAAAAAATGATTGCTAACATGATGCAGTTTCTTAAAACTGATTGGACTTTTTTCAATCTATTTATAATTTAAAATCCAATCATGTTTTATATTATTTCTAATAATATTATATTAATAAAAAATAATCAAGTGATATAATAGTAATATAAGTAAATGTATATAATCAAATATATAAGTAAATGAGATTCTACTATTTACTTAATTTGCATATTTGCATGGTATATAACCTTTACATTTATACACCAAGTATAGGCATGGAACGCATTTAACATTATTCTATATAAATTATAAAAATCTGAGAATTTTTTATGACTTTATTTCTGCATTATGATGACACTACTATTTAAGTCATAATTTTAAATAAAAGCCTCAAAAAGCTTACGTTGTTAAATACCTTTAGCAACAAAATTTTATATTTTCCTAGCCGTTCTAAAATTAAAAATATTATGTAGAGATACTGTAAGTTGCAAAATTTAACAATTAACTAAAAAAGTTTATGCTCTTTTTCTTTAGTAAAAACTATAAAACCGTTTTTCTCGAAACGACACGGTGTAGAGTAGCTTTTAAATGATCAGTCAATCGTTCTTTTTCTTTTGGAAATTAAAGATTTATTTTGTGGGGTGTTTTTGTGCAATTAAAGATTTTATTTTGTGGGAGCATGAAAAATTAAAAATTTATGTATTTAAAATTTTTCTTTAATTGTTAATTTTGGATACATTTCATTAAAGATTTTTGTTTCATCGTTCAGGCTTTTAATTTTCTTTTCATTTTTCCCTCCAATCTATAAAATATTTTCTTTGTTTTAAATTCTATTAATTGTCTTTTATCTACCTATTTATGGGTATTGTTCAAACAGGCACGTGTTCATTTTCCATATTTGATATATATATATATTTATTTATCCCCCCCCCCATACACGTTGTATGATGTTTCTGTGATGTTTTAATGGGCAATATGTATGTATCTATATATATATTTGTCTTACGTGGCGCGGAAATAGGGCTGAATTTCTACCTTATCGTTGGCAATAACCGTAGTTTCCAGAGCTCAGAACAATGAACAGACAAGATTGTGTTAGCTCCACCTCCAATATGGCGGTCAGTGTCAGCTGAAACTCAAGCTAGCAATTATTGAAAATAAAATAATATGAACGTAATCCAAAGCGTCTGAGATGATTCCTCATTTTAATTATGAGTAATATTGTCGTTTAATTATGAGTAATATTGAATTCTCAACTCTTATTTAGAATTTATTTACGAATTTCACTCACACAAAAAATCGGAGATAATAAAATATAAACTTTCTAGAATCCCCTGCTGCCATCTGTTGATGTTTTATTGAAGTAAAAATGATTTTTCTTCAATTTCAATGAAGTAAAAATTTCTTTTTCAGAAATCCATAATCAATTAGAATAGTAAAATGTTGAACGAAATTTAAACAATCATTGATGATAAACTATCTTCCTACCACGTAGTGTTTTTTCTTTCTTTTTTTTAGTGAATTTAAGCCGTGCTGTACAATATTATAGGTGCAATAAGTTTTAAACTAATTATGTTTCCAAGATCCTTTTTTCATAGTATTTAAATGATTTATATGTCCATTAGTAGCATCAACTAAATGCATTTTTAGTTGTGTTTTCAACGGAGTTTTCGATTAATTTTTTGCATTAAAAATTGGCAATTTCATATGTTCAAATGATATATTGTAGTACTTATTCCGGCTAGAATTATTATAAAAATAAAAAAGGGCGAGCGAGCGAAGCGAGCTGGGACCGCGTAGCGGTCTCAATGGGAATTGCTTTGCAATTCACGGGGGTTGGCGAGCGTTAGCGAGTAGGGGGCTGAGCCCCCCAGTATATAAATAATTCGTCAAAACAGGAAATTTTTAAACATTTCGAAAGAGGGTGCATATGATTTTTTTTTTATTTATAAAAATGAACTATAAACAACTATAAACATGTTTGAATTACACACACACACACACACATATATATATATATATATATATATATTAAAGCCACGTTGAAGTTAGAAAAAAAGGCAAAAAAAATGACAATTTTTTTTTCAATCGACTTCCATTTTATCGAATTTCATTCAATTTCACTGAAAATAGGTTCATGCTTCCCCCTCCAAATTCAATATGTTTTCTGAATCATTTGATTTTGTTTGTTTCAGATGACTTTGACAAGATGTGCACTACACGGGGCTAGTGATGCACGCACAGCATACCCATGTGCAACCGACAATATCTCATCAATTATAATAATTAATGTATACTAAAAATAATTTTATAGTAAAATCTATGACTAATAAGCGGGTAAATTCAGCTTTTGGTATTGCTTTATTCTTTCTATAAACGAAAAAAAAAACGAAGTTGACCTACTTTTTGAGCCCATGGACGGTGACCTCCTCTTAATGCATTAATATTAAAGAATAAATATTTATTGTGGTATAAATAGTTATTGAGAGTTAATTACACTTTAATTATAATCAAATTCTAGAAATTTACAGTCTTACAGACGACACGTTACTATTTGCATACGATATTTAACGTTTCTGGTTAAGTGTTAAATAATTAAGCCAAGCATGACTGTGGTTAAAATAATTAGAAGAAAAAATCAAAAATTAGACAGTATTGATCTTTTGTAAAGATTATATCTAGAGCCTCATAAATTTCACGCAATTATGCAATCTTTACTAACAACTAATGCAAATGTAACTGTGGTTAAAGAAAGAAAGAAAAAACTAGACAACGTCTTACGTAGAAAATTTCTTGTATATCTCATTAGATTATCAGCCATATTAATCAAAAACTATCCGTTGTTCAAAAGAAAAACATTTCAGTGGAATCAATTACGATTATCAGAGACCTACACTGTGATTGTCAACCCAATAGCATTGAAACATAGTACTTTGCGAAAATGTTTCGAAATTGTTGTTTTGTCTATAGATTTTAATTCCCGAAACATCAGTCGAGGCTTACTGAGAGAGTCAAAAAATTTTTGGTCTGTATGTCTATACAGCGATAACTGTCACAAAAGTAATACAAAAATTCTACATCGAAAACAATCCAGCTTTTATGAAGGTTATTTTTAAGTAATCATTCAACCTATGTTGTTTTGACAATTAAAATCTATAGACAAAACAACAATTTGGAAACATGGCGTATTTTTGGTCTGTATGTCTGTACCGCGATAACTGTCACAAAAGTAATACAAAAATTCTATATCGAAGCAATCCAGATTGTTTGAAGGTTATTTTTAAGTAATCATTTAACCTATCATACCAATCTTAACCGTTTATTGTTCTAGTGAAATAGAATCCGAATCCAAGCAATCATGGTACTACGAACTAGAGTCCTACATCGGGTCCTGTTACCCGATTTTACCCGAATGTGACCCTTACCCGGGGTTCGGGTCTTTTCGCTTGGAGAATTTAATTAGAAAAATAAAATCGAAAATAATCCACCTTTTATGAAGTTTTTTTAAACTAATTATTCAACCTATCATATCAATCTTAACTGTTTATTGTTCTAGTGAAATAGAATCCGAATCGAAGCAATCATGGTACTACGAACTAGAGGCTTGCATCGGGTCGTGTTATCTGATTTTACCCGAACCCAACACGACCCGTGGTTCGGGTCTTTTCGCTTGGAGGATTTAATAAGAAAAAAAAATCATCATCAACAACAATCCATTTTTTGTGAAAATTCTTTTAAGCATCCAATCAGTCATATAATCTTTCACTTCTGCGGGACATATATCGCCCAACGCAGTAATATATTAAATGGGGTAACGGTTAATCCAAACTGTTTATTATTCTCTTGAAATAAAATTCTATTCTAAACGATCGTGATTCCACGATTGCATACACCCTGGTATTAAATCTCTAGAAACAAAATATAGAATTTCAATAAAAATACAGTATTTGTTAAAAACAGGCAAAATTTTTCCTGCGATTAAGATATTACCATTTTAAAACTCTATTTTTTATGTAGTGCTTAATCGAAAAAGTCTTTGTACTTAAAAGATGTAGTTAAAAAACAAATTCCTTATCATAAACAATCCATTTTCTGTGACGAATCTTTTAAACTTCCCCATCATTTAACTTATCTTATTAATACAAACTATTTGTTACTGTGAAATAGATTCAGATTTGAAACGGTCGTGATTTTCAAATACATGTACCCTGATTGCCCACTTGTCTCATCGAAATGCGATTCTTTGAGTAAAAGAATTTCAACGTCAAGAAGTATGAAACGTTTTAAAGATACTCAAAATTTTGTTCGCAGACAATCTACAAAATCACAATTTAAAAATCATTTTATAGCAAGCACCTAGACCAGTCAGTGCTTAATCAAAAAAGTCTTTGTAATTAAAAGATGTAGTTAAAAAACAAATTCCTTATCATAAACAATCCATTTTCTGTGACGAATTAAATTATCTTATTAATACAAAACATTTGTTTGTTACAGTGAAATAGACTCCGATTTGAAACGATCGTGATTTTCAAATACATATACCTTGATTGTCCACTTCTGTCACCGAAATTCGATTATTTGAGTAAAAGAATTCCAACGTTAAGAAGTGTGAGACCTTTCAAAGATACTCAAAATTTTGTTCGCAGATAATCTACAAAATCACAATTTAAAAATCATTTTATAGCAAGCACCTAGACCAAGAAAGTTCTCGCACTTAACAGATTTTGTAACAAAAAAATTCTACATTGAAAAGAATCCCAGCTTTTATGAAAACTCTTTCAGAGTTACTTATTGCCTCATCATTTAACCTATCATATCAATCCAAGCTATTTATTATTCTAGTGAAATAAAATCCGATTTGATACAATCATGATACTAAGAACACATGCATCCTGAGCATAAGCGAAACGCGATTCCATTAGCAAAACATTCCATTGTTTAATAAAAGCATACACGTACACTTGATTCTGCATCTACCGCATCGAATTATAGTACTAGTAAAAATATATGTTTTAAAATATAGCAAAATTATAAAATACTGATAACAACTTTAAAACACCATTTTATAATAGGCGCCCAAACCTAAAAAAGTCCTTGCATTTAATGGATTTAGTAAAGAAAAAAATCTTTATTGAAACAAACTATAGTTTTTGTGAAGATTCTTTTAACTGTTCCTTCATCTAACATAGTGGTGTAACGGTGTACCGCAGCACACCGGTTGGTGCGCCTCGTCACGAGAGGATCCCAGGTGTTAAATGATACATTTTGTGTACAAACAACATAATGTGACTCATTCTTTTATATCTGTTAAAATTAATATTATTTTACCAAATTAACTTTCAATAAAATCATGACAAGTTAATAAAGACCTCAATCAATTTTCCTTTAGTAAATTTGACCAAGTTAGAAAAAAAAATTTAATTTTAAAAGTAAGAATTTTTTCATTGAATTCATAATAATGCTTATATATCTCTTGATCTTGAATTTGTCTATTTTGGAAATTTTCATGTTTCATTAATGTGTCCTGTTAGACCATGGAACAGAAATCTAATGGGACAAAATTTCATTTGACAAATTAATGCTATTTCTCTTTCAATAATTGAGCTATGGCTGAGATATTTTTATATAATAATAGACAACAGTTAAAAGTAATGATAAACAAAGCCCATGGGTCTGTCAAAAAAAAAACTGTGAATTTTATAAATTACACTTTTTACAGAATGAAATGTCAAACATGTCCCGTTATCCCCCAATATCACCTAAGTGTAAATTTTTAAAAAGTACTCAAAATTTCGTCTTTTAGATAATATACAATATCATAATAATAAAATATTTTGTAATAAAAACCAAAAAACTTAAACCAAGATAGTCCTTGTACTTCAAAGTTTCACCGAGGAAAAAAAAGCAAGATCGAAAAAAACATCCTTTTTTTGTAAAGGTTTTTTTAAATGTCCCATCATTTAACCTACCACATTAATTCAAACCATTTATTGTTCCAGGGAAATCATTTATTGTTCCAGGGAAATAGAATCTGATTCGAAACGTGCACCATGCCCTGAACACCCATGTTTGTGTCACTGAATCACTAGCATGATTCTTTGAGCAATAAGCATTCAACATCAAACAGTATGGAAATGATTTAAAATTTTGTCCCAGATAATCTACAAAATCAGTTATGAAATCAGTTTGTAATAAACAATTAAACCAAGAAACCAAGCTCTTGCGGTTGAAAAATCTAGTAGGAAGAAAAAATTATAGATCAAGATAATAGAGTTTTTTGGGAAGATTCTTTTAACTGTCCCATCGTTTAACCTATCACATCAATCCAAACCGTTTATTGTTCTAGCGAAATAGAATCCGATTTGAAACGGTCGTGATTCTTCGAACACATGCACCCTAATCGTCCACCTCAGGCATCGGCCTTGGCCTAGTCCTCTGTTCCCAAAGAGTGAATATCCCAACCCAAAGCTAATCCTACACTTTCTCTTTTTTTGCAGGACTGATCTACGGACTTGTGGAACTGGTTCCGAAACAACTTTTTTTCAAAGTCGTCTGCTCGGAATTCACACAGGGGTGAACGATGGGCAAGTGCTATTCGTGTTTCCGCGCCCAGTTCAAACCAAATGAAGGCAAGACCCTGCCAGGCTTGCCCCTTCTGCCAAAGAAGCCTGATGTTCCAGGAGAACTTCCTAGACCTCCAAGTGTAGACAGCAATAGTAAGATTTCTATATCAATTAGAGGAGTTTCTAACTCTTTGCATGCTCGGGGCCTTCTGGAAGGTAGGGGAGATTCAATATACAGGGTACATCTAAATTAATGGCCATACTGAGAAAAATGACACTTTCAAATAGGAGTAAATCTGTGGTTGCATTTTGTTATGAAACTTTTTGCTTCAAATAGGACGACCCAATGCTTTCAATTCTGTAATACCAGAAATACTCAAAATATTGAAACATGGACATACTCAAAACTGAGCACACAGAGGTCAGTTCATACTCATTGTTTAAACATGGACATGCTCAAAAATGATTAGAATCAGTTCAAACTCATTTTTGAAACATGGAAATTCTCGAAAATGAGCACATAGACGTCAGTTCATACTCATTTTTGAAACATGGATGGACATACTCAAATATGAGCATATGAGGTTTTATTCTTGAGTGTGTGCATGTTTTCTGAAATGAGTATATACATGTTTCTAACTTGAGTAATTTTGATTCGGAACCATTTTGACAATAAAACAACTCAGATTTGAGTATTTTTTGCTTAGTTTTGAATATGTCGTTTTTAGAGTGCAGAAATGCAAAGTGTGATAGTACAAGTCAATACAAATAATTTTTACATGGGGAAACCAGGGTCACAATCATTTATTCAGTAGAAAATTCAGGGTATCTCACTTAAAGCCGAGTTTGAATTTTCGTTTATAACTTTGACAACAAAGAAGATATAATAAAATCTCTAAATAATGGATCCTTCGGTAGTTCTGAATTTGTCCACTATTACGAGGTAAAAACATACAAATAACATGTGCTGGACTTCATTCGCGTTCATTCAAAACTGCGTTAGACGCCTCATAATTCATTATGCAGTAAGCAGTAACATATCTATCAATGTCACCGAAAAATGACAGTGCACTTCCAGCCCTTCCGATGATGTCACCACATTCCATACAAAGTAAAGTTAATTAAATGAAAATTTCACTAAAATATCTTTATTATGGTTAAAGTTGTAGATGAAATAACGAGTTCAGCTTAAAGTGAGAACACCCTGTATTTTAGACTATAAATAGATTGTGATCCTAGTTGTGATTCTGCAGAAAATGGTTGTCTTGAAACGTGTTGTCATCCTTTACAATTCTGACCATGAGTTGAGATACACTTTCTATATCTTTTAAAAATCTTGGAATGCAAAGGGTTAAATTATCACATAAACATACTATTAAAATAAAACTATGGTATTTCAAATAATACATATTGATCTTGGAAAGACACGCCTATTTCCCTTTTTTTTTCTTTTTCTTTGGAAAGTTAAATTAAAATTCCCCTGTTAAGTATGTAACTATTACGTTTCAATTCCATAATCAATTCAATTCAATAACCATTATGTTTCAATATGGGGGAAAAAAAAACATCGAATCCCCAAGACTGAATTATTTGCTACAAAATTTACTGAACAACAACAACAACAGCAAAAAAAAAATAAAAAAATAAAAAAATAAATAAATAAATAAACACACACACATTCTTTCATTAACATTTATGTAACCCAGAATCTACTTTCTAAATTTTCACATTGTACAACTGTAGGATGTAGGCAGAACTGTTCTATATGAAACGACGAATGTAGTAAGAGAATAAGAGAATAATTAAAAAAAGGAAAAGAGATAATAATATCGAATACTCAGCACTGAACTAGTTATTACAGCATTTCGGCATCAGAAAAATTACTCGTGGAAAATTCAAATGCGCATCAGAATACTTGTTTTTAATGCCTAACTTTCATACAGTACAACTTCGATTCAGCACTTGGGCAGGACTGTTTGTGTTTTGTATAAAACGACGAATGTAATAATGAGAAAACAATAAATGAGGCGTGATTTAGAATTTCATAGGTTTGCAATATACTAATTTGACTTAATTTTTTTCAGAAATCATTGCTTCAATGGCCAAGTTTCTGTTTAATCCATGTTAAAAATGAAGCTAATAAAATAAAACCTAATATGGATTTGAATTTGAAATCATATATAAAATGTTTGCTAATACATTACTAAAATAATTTTAATAATACTTTTACAGCATCGGCGATAGGGTTATATCATAGAACTGAATGGATCGATTGGGGGAAAACAAAACAAATAAACATACATCCATTAAAATTAACATTTATAATTTATAAAGAATATGGGAAATTCTTTTCAAATTATAAATGTTGACGCAATATTGTTGAATTCCAAGCCTTTTTTTTTGGTAATATTAAAAATAAGATTATATAAATTATATTTTAAGGCAATATTAATAAATAAATTTTTTTATCATGTACTTATATCAGCATAAACCGATTTTGAAAAAATAACAGACCTTTACGATTTTGCTTCAGATTTTCAAAAGTAAAATGAAACATTATTCGTGATATTTCTTTAAATAATATCTAGCATATATTTCTTAATGAATATTCAACCAAATTCTTTAATTGCCAGACGATCATCATTCTGATCATAGAATTGAGTTGATCGATAAAAACAAAATAAGCGAATGTGGAATTCTCTACACGTTGTAAATGTTGATGACAAACTAGTTAAACCCAGTTTTCTTTTCATAATAGTTAAAATGAAATTTTATAAATTATTTTAAGGCAACATTATTAAATTAAAAATGAATCGATGTCTACTTTTACGTCTCTTTAAAGCAGATATTATGAATTTGACTGTTGTTTGAATTTTGAAAAGCAAACAGGGTATAGCATATAGGGTTTCAGATCTTCAAAGGTAATAGGAAACGCAATTCCTGATATTTCCTTCAGTAATATCCAGTATCCAGTACATTTTATGCATTCATATAGTGTCGATCTTTATAGACATTTCTTAACCGAGATTTACTATTTCATTTCAAACCTTCAAAAGTAATGTGAAACACTATTCTTGATATTTCCTTTAATAATATCCAGTACATTTCTGTCCATTCTTATATCCTTGATCTTTATTTAGAAACTTCCAAACTAACAATGAGGAAGCTAGCAATTCGATCCTAATATTTATTTCTTTTTTGATACGTCTCTCTTTTCTCTTTAAGCTCTAGTAGTCAAAATAAATACCAGTTTAAACATGGAAATCACTAGGCAAAATTTTTAGGAGCACACTAAAATATGATGCCAAAAAATACAAATACGAAAAAAAAAAAGATTGTAATGGTAATATTTAATCTAAAAATGTCTAGAATGTATATGAAAGAAAAGTATGATTAATGCTTTAGCTGTGTGTTATTCCTTCCAATCTTTATAGAAAAATTAGTCATACTTATTTTCTTTATTCAATTTTAAGAGTCTAATCTAGTAACGCGATGGCACTCACAAGCAGGGTGATGTGTATCAATGGATATATATCTTGATAGATATCGTGATATATATCCAATATTTATTTTCAAAAAATCCTGATGTTTGATATTTTTATATATCTGATATTTATTTTCAAAATATTGCGTATGATAAGATATTTTAAATATTTTCAGTTAAAACAAGTGTAAATGGTTTTTTAAACTTTTATTGACTGTGTCATTTTGTAGATAAAGAACTTTTGCTCTGAAAGTGACATTTTTAGCAACAAAAAAACCCTTTTCAAGCTTGAAGCTAAATTTCTGAATGTAGAATCAAAAATTAGATGGGACAATATTTACTTAGACCAGCCGTTGAAAAATAAAGACAGCTAGAATATTGTTTTATTAAATTTTCATGCTAAGTGCAACGTGTTTTAGTTTCTAATTTATATGAAGTCTGAAAAGATTTGTAATCATCTATAAGATAAATATTTTTAAAACATCGGTTACATATAATATCGGATTTGTTTCAAAATATCGGGTATTTTTGATATTTTATAAAATATCATGATATTTACGAATCCTGCTCACAAAAGCTTATGTTAAACAAATAGTACGTTCTTTTGGAATTTCTCATTTGAATTTCAATATTTTAAAATGATTTTTTAGCATAAGATATCTGAGATCTTACTAAGTATCTTTCTACTTTTTTTTTTTTTTTGAGTTTTTTTTCTTTTCTGAGGACACTTTCAGTTTCGGTAGATAAATTACTTACAGCTTCATTAAAAGAATCTTTTATGAGTTTGGTTTAGTTCAGTTCAGTTTAAACCCCACAACAGGTTAGGGAGTGAAAAAATCAGACAAACTTATATTTATGTTCAGTTCAAAGTTTTCAGTAAAACAAATTATTTTGTATTTGAAATTTCTTTTTAATCTAAATTTTATAGCTACTTCTAAACTTTTATTAATTACATCTGACCTTTAAAATATTAATATCGAAAGTAATTTGTTAAATCTACATTTTACTTATTTCACTTTCTAAATGTAGACCACCCAGACATAATATTATTGTAACCAACTTAAGCAAACGATTACATATTGGATATTTTATCTAGCTGTTTGCCTGTTTAAAGATCGCTTATCACCCCCCTCCAAAAAATAGTTTTAAGAACCACTGCTGGCTTTCTTCAAAGTGATAACTTAGATTGGCGTAAGATAGCACATATACGGAGTAATAATGATTATTAAATCGTAAAATAACACAGTTTATATATCGTATGTGTACAATATTTCACTGATACTGTAGAATAAAACTAACGGGGAATTTTCTGTGAAAATGTTTTATTTATGAAAATATATAAATTTACCTAAATTAAGTTCTGAAGAAATTTAGTCAATATTTTGTTATTATGGGTTACCACTTTCTAATATTCTTTCACCCATTTATATTTCATCTATTTGAAATTATTTCCATAGCCTGAATATATCTTTGAATATCTATTATATATCTAAATGTCTAAATATTCGTCTCTCTCACTGTTCTTTCTTTACAAATATGCCCCTATATAGACATTTATATCCATGAATAACAAACTGTTCTCAAAAAGAAATCAAAACTCATTCAAACTCATCAAAATACATTCTGAAGAAAGTTTCTCAGTATTTTTGTTATTATGGGGTCCTACTTTCTAAAATTCTTTCACCAATTTATATTTTATCTATTTAAAATTATTTTCATAGCCTGACTATATCTTTGAATATCCATTATATATCTAAATGTATATTTAAATATTCATCTATCTTGCTGTTCTTTCTTTACAAATATACTCCTATACATGCAAATGTATATGCATGGACTAAATAACTGTTCTCAGAAAGAAATCAAAAGTCAACAGTTTTCTAAATTTGTAATGTCTGAGGATAAAATGTTAGACAATATTTTACCTAACGAGTATTAAGGCGTGAGAACGGTTAATTACCTCATTTATTTTATTGCTAAATACTTAATCACTTTTCTTCACAAACTTCTAATAGAAGTAAAAGGAATATTCTTAAACATTAGGTAGCTTCATCAGTGGTATATCCGAGTAAATCCATTTTTAACAACTTTGTTTGTTGTTGTGTGAATATTATTTTGTATGAAGTATCCGTTGGAAAATTATATTATTTCACTATAAAATGAACACTGCTGTAAAATTTGTATTCCATCGTATTGTAGTGGTGCACTAAGTAGAAAAATCATCTTCACACTTTTAAAGGAAAAAGAAAAGAATTTAATATAAGTTAAAAATTAAGAAAGAACATTTTGCATCCTCTCAGTCGGATGTTCAAGCGAGAAGTGAGCAGAAAACATATATATGAAAATACACACGTGCTTTTCTCAACAAGTGTGTTACATTTAAAAGGTTATATGCGTGATAAACATCATTATCTAAAATTGGCCATTTTGCATCATTAAAAGTCAAATTTAAGTGTTTATAAAATAGAGAGTCAGTAAAAGTCTCGTTAAAAAGGGAGTTGAGCTTAAACTGTCTTTGAAAATGTCCCATGATACTTAACACAAATGTTCCGCAGATGGCTAGCGGATAAAGTCTTTTCTAACAGGCAATAAATTCTCCTCGTTAGTATCGGCTAACCAGATGTCAGCGGCACAGAAAGATTGTCCACATGTAAGTTCTATTAGATGGAGTTGACTATTTCTTTATTTTGTTTTAGCACTTATCTTAATTAGGAGGCTTATTCCGTAACACGGGCAACATAAAATACCTTACAGCAAGAGCACTTTTTAGTATACCTTGGTTTAAATCATAGCAATAGCGTTCTCAGATTTCAGCAATAAGTTCGGTTCTACTTTAAAATGACTTTAAGCCAATACTGAGATCATTACTTCTAGTATATAAATTTGAGGCATTCTTTCTTGGCTTCGGAAATGCAACTGTTTTTTTTTTTCAAAATATTTACGCTTGCTAAAAGCTTCACTCGGTAGAAGCTATCTTCCTTAAACTCATATAGCAAGACAGTCTATGAAGTAATCAGACTTTTAATAATCGTTTTTAAAAAAGCCAGAGGTGTAGAGGATAAAAAATTGCCTGAAAATTAAAAATTCTAACTAATTATTAGTAATTCGCAGCTAAAAATTCTTTAAAGGATTTGCAACACACATAACGCCACACAAAGACCCTATCAGGACTCCTAACCCGTAGGGTTTATAGGAGACAAAAATCTGGGAAGATTTGTTTTTAAAAAAGAGACAGATTACTAAACACAATACCATTGCAATAAAACAATGTAGCAATTAGTGCAAGGCAAAAAACTTACTAGTATAGTGTCACACATCCACACATTGTCTTGCGGAATCTCAGAAATATCACCCAGTTGTTCCAGTGTGTGGAGCAGGTCCCATTCCTAACTTTGTGTCAATAAAAATCAACCAATCACAAATGTTGTGACTTCCAGAGATATTGCGCGACATGGATGCCTTGTTTCACAGACAAGGCTGTATTGTTCATTTGGCATTTTAAAATCCAATTTGTAACCTCAGTTAAAAATCTATACTACTTGCAAGTGGACATCTCATACTGCTTGAACGTACAGTTTCAATTAGAAAAAAATATATATCATTTACCGGTATATTACCAATTAGATAAAATTGACATTGATATAAATAAGTACGTTTACTATGATTAAAAACAGAATATAATGTGAATGTTTAAAATGAATAAAATATTTTCATTCAGAATTTTTTTCAATAGTTTATTTTATATAATTGAAAAAACAAATTTTGTAATATTTTTTAACGTTCACTTTTGACTACTAATTCAATCTTCGAGTACAATATCATATTTTTCACAAATAACATTGACACATTCATAGTGATTTGCAAAGTTATACCAACATTACAATTGAAGAGTCAATAGGGAAAATGATGACAATCACAAACTAGTATTTCTGAATTATTTTCTTTTTCTTTACGTCTTATCTTAATCTGTGTAGCGACCTACGTTCAACTGTGTTTTTCTAAAGACTAGCTTCATTTTTTTACTGACCAAAGCTTACGAAACAATAGTACATCTCATAATAGCTATCAAATGACATTTTCACCTCAAACTTGAACAAAAATGGACTATCATCGTGTTCCTTCAGTTGTAATCGTGAGATTTCTCAGTTGCAGTGAAATTATAACAATGTCTTTTTACCACAAATGCTGTAGAAAAAAAGAAAACTTCTTATCCCTTTTTTAACTATGCAAAATGTAAAAAAAGTCGGTTCAGAAGAAACAGACTAAAAAAAAAAGATAAATATACTGTAAGATTTAAACATATTAGAAAAACAGGCTACATATGATAAATATTCATTTGATAAATATTCATAACTTAAAAGTCTTAACAATTCAAAATTTTAAATGAGTCAGTTAAAAAAAAACAAAAAACAAGAAAGAAAATTCATGCGTCAAGCATAGATTATGTAACACTTTCCAACCCTTCCAAAATAATTTTACAAATCATTACCGTTCAATAAGCTGAAATATAACATCCAAGTAAACAATTTGGAAAACGCATAACATATTTAAAAACGTAATTTCAGGAATTTCCATCATATATTTCCAACATATACAATATTCTGAAAAATATCCGAATACTTTTATTCAGCACTGTATAGGATTTATAGATTTGTATATATACTACATTGGATGCTAAATTTTAGTTTAGTTAGGAAACGCGTAGCACAGTTTAAAATTCTCCTTCTGGAGTTTCTGTCAATAAACGCAAATGCGTTCGCGAACTTTTGTGCTGCCCTGTATATGATCTACAGAATTTATACACACCAAGTGCCAAAAAGTGAGTTAAATTTAAAATCGCGTTCAGCAACTTAAAACGTACTTCCAGGAATTATTGTTAACAAACAATAGAGAATACTTTTGTGTGTCCCTGTAAATGAACGATGTTTGCTATACACACACTATTCTGTAGTAAGCCTCTTGTAATGCATCTTAGTGATACATATAAATTTCAATGCGTTTAAAATAGTGAAACATTATTTAAATAAACCGCAAATGATTTTTCCCCATAGACCGTAATGTAATGGAATTCTTTTGAGTGTCCCTGTAAGAAAACTATAAGTGCTACACACTTCAGTTGAAATAGGGAACATGCTATAGATAACGATAATAACATATAAAAATTGCAGGGCAATCCGAGCATATTTACGGGAGTTAGTGCACGGGCAGGCAGCGGACGACCAGACGGCCAGATGACAGACAAACCGAAGTCATAAACACTTTTCAACTAGGTTGGAAAGTGTTAAAAAGAGAGAGAGTATACTGTAAGATTTAAACACATTAGAAAAACAAGCTAAATTTGATAAATATTCATCACTAAAAAGCCTTAGCTATGCAAAATTTTAAATAAATGAGTTCAGAAGAAACAGACTAAAAAAAGAAAAATTACTGTAAGATTTAAACACATTAGAGAAACAAGCTAAATTTGATAAATATTCATCACTAAAAAGCCTTATGCAAGATTTTAAATAAATCAGTTCAGAAGAAACAGACTAAAAAAAGAAAAATTACTGTAAGATTTAAACACATTAGAGAAACAAGCTAAATTTGATAAATATTCATCACTAAAAAGCCTTATGCAAGATTTTAAATAAATCAGTTCAGAAGAAACAGACTAAAAAAAAAGAGAGAAAAATACTATGAGATTTAAACACGTTAGAAAAACAAGCTATATTTGATAAATATTCCTTACTAAAAAGCCCTATTTATGCAAAATTTTAAATAAATCAATTCAGAAGATACAGACGACAAAAAAAAAAAAAAAAAAAAAAAAAGAGACAGAGAAAATAATGTAAGATTTAAACACATTAGAAAAACAAGCTATATTTGATAAATATTCATCACTAAAAAGCCTTAACTATGCAAAATTTTAAATAAATGAGTTCAGAAGAAACAGACTAAAAAAAGAAAAAATACTGTAAGATTTAAAAACATTAGAAAAACAAGCTATATTTGATAAATATTCATTACTTAAAAGCCTTATGCAAGATTTTAAATAAATCAGTTCAGAAGAAACAAACTAAAAAAAGAGAAAAATACTGTAAGATTTAAACACATTAGAAAAACAAGCTACATTTGATAAATATTCATGACTTAAACGGCTTTACCCCTTTAAAATGTATTAGTGTTATAAATTAAAGTTAGAAGACAAAAAAAAGTATCGTGAAAAAAAATAAAAAACTATAAAAGACAAGAGAATAATGACGATCATTTGTTAATGTCCCATTCAATCATGTTGACACGTCAAGACTTATTCACCCTGTTTAAAATAGAACCATGTAAACTAATGTTAACCTTTTTTTCTCTAAGTTTAAAATAAAAATAATCATTTAAGTGAAAGCAGCTTTCTGACATTCTTTCTCTCTTTAAAACTGAATTACAGTTCATGTTGGAAGTAGTTACACAACAACGCAAGCGGTAGACTTTGTTAATCTAGAATCAATAGAAAATAAGATTATTTAGTCATTGCAGATGCGAATTTCTTTTTATTAAATTCAGTTGGAGAAGAGTTTTGTAGATTTAAATCGGAAATTTTGCATCGTACTATCCCTCAAATTTCATCTTTCGTTTTATGAACTTGAGAGAGCTGGCTAATTCTTCACTCGATATGTAGTATATGTAGTGTATTTTTGTTATAGTTAGTTTACCCACCAGCGGCTTCCAGGTTCTGCTCTCAAAGCTGGTAGACGAGAGGTGCTGGGTTCAAATCCTGCGTGTCAGCCTAACCGTTTGGAGTTTTCCATGGTTTTCTTCGAACCTTGCATTAATACGGGTTAGAGTTTTTTAGAAAGATTCTTTGGGGAGCAATATCCGGGGCCTATATCCCCCGTGAAGATAATGGGCCCTAACAAAGCACCACAACCCTTTTATAGTTACCCATTAACAAATAGATGAGACAGGCCCAGCTCGAGCACGGACCCGAAACGATCCTGGACTCAATTTTTATAACAGTCTTCTTACTCGGGCTCGAAATTACAATTTAATCAATTCACAAATTGAAAAATCGGAAAAAGAAAAACTTGCTATTTGAGAAACAAGAATATAGTCTAAGCTCCTTAATGTGTGTTACAATCCTTTAAAAATCAGTTTGAAAGGGAATTGAATTATTATTGATGGGATATAAGGAGAAATGTTCAATCTGAAGCCCTGGCTCAGCTAGTGTTAGCAATATAAAGAAGCCGTGAGATTCTCGCTTTTTGTTTGAAGTCTTTTTCCAGAATTACTGGAAAACAAAACTCTTGTCTTTCTGCCGTAGTTCTACAAGGATATTTTAAAAGAATTATAATTGTGACTTTTCATATTTGTGCCAGTGGTATGTAACATATATATTTAAAATGAAAATTATGTTTCTTAAATGAAATGAGTAAAAGATTTATACTTTAAATGAAATTAATAAAATAGGAATAAGTGCGGGAACAACATTTAGCGATTTATCACTTGCGTCTGGATAGCATAAATGTACCGGAACATTATATGGGACCACCACTAGAACGAGTTTTTTCAAAAAAAAAAAAAAAAAAAAAAAAAAAACTTATGAAAATCGGAGCATTGGGTATAAGTTATGCATGGACAGGACATACCCTAAAAACATATACAAACGAATTGTAAACCTGCTTTATTCGATAAATCAATTAATTAAATTATCGTTTTTTATTTATTACACGCATCTATAGAAATTACAGTCAATCATGCAGCCAGGGTGCTTGCGTGTGCGTGTTTATCTACCCTAATTTCTGAATATATATATATGTATATTTATTTATTGCTTTATTTAATGGAAGACTTTTGTTAATTAAATAAAGCAAAGGTTACTTTTCTGAAATTCTGTTAGATATTTTGAATAAAAATAGCGCTAAATTGGCAATACTGCTAACAACTAGTTTTAACATCATGATAAGAAATTCAAACTAATATACCAGAATTTTTTAATAGTAATCTTTGCTTTATTTAATCACGTAAAGTATATCATTAAATAAAACAAAGAATTCTATTCGAAAATTATGGTAGATCGTGGGATTGAAATCCCTACACGTATCTGATAATACATTTATTAATGCAGCATGAAATCGCGTTCTTTGTAAACAACTTTCACTTTTTATGTGTTTTTTTTTTTTAAAGATGTAAATTAGTATAACTTAATTTTAATAGACAGGTGATTTTCTTTCAATTTTCCGAAATATTTACCAGATACATAATGGCGCAGGCGGAGGCTTCAAGGCTTTCTCTGTTTGCTAGCAAGTTCATTGTTCAAGGATTTTTGAAAACAGTTTAATATCAAGGCCATAAATCTACTATTTAATTTTGTTAACAAAGAACGTAAATTACTTTTTTTATGACAGGTAATGCATATGCTTAAAAGCATAATAATTGATATTTATCATGCTAAAAGGCTTTTTTTCCCACGTAAATTATTTCATTAATCAAAAATTAATTTCGACATGGACTTTTTTAACGAAATAGACTAGTTGAAATGGTTGAAATATTTTTTGTTTATAAAAAATGTGTTTGAAATAATTTATTGTTGTATTTTTACAGCAGAAATAAGAACAAAACAAATCACATTTTCGCATAGATTATTGCACACTTTCAACATTAATTTCATACACATTTCAAACAAATTATAAGAATTCATTACTGAAATTAACGAACACATCCTAGATCAATACATTGTCCCAATTAGATTCTAATTGGTTCAGTATCTCGGACGTTATTGTAGTGACCAATGCTTTTGCGTGTCCCCGTAAACTAACTATGAGATCTACGTGCTTGGTTAACAGAGATTCATCCAAGATGTTGGCGAGATCAATACACTTCCCAACTTAGATGCAGATTGGTTCAATATTTCGGACATTATTGTAGCGAGTAACTATGAGAGCTACGTATTTGGTTAACGGATTCATCCAAGATATTGGCGAGATCAATACACCGTCCTAACTTAGATGCGAATTGGTTCAATATTTCGGATTTTATCGTGGCGAACAATTTTGTCCGTTTTTTCTTTTCTGTGTCACTGTAAACAAATTATGAGAGCTTAATGCTTGGTTAACGAACTCATCCAAGATACTCACAAGATAACGTGTCCCAATTAGATTCTAATTGGTTCAGTATTTCGGACGTTATTGTGGTGACCAATTTTGCATGCTTTTTGCTTTTGTGTGTCCCCGTAAACTAACTATGAGAGTTACGTACTTGGTTTTATGGATTCATCCAAGATATTGGTGAAACCAATTCACTATACCACTCATATGCAAATTGGTTCAATATTTTGGACGTTATCGTGGCGAATAATTTTGCATGTTTTTTTTCTTTTGTGTGTCCCTGTAAACAAATTATGCGAGCTAAAAACTTGGTTAGCGAACTCATCCAAGATACTCAAAAGATCAATGCACTGTCCCAATTAGATTCTAATAGGTTCAGTTATTTCGGACGTTATTGTGGGGACTAATTTTGACTGCTTTTTGCTTTTGTGTGTCCCCGTAAACAAACTATGAGAGTTACATACTTAGTTAACGAACTCGTCCAAGATACTGACAAGATCAATGCATTGTCTCAATTAGGTTCGATAGGTTTTCTCCCAATAAGAAACGCTTTTTTTTTCAAATTTAAATGCCAGTTTCCACAAATTAGCGAATCTCTAACGTAGAATTCGAAAAAAAGGTGTGTGGTAAACTTTGTGCACTGACAAAAAAAAAAAAAAAAAAAAAAGTCTTGTTCCTGCCTTCAAAGTGGTTGCATGTCTTCTTTGCGCCTGACGAATAAAGACAAAGTTATTTCGAAAGGCCTAGCGCATTCTTTATTTTTATCGTGTTATTAAGAAGTTTTTTTATGCTTTTATAGTATCACACCAGTGTATTCAATACTTTAATTGTGTGCACTGATGTAATATTATTAGTGTCAAAACAAGTAAGACATAATAGGATTTGATCTAAGAAAATTTTAAATATTAATTTTCTTAATGCCAAACTCGTAGAATAAATGTGCTCCGGTATCTTTTGTGACTGCTCCGCAGGAAAATTTCGGATAAACATTCATCAATTTTTAAAAAATAGTTCATCTTTAATAGCACACAAACCGTTGACAACTACCGCCTTCCGATCATTTCGCTAGAAATTCCGCAAGAAAATTCATAAAAACTCAAAATGGTCGGCTCACGATATGAATATGTCCTATTGCGGATTGGATATTTTCGGTCAATTGCCGATGATATTTCATTTCTTTTTTATGAGTACCCACTATTGGCCAATTACTATATTATCGAGAACCAATTTACGGCCTAGCAAAGGCCGATCAATTTTCTTTTCTAAGGCATTCATAGCATAAGCGATACAATATTTTAATGTTTTATTCAATTTACATTAGTCTCAGGTCTCAAGCACAAATTATAATGGTTGTATGATGATTCAGTTGAAAAAAAAATCTTAATAATCAATGTAACTATTTTAACAAAATGCCATCGTGTTTCGAAAAAGTACTGCCTTATGCATCTATAATTACAAAAAAGAAAAAAAAATCCTTATTATGTTTACATAAATTATTTTACACCAATCTGGCTATATATGCGGAAATTCACAAATATTAGCATCATGAAATTATAGATTTCTTTTCTTTTTCTATCGGGTAAAGGAAAAAGAGCAACCACAAGGCCTTCAACAATCCTTAAGTGAAAAATAAAAAAAAGTAACAGTAGGTTATTAGTTTAATAATACATCAATAAGCTGTGAGATATGTTTTCAGAAACCAGTAGCTACAAGGAAATTTCGTTTAAAACGCAGTCCGATTAATTTTGACATTGTCATGTATAGAGTTAAAAAAGAAATGAGACTTACAATAAAGCAAACTTTGCTGCTACTAAAATTGAATTCTGGGTAATTTGTATTTTATTTGGTTGTTTAATTTTTTAGCGAAAACAATTATTGATTGTGAAAATCTTCTTTGGAAAAATAAGCTATATAGATTTTGTGAAACAGATTTAAGGTTAATTTTAACACATTTTTCGCCGCTTGTACACAGTTTTCTATCATTAAACCGCACACACGTGTGTCATACTTGCATGCCGTATTCTGAAACAAATATTTTTCTTCCACCATGTTTATATTAAAAGTGAATGCATTTAGTGACAGTAATGATTCTTATCGACATATTTTATATGCGCATTACACAGTTTATATAAATATAAATATTATGCATAGTTAAGTTAACATTCATTAATGCAAGAGGGGGTTGCGACCCATCGTGCGTACTCCCAAGTTGAACTGTTGACTTGATATTAAGCATCAGTAACACCTATAGACAGAGTTATAGATATACAAAAGATGAATGTTTACGTAACCTGCGTGAAATATGTTAATACTGAATACCAAAAATGAATGGAATTTCTAAATATTATTGATAAATTTTGGAATAGAACGAATGAGATTGACACCTAAGATTCCATATTCTAGCTGTTAGAAAATGATACAAATAAATTTCCTATGAAACCGAAATTTCCAAGGTTACTTTGTTAACAACATTGTTAAATCAGTTTTTTTTGTGCCTTTCCCCCCAAATTATGGTAAGAGACAAAATTTTAATTTAAATAAAAGAGGTTTTAGAATCTTATTTACTGTTGCTCTCAATTAGTGTTTTCGTTTTGTTTTCTTTCTAATTTCATAACTACATAAAGGTAACTGCTTCAGAACTTGCAGTAATTTTCTTAACCCTTAACTGCTGTAATAAAAATTGTCGCACAGATACTGTGAGCGGTCTCTGAGACCGCTTGATCAAAAGATGAATATTAACTCATAGGATACTGTTTCTATACTAAACTTTATGTACGGGACTATTATATAGGGTTATTACAAATGAATCATCGGGCTTTGATACCTTACTACGTGCGAACTAGGAAACGTATATGTTTCAATGACAACTCAAACGAGAGGGCGTTAACTACAGTTTCGCGTTGCGTATGTGTCATGCGCGTGTGGTTGCCATGGTTGCTGCGAGAACGTCATATTCAAAATGTAGACTGGTCAGCAGGAAGCGTTTTGTGTACTAGAATTTTCAAAGTGTGAATCGCTTATAACCGTTCAGAGAGCATTCCGGAAGGCATACAAATGCAAACCACCAACCCAACAAAGCATTCTGCGCTGGTATCGACCATTGACATCTCATACAAATATACGCCGGATCAGCAACCCTTTTTTGAAGAAAACATGTCTCTTCCCACCAGCACATGCTGGTGGGAGAATATTATGCCAAACAGGTTTTTTTTTTCCGCCAAACTGTCACTGGAAATCCATCGTCTCTTTCTTTTATTACGAGAACGGAAACAGAAAGAAGCCAAGAAAGGGATTACCGCCAGAAAGCGGTACCATTTCGCCGTTTTTTGGCGATGAAATGTGAAAGATATTTTCTACAACTCTCTCGGGAGAGAAGAAAGGGATCCGGTGTCCATTTATATTAGAAGTCAATGGTATCGACAGTTCAAAGAAACCGGTTGTTTATGCAAAGGCAAAAGTTCCGGCCGAAAAAGCGTTACTGAAGAAACAGTGAACCGAGTTAGAGAGAGTTTCATCCGTAGTCCCAAGAAATCAGCAAATCGCTCTAGTCGCGAACTATCCATTCCACAGCCAACTGTGTGGAAAATGTTGAGAAAAATATTACGATTATTGCCTTGACATCTGCTGTATCACTCAAGAAGCACATATTGAACATCTGTAGTATGGACGTCAATATTGTATACTTTCGGTTTATTTTCATGTATAACTCATTGTTGTAACCCAATTATGTTCCGAAATAAACGCTTCGGAAACCCGGTGATTCTTTTGTAATAACCCTGTATTTAAGATTCACCCTATTCAGAAGTCTCTAGTGATAGTACTAGGGTTCCAAACAAAACAAAATTTTACTAGCATTTATGGTTAAACTAAAAATTACAAGATAAACTGTGCAAATTAAAAAAAAAGCAGTGGTCTGTGAGGCCGCTAACAGCAGCAAAAAAAGTTATTTTATGAAAAATTGTCGTCTACGATGATTTGGCGGAAAGAGGGCGAATTTTTCTAAGCATCATTGATAAACTCCGGAATAATTATACGTTGCAATAGATTGGGATAGGAAATCCGGATTCCATATTCTAACTTACATAACACGAATAAAGTTTCTATTTCAACCTAAATGTTCAAGGTTATGAATTTTAACTACTTGGTTAAAACAACTAGAATGAATTTTCTGAGACAAGGAAAACCCATAATGCCTTATTAGGGTTACGATTGTCACAGGAAGCTATGTTTTTTTGGTTTCACTCCAAAATGGCTTGCTTTTTATACCCACGCGGTTTCCAGAGTCTGGTAAACAATTCAACATTGTGTCATTTCCATTGTTTTAATTTCCTTTATTGTCAGCTTAATCTCTTCGTAAGCAGTGGTATGTTACTAAAGTAGAAGTCGTATGTTTTAATGAGATGATATACAAGCGGATATTCTAATTTCACGCGCAGTATCGTAAAACTAGAAGGAATTAATATAAGTGAAAGTACGAATAAATTATTTTCATTAAAATAATAAAGACACCAGGAAGTGTTTTTTTTTATGTTAGCCGTATTTAAATTTGATTCCTTAATATAAATAAAGATGTTTGATATTTAGATACAAAGTAGGTTTATCTTGAGGTTTTCTTTTGTTTTGAGAAGTTTATTATATGGAATACACGTCTCGACCAATTGTTGTATGTGAATTTAAATATATAAATAACATGGTTTTTAATCCTTAACTGCTGTAAGTGGTGTCACAGACTACTGCTTTTTTTTTCAATCTGCACAATTCAACTTGTAACGTTTAGTTTATATTTAGATACAAAGTAGATTTATCGTGAGGTGTTTTTGTTTTGCGAAGTTTATTATATGAAATACACCTCTCGGCCAGTTGTTGTATGTGAATTTAAAGATATAAATAACATGGATTTTAATCCTTAAATGCTGCAAGTGGTGTCACAGACTGCTGCTTTTTTTCGATCTGCACAATTTAACTTGTAACGTTTAGTTTAATTACAAATACTAGAGAAATTTTGATTCGTTTGGAGCCCAAGTACTGTAGCTAGAGACTTCTGAATAGACGAATTTTCCCTTATCTGCTGTTAGTGGCCTCACAGACTGTTGCATTTTTTTTCACAGTTTTTCAAATAACATAATAAAATCACTTGTTAACTTTAAATTAAAGTGGAATTATTGCTTAAATTGATAACAATAATAATAATAATAATAAAACACAAAAGGTTTGAAAATACCTTTTAATATAGATAACATATGTTTCCGTCGCTCAAATGGTGACATCTTCAGATCAAAATGATAAATAAAATATTCTCGCAAAGTTTTTGAACATGATAAATATAAATCACGAGATCACTCGTCCAATGTAAGCAGGTGCTTAAACTGGTCAAACTGGAAACCGTGAAAATTATTATTTTATTTTTATTGCCTTTTTTAATTTGTAAAGCATCACGTGCCAAATTTTAGGTAATTCAAAATAAGCTGTTTCGTTGCAAATGTTATCGTTTCGCAAATATATTTCTATTGATTCACGGATAATGGATGGGAATTAAACTCATGATGGAAAAATTATTTTACTATTCTTGAAATAAATCTGCAACGGCTCTATTCTATGTAGTCTAGCTAAGGCAGTAGATAAAGTTTTAAGTACATAAACAGTATCCTATGAGTTAATAGAGCCTGTATTCATCATTCGATCAAAAGGTCTCAGCGGCCTTATCTGTCGACAATTTTTGGCACAGCAGTTAAAGTAAATTATAATAATTCTGCACATAAATATTGGCAAAGAAAGATTATCCTATGAGTTAATCGAGTCTTTTATTCATATTTTGATAAAGCAGTCTCAGATAACCGCACACAGTAGCTATGCGGCAATTTCTGTGACAGTTATTATAGGTTAAAAGAATATATTTTCAAAAGAAAATTCTAAATTTCTAGAAAGAATTTAGAGTTTATTATTTTTTAAATCTTACCTTTATTACAAATTTACAAAATTACCCCAATATGAAGTTTACAAACATTAAAAGTTTATTATTAATTAGGTTTTAGTAAATAGTTTTTTGTGATAATTTAAACTTTGGACACCTTACTACAAATTGAAGGTAAAAATACATTTTTGGTCATACTTTTGTTTATGCAAACAAGCAAAAATTGTTTGAAAAAATCTTCTCTCGTGCAGAACAGAAAAAAACAATTGCAAAGGCGGCTTTACCAACTGAACTCTCGGAAAATAAGGTTTTGTTGCCTAATGATTTTACTGCATTTTATAAGCATTATTCAACTTTATATGAAACTTATATGTGATACAAGAATAAAAATAACGCATGCGTAGTTCACTGGGGATCATCTTTCAATACAACCTCATATGGGATTGCCATGCATGCGAGGGATAAGGATAATTCTATATAAATAATAAATTGGTACTTCTCCATTATCCCGTCGACCACTTTTCATAGCAAAAAACTATCGCTAAACTATAGGATTTAACGCCAAAAATGCATCCTGCACTTGACGTCAGAAGCATTTCACGTGTTTGCTATATCATCAAGTGGTTTTTAATTCGACATTTACCTGTATTTTTCATTAGGTTTTACTGATTTATTAATTATTTCGTTAATTAAAATAACAAATGCGCCCTTAAACGGCGGTGCCATGATAATGCACTGAAAAAATGTTGCGATGCATAGTTACGTGATCAGTTACAACTGACGTCACAAACATTTATTCATTAGCCGAAAGGCATAATTAAGAAAAATAATGTAAATAAATAAATATCCAAGATTTTTTTTTTCTGTTTTCATTAATACATTGCACATATTTTTTGTTTAAACGTACTGATAGTGGACACTTTGGTGAGTGAGGCTTTTCCGAATTTCTTGTATTTTATGTATTTATTTATTTTGCTATTCCAATGGCAACATTCTTCCATTCGTTTATTTGGCGTTACAGTTTGGCGATAGTTTTTTGTTATGAAAAGTGATCGAAGGGATAATGGAGAAGTACCAGTAAATTTTACAAGTTAATTTTTTTTTTCAACTGAATGAAAATATGCGCAGGCCGGAACTCGAACTCGGGATCTTTCGACTTTAGCTGCAATGCTCTGCCAACTAAGCTATCCTGGACAAGTCCGCCAGGCTCCCTTCACTCAGATAAATTCATATTCTTATTCAAATAATAAATTTTATTCAGTAGTTCAATCAAAGTAAAATGTCAATTTGTTGCAAAAGTACTTATTTCATATTTAACATGGTCACATGCAGACGAGCCGAAATAATATTTTTTTCAAAGCAGCATATTAGTTATATGGTAGGAAGACATCGGTATTTATATAAATACATCGATATTAACGGTCGTGGATAATATTGGGATTGTTGTTGTAATCTCGGTTCAGAAAGAGAGGATCTATGACAATCATTAATACACTGTAGATTTGCAATTTCGGGGTACTCCGGAATATACTCCGAAAACCCCCAAATTTCAACAGCATGTTTTCAAATTCTCTCCCTTACTTCCCCTGTTTCTTGTTTATGATAATTTTTAGAACCACGGTAAATAAATTCTTCTTCTAATTTTATTCTTAAAATTCACTTTAAGACTTCATGATAATAAAAGAAAGGTAGAGAAAGTTTGTCCTACCTTTTGAATCCGCGAAGGTGTAGTGAGTAATTATCCAACTTGCGAATTAATCCAGCGATAATGCACATTTGAAGTAGATATTAACAAACACAATCTTGTTAAAATAAAGTATGGCTTCATTGTATAATTTCTAAGTTAATTATTTAATTACTGTTGAAGAAAAAGAAAGATTAATTTTACATTATAAAATTTACATCACACTATAAAAAGTTAAACATTTAATTTAATAGAATTGTTCAGCAGGTCTGCATTAAATAAAAGTTACTCAGAGACTGAAGTATTAGTTTTTGGATTAGAGAAACACACAGTCAAGTTTACGTCATTTAGCCTTGAACCCTTGAGGTTACACGTGTAAGTTCTTTAATGAGAATCTCACAGAAAACAGAAAAGTACTTTGTCAGCGCACACGTGTTTCGTTTCACCAGCTTGAAGTCGGATGGATGAATATTCAGGCTCACAATAATAGATGAAATGTTTACATCAGAAATCACTATCCTAACACCCCTGCTTGATTTCTGAAGTATAAATGTTCTTGAGATTTAAATCTGTTCTGTGTTTTGTAAAGTCAGGTTTGGGAAGGGGCTTCGTTAGAATGTCAGCTGTCATAGTTTTGGTTGGGCAATATTGTAGTTCAATTATTCCCTTTTCCTTAAGATCTTTTATGCTGTTGTATTTTATATCGATATGTTTAGTTTTCGAATGATGTTTATAATTTTTAACCATGTTTATACAAGCTTGATTATCTTCGAATAAAGTTATGGGCAAATTTTGTTGTAGATCAAGGTCCTTTAGAAGATTGATAATCCAAACTGTCTCTTGTGCTGAAGTTGCTGCTGAGATGTATTCAGCCTCAGCGGATGATAAGGCAACTGAATTTTGTTTCTTAGTTGACCAGGAAATTGGTGTATTTCCTAATTTACATAAATTTCCCGTTGTTGATTTACGGTCATTTTTATCCCCTGCCCAATCGGAGTCAGCATATGTTGTTAGTATTGGCTCATTTTCTTTACTAATAATTAGTTTTAGTTCTTGTGTTGTTTTTAAATATCTAATAACCCGCTTTACTGCGTTCCAATCCTTTTCTCTGGGTTTTTCGTTTCTACGACTCAAAATGTTCACAGCGGCGGCTATGTCTGGTCTGGTTATTGTAGCTATATATAACAATGTTCCGATAGCTTGCCTATATTTACTGTTATTAGAAAGTAAATTTTCCTCATCAATTATGTTTAAGTACCCGGGTTCCATCGGAGTATCACAGGGTTTCGCTTCCTTTAAATTGAATTTTTCGATCAGTTCTTTTATTTTGTTTCTTTGATCAAGTGCGAAATTTCCTTCTTTACTTCTTTTTATGTTTATCCCCAGATAATAATTTACAAGTCCTAAATTTTTGACTTCATATTCCTTTTTTAGTTGTTCTATTATTTCATTTATTTCTTTAGTTTCCCCTGAAATTAATAAATCATCAACATATATAATGATGTATGTTGTACTTTCCTTTAATTTTCGTGTGAAGAGACATGGATCGGAGGTGCTTTGCACAAAACCAAGTTTAGTTAAACTTTCTTCTAATTTAATGTTCCATGCTCGTGCGGATTGCTTCAATCCGTAAATTGATTTTTTTAGTTTGCAAATTTTATTTTCCTCTCCCGGTATTACATGCCCTTCTGGTTGTGACATATAAACTTCCTCTTCTAAATTTCCGTGGAGGAATGCAGTCTTAATATCTATATGATTAACATCTAAATTTTTATACGCTGCACATGCTAGAAACGCTCTTATAGTTGTATACGTTACTACTGGAGCGAAGGTTTCAAAATAATCGCTTCCGTATTTTTGAGAAAAACCTTTGGCTACAAGACGTGCCTTATATTTTTCTATTTCATTATTTTCATTATATTTTTTTGTGAATACCCATTTATTCCCAATTACTTTTATTCCAGGTGGTGGATCAATTAGTTCCCATGTTTTGTTTTTTCTTAATGAATTAATTTCTTCATTAGTTGCTTCGTACCATTTGTTTCTATCATATGGGTTTTCGATTTTCGCTATATCTTTCCACTCTGTTGGTTCAATATTTTCTTTTTCTATTTTAGTAATATAAGAGAATCTATCGGGTGGAACTCCCCTATTTGATCGTTGAGATCTTCTAGGTTCGTTTTCGTTTAAATTTTCCTCATTGTCTGTTTGTTTATCTTCCTGCATGTCTATAAAGAATTTTGAGGAATCTCCCCCTGCTTTTTCAGGTTGTTTCTGAACTTCTAATTCTTCTCTCATATCAATGGATTTTTTTTCGTTTTCATTTGAATTAGAGTTTTCTATAAATTTAACAGTTCTTGCCCTTATTACTTTATTATTGCCAATGTAGATCCTATATCCTTTTGATCTATTATCATAACCGATAAATGTTCCTTTTATTGCTTTATCATCGAGTTTTCCTCTTTGGGATTTATCGAGATAAGCATAAGCTTTGCAGCCAAATATTTTTATGTTTGATAAATCCGGTTTTTTGTTTGTCCATAGCTGGTATGGAGTTGAATTGTGTGATTTTGTTGGTAATCTGTTTATAAGATACACAGCTGTATTTAAAGCTTCGGCCCAAAATTTATTTGGCAGCTGCGCTTCCGATAATAGGCACCTTGTCATTTCGACTAAAGTCCTATTCTTTCTTTCCGAAACACCGTTCTGAGGTGCACAATGCGGAATAGTGAACTGGTGATGAATACCTTCATATTTTAAGAATTTTTCTAATTCTTCGCTAGTGTATTCACCCCCATTGTCTGATCGGATTTCTTTAACTGTGCGACCGAATTTATTTTTCGTTATGGCTACATATTCTTTCACTTTGGTAACTACCTCACTTTTATTCGATAAAAGAAATATCATTGTGAATCTACTAAAATCATCTGTGAATGTGAGAAAATATTTCTTCCCTCCTATGCTTTCTGTTTGCATCGGACCACATACATCCGTATGCACCAGATCGATCGCCTTCTTAGCTCTGTTCTCACTCTGTTTTGGATACGGTGCATTTGTTAGTTTTCCCTTTATACAACTCTCACAAACTATGTCATGTTTGCAATTTTTAATTTCTAGACCTGTTGCTAAATTGTTGGATAAGAGTTGTTTAATTGAATTAACATTTCTATGACCTAATCTCTTATGCCAAAGCTCAATGCAGTTTTCATTCTTGCATTGTTCAGCAAAATTGACATAGATTTCTTGCTTAGGTTTATATAGGTCAATTTCATATAAATTTTCTCTCTTTTTTCCTTCTAAGAGAGTTTTTCCATTATAGGATAAGTTACAGGTGTTATTTTCAAACATGAATTCATAACCATACTTTGTGGCTTTCGTAACCGACATTAAATTTGATTGAATATCAGGGACATATAAAACGTCCTTTAAAGTTATGTCATTTGATTGTGTCCGTAATTTTATTGTACCTGTCCCGTGCGATTTTAGTGTTGTTCCGTTTGCTATCGTGACAGTATTTTTGTTGTTATTGTCAATGTCAACAAATACATTTATGTCATTACAAATATGTGAACTGCTTCCAGAATCAACAATCCAAGTAGATTTAGATTCATTATGTGCGATTAATGATAATTGCCTTTGAGACATTGTTTTTTCGTTTTGATTTTCTTCGCTTTTACTCTCTTGAATTTGTGTGTTTTTTTCTGCTTTAGTTTTCGGAGTAAAATTACTTGCTTCAAAGCATAAAGACGAATTTTGTCTGTATTTTTCATTTGTTTGGTTCTTAGAATTTTTATTCTTAAGAAACCAACAATTTTGTCGCACATGGTTTTTTCTTTTGCAATTCGTGCAAAAAAGGTTTTGTTCTCTTTTTGGATATGCCCTAGTGTTTTGTTTTTGTTTATTAAATGTTTTGTATACATTTTCATGCGATGAATTGGAGCTTTCTTGTCTCCTTTGAAATTCATCTGTTAGTTTTCCTTTTATAAATTCCGAATTTAATTCTGTCTCTGATCGGGCCTCTAATGCCGTGATCAGAGTATCATAGCTAGGTGGAAGGGAGCACAACAAAAGTGCAGATAGATGAGAGTCCTTAATCTCTTCTCCTATAGATTTTAACCTATCAGCGGTTTCTAATATTTTAACAATATGGTCGTTCATATTACCATTTTCAACTAGTTTTATACTATATAGTTTTCTTAGCAAATATAATTTACTAGATAAATTCGCGCGCTCATGTATTGTTTTTAATGCTAACCATGTAGCTTTAGCTGATGTTTCGTTTTTTATGTAAATCAGCTGTGAGTCTTCTAAGCTTAAATTTATAATAGCCCTGGCTTTATTGTCTTTCTTCGTCCATTCGCCTGTTAAGGGGTTTGGCGGATCATCAGTTATCTGGTTGATTAAATCCTCTTTCATTAACAGCATCTCTACCTTGAACTTCCAAATCGCATAATTATTGGAGTTCAGTTTTTCTATGCTACACATTTCTTTCATATTTGAAGCCATGATGTTGTATTTTTATTAATTTTACTAATACTTTTATAGTTTCTATTATTTAAAATATAGTTTTTTTTATTTTTCTTATTAGAGAGCGGTTTTACCGTGTTCAATCCTCAGCGCTCATAATCTGATAATTTTTAGAACCACGGTAAATAAATTCTTCTTCTAATTTTATTCTTAAAATTCACTTTAAGACTTCATGATAATAAAAGAAAGGTAGAGAAAGTTTGTCCTACCTTTTGAATCCGCGAAGGTGTAGTGAGTAATTATCCAACTTGCGAATTAATCCAGCGATAATGCACATTTGAAGTAGATATTAACAAACACAATCTTGTTAAAATAAAGTATGGCTTCATTGTATAATTTCTAAGTTAATTATTTAATTACTGTTGAAGAAAAAGAAAGATTAATTTTACATTATAAAATTTACATCACACTATAAAAAGTTAAACATTTAATTTAATAGAATTGTTCAGCAGGTCTGCATTAAATAAAAGTTACTCAGAGACTGAAGTATTAGTTTTTGGATTAGAGAAACACACAGTCAAGTTTACGTCATTTAGCCTTGAACCCTTGAGGTTACACGTGTAAGTTCTTTAATGAGAATCTCACAGAAAACAGAAAAGTACTTTGTCAGCGCACACGTGTTTCGTTTCACCAGCTTGAAGTCGGATGGATGAATATTCAGGCTCACAATAATAGATGAAATGTTTACATCAGAAATCACTATCCTAACAGTTTATATTTCAAAAACATATATGAAACCGTTGAATAAAGTGCAATTTTTTGTATTTAAATTGAAATGCATGCACTTTGCATTTATTTTAAGAATTATGAAATGAGAATATTCTTCTAGTATTTAATGAAGAGAATAGTCTAGTATTTAATGAAAGAAATATTGAGTATATATATATATATATATATATATATACAGCTACAGAAATTAATTTAAAATAATTCGTTACAGTTGTATTTATTTTTAATCAATTAAAAATATATGTGCTCAGACTTTAAAAACTTACTACTCAGATTTTATTCAAACTGAAAAAAAATCAATACGTGAAGTAGTTAAAATTATCTGATACAAATGTTTCATAAGAAAATGTAATACATTTAAATTAAAAAATATATGTGCTCAGACTTTAAAGACTTTAAAAACTTACTACTTAGATTTTTATTCAAACTGAAAAAAAACAAGTGAAGTAGTTAAAATTATCTGATACAAATGTTTCATAAGAAAATGTAATACATTTAAATTATCTTATATAAATGTTTCATAACAAAATATAATACATTTATTTAACAGTAGAAAAATCTTATGAAAACAGAATGGACAGTATTATTATATTTCAGTACAGAGTAAGGTTATATTTTGAAAAACAGTCAAGTTCAGCAAAGTAAATTTTTAGATGGCATCCTCTTTACTACCTTTAACTGCCTAGTGCAGCTAATTATAGTTTATTTTTAGCGATGTTTCAATTTAAACAACTTTTATATCAAAGGAAGTGGGGTTTTTACGATTAAAATCTTTTTGGGACGTACATATTGACCCAAATATGTTGTGGTTTTTCACCACAGTAATTTTTTTTTTAAAGCTGCTTCACCACAGTAATTTTTTTAAAGCTGCACTCTGAACTAAGCTGAGTCACATCATCGTTGTTGCAATGTTGAGAAGTTCCAAGCTTATGTACCATCTACTAATGTTAGTATTAGGTTTCTGGTTTCTCTACGTGTGAAAAACCCCACAAAGTATAAAATTAATGTTGTGTATATATCAGTATGTATTTGTCGCTTTTTGTTAGAGAAGAGAGTTTTGTTAGATAGAATAACTTTGTATAGTGAGTATAGGAAATTTATAATTGCTTAATTTAAGCACTTGTTTCGGTTTATAAGACGATTTTTAGATAAGACAAAAAATTTTTTGTACAAAATTTTATGTTTTTAGCTGTAGTTAATGAGAGACTGGTTATGATACTTAAATACCACGTAATCTAATAGGCTGAAAAGCAGTTCGACTGTTCATGAAATCCAGCCTACGGTGATCACGCGATAAGTCAAGATGACTGAAGCAGGACCGTGCGAAGAGAAAACTGCGCCCGGGGCAAAGTTTCAATCCCCCCCCCCCAGCCCCCTTCTTTTTGTGACAGGTAACACACAACTGATAAAGTATAGAAACAGAAATAAATTCTATTGAATATGCGTTTCGAGTTTATTTTGGACCTTTAAAATGTTTAATTTTAACTAAGAAATTACAAACAACTAAATAGCATAAGAGAAAATTGCACTTATTTATTGGAGAATACATGATATTTTGCGACAGAAAAAAAAAAGAATGATGAAGAGAGAAAAAGAAATTCCCCAGAAAATGATCGATGACCAAAAAAATTAATAAATAAATGAATTAAACTGTGTTTGGAAGTATAAATTTGGCGCCCCCTCAATCTCCGCGCCCGGGGCGAAGGCCCCCTTCGCTCCCCTCTTTGCACGGCCTTGACTGAAAGCTTCGCGAGCTGTCTATTTCGTTGGCTGCGGTCTAAGATATTTCTCCCGGGATTACACTAAAATTCGAAGCTTATGCTGAGTTTCCCAGGGTGGTGATCCCTGTCCCTGTCTTATAAAATGACCACCAAACTATTATCCATCTATGAAAAGTCTAGACCAGTGAGTGTCGTTCTGTAATAATGAAAAAGACATGCTAACGAAAAAGACGACGGCTAACGAAAAAAAAACATGCTGCCGCGGTGCGTTACACGTATCTCTTTGTTCAGACTTCGTGAATCAAGTGATGATCGAATGCACGAATGCAGGTGCACGAAAAGCGCATCATGTGACTTTGGCGGTCTAATGCGAAAGGTAGTGCGGCAGCCTGTTTTTTTCGTTAGCTTTGTTGCGACCACCACCTACTGAATACTAGTCCTGCGCGCTGAGAATAAAATGGCGGTTATCGTAGACGGATTTTTTTAAACGTTTGTACGGTCCCCTGAATTTGGACACCAGTATTTAAAAAAAAAAATCTAAAATCCGCCTACGACAGCCACCATTTTTCGGTTAGCGTGATGGCCTAGAATTTAGGGGGCGGTGGTTGCGACCTTGTGACGTCAGGTTGACATCACATCGAACTATTTGGGAAAGCGGAAGAAAATATAAATTCTGGAACAGTACAATCGAGGTTATAGCTGTATTTTGTCAAATTCATAAGTAAAATATTTGACTCTTTACAAAAACTAAATTCTTGATTTTTCAATTTTTAACAGCTTCTTTGAAGACATTTTGGAAATATTAAATTCAAGTTTAACTCGTCATTACTCCACCCTTTACACAAACTTCCTAAACTCATAACTAATGTTTATTCAAGAGATTCTTGTAGCAGTTTTTGGCAACGAAAATTTCTAGTTTACATTTTGTTTGTCTACCACATGGCCTGTCGACATACTTTACCTCGTAAGTGGCAGATCTTAAATAGCTTTCCGGTTCTAAAATATGCTTCTGACTAGCCAGACATGGATTATTTCACTGTAAAAACTGATCTGTCTTTCTTTTTTTAGAGAGATTTTCGAACCCTATCTGGCAACAGAAAATTTTTGTTATACTATAGATAGTTCATCGACAAACTTTTTGTAAGTAGAATGTTTAGCATGATTCATATGATTTTCCTTTAAATCGTTTTAAATTTCACACCATTTTAAGGGCGAATTACTTAGATAATTCAAATCTCGAGTATGGAAAAGAATATTGGTCATATTGGGCCCAAATATTGCGCGATCATTGAATTCAAAGGAAGTATCTCCATTGAAATACTATTATTGGTTAAATGTACGTTCTATATTAAAAACATCTCCAATGAGATGGCACCGATGTACAAGTTTTTTCTTAATAATGGAAATATTTTCAACAAAACGCCAATATCTCAGAAATATGCATTTATATTGGAATTATTGGCAATGAAATGGCGAAGTGATTCTTGTCAATATGGTGCAAACATGGCAAATTAAACACTCCATGTTTGTGTAACATTTCATGCCAATATTGCCAATATTGACTAAGGTACAGCCAACATAAACAATATTGGCCTAATATTGTTTAATTACTAGAGTTTAGCGATAAAAAATGCTTACGGAGAGAGTCTTCCATTTTAGTAATAACTGTTTCTGGTATATATAATCGTTTTAAACATTTAAATCATTTTAATAACAAATTTTTTCTTATTATTATTTTAAATTGATTGCTTATTGCCCAAAGTCTATTGTAAATTTTATTAAAATATTTCTTTTCATTATCTGTATTACGCTTATTTCATTATAATAATCATCCCAATCCTTAAAAAGTATCTTATATGTATATCAAAATATTAAATTTATAAATTGGCAATGTTAATAGAACAGTATTATAAATGATTTTGATTTTGAAAAATTATTTTTCAAAGGAAATATTTACACAACAGGAAACTTCAGCTTGAAAAGTTCAAAATGTTGCGAAAAATAATAAGTAATCTCATAATCTCGTAATTGTTAATTTATAAGTTATTATTATTGCATGCATTTATGCATTACTGGTGTAGTAAATATAATGAAACTGCATGAATTCTTCTAAGTAAATGCAGTATTTAATACCATGTGTTTCAATTTAAGTATTTGACAGAAACATTAGCCGATTATTTCAGAAATTTCTCATTTATTTAGATGATTTGAAAACTACATAAATCTATACTGGGTGATTCAGAATAAATGTAATGGGGATTATCTATTTAAACTCTGATTATATTTCCAATTACAAAAACTATACTAATCAAGCAAAGCTTTCAGATATGGCATTTGTTCTGCAAGGGTTCTATGGCATTTGTTGTGCAACATATTACAATACAAAAATTTAAATTTTATATTGCCAACTTTTCCTGTAATTTTTATTTAGAAAAATGTTTCCCTGTGTTTAAGAATAGGATGTGAAAATAATATCGCATTCTTTTACTATAAAAATTTATTGAGTTGTGATGCTTTAAATGTTGTTAATTTCCCAGTTTTCTGACATGCAAAACGGAAATATGCATTTTTAGTGCCGGACAAGATACAGTCAAATAAATAAAAATAAGAAAAAACTGACAAGCAAGTCACCAAGTCAAAATAATAAACAAACCTTGACATTTATTAGAATGCATTGTTATTGAAATCTAAGAAACATATATAAACACAGCTCCTTTCCTATTTAAAATGTACAAAAAATTAACAATAAAAATTTGTGCCGTTGATAGACATCTGGTGTAAACCACAACCACTTGTGATTAAACCAACTTTCTTTGACACTCGACAACACAATATATGACGCAAAAATTTTAATGTGTGATAAATGTCACGCGTCTGAAGCTCTTGTCGGCTCTTTTGACAGCCATTGAAGTGCGAAGTAAATGAAGAGAAGAAAAAATCTCACAGACTGTCACAGTTACTTCATTTTAAAAATATTTCTTGGAAAAATAATTGCACTCATGTTTCTTTGTGTTTTGTTTCATTCGTTTTATTAATTACTAGCTGCGTAGCACCCCGTTGTGTTGCATTTCAAATTGCATGAGGTCTTTTGATTATTTGGGGGGGAGGAAATAAATTTAATTTTAATATACATTTCCAGTTTCAAACACAAACAAATTGTAATTTAGACCGTTTTTATATCGTTTTCCGCTCATTTCACCCTTTTAAATTTTGAATTGTTTAGAAACCGTTCTTTGGAAACATTTACATATTTAGCAACCACAATGTGAAATTTCAAGTTGTTAGCCTCAGTAGTATAAGAGAAATAGCAATTTTAAAATGTTTTTGTTCCTAAATCCTTTTACATTTCAATTTTTTTTTTTTAGAAATTGTGCTTTTGCGAGTATTTACGTCTTCAAAGTAACAGTCATATCAAGTTTCAAGTTTCTAAATCTTCATATTTACAAATTAATCTTAATATCGAGCATTTTTGGAACATTTCCCACTCGTTTCAACCCTTTTAAATTTCAAATTTTTTTAGAAACCGGTCTTTGGGAACATTTACATCTTAAAAGTAACTACTACGCAAAATTCAAGTTTTTAGCCCCAATAGTGTCAGAGAAAGCGCAATTTTAGAACGTTTTTTGTTCCTGCCCACTTTTAACATTTTGAAATTTTTCGAAACTGTTCTGTACAAGCATTTATGTCTTAAGAGTTCCAGTCATATCAAATTTCAATTTTCTAACCCTAACAGTTCCAAACAAATCGTAATTTAGAATGCTTTTCGCTCATTTCACCATTTTAAATTTCTAACTTTTTTTGAAATCATTCATAGCGAGTATTTACATCTTAAAAGTAACGCTCACATTAAATTTCGAGTTTCTAACCCTAAAAACATCACAAAAATTGCAATTTTAGAACGTTTTTTCACTCCTGCACTTCCTTGAGGGTTGTTGTACCGACATAAAATATAGTCTATGTTGGAGCAGAAATGGTCACTAGCATTTTGTCACCATTTTTTTTTAAACCGATTCGGTTGTTACAGAGATTATTGCCCCCTCCCCCCCCCAAAAAAAACAAAAACAAAACAACAACAACACAAATGTTACTTTTTTATAATATTATTATAGACTGCAAACACATTTCAATTTTATCATTAGCATGGCATTAAAAGCTTTCTATATGTTTTGACAATTTTTTGAAAGAAATTACTTGTAGTTAATTGATTTAATAATTGTTCACAAATATCGCATGTTCAGGCTAATTTTATTACAATTTTATAAAATTTTAAAATAATAAAATATCTATAGCCAATATGCAAATGATATTTTTTAAGTATCTGTATTACGTGTATAGCAACATAATGATCATACCAATCTTTCAAAAATATCATATAAGGTTTATCAATATGTTAATTTTATAGACTGAAAACGTTTATTGAAACTTATGATAAAAATTTGACCTGAACATTTTTTTTTTTCTCAGGAAATATATGCACAATTTGCGAAAATCTTCAGCTTTAAAAAAATTAAATTGTTGAGAAAAATAATAAGTAATGTCGTATTTATTCATTTGTGCAACAAACTCAACAAATTGAAACGTACTTTTAGCGGATTTATAAACATTTTCCTTTCGATGCTACCATCTGGATCCTGAAATAACTTGTAATTAGATAAAAGTCTTATGTTTGTTATAACTGTTAAAATAGCATACCATTAATGAGACAACTCTTCGAAACATATCCTATACGCATATCGAGATGCATGTACAGGGTGCCCACTAAAGTCCTATCTATCTCCACTAATTTCAGAAAGGCGAGAACAATAGTCATGAACGTGGTATCTGCATATACTAAAGAGGCCATGCACTACGCGATGAGACCTCTTACAGCACTACCTAGCTGCTAACTGCGCAATTAGCGTTCCTATCTCGATAACGGCATGAGGTACGAGAAAAAAAGCAATTACATAGTTGTAGAGCGTCCTTGATTTAGTATGAAATGATGTCTTACATATAAAAATAACTTTATAGAAAGCCTTGAAATTTAAATCTTTATATCCAATCACCAGCTTAAATACATCGCTAATTGCATGCAGAAGTATGATATTAAAAGGTATATGCGCATTTACTAACAAATCTTGAGAACAAAGTTGAGAGGCGCTTGAGGTACCCTATTGACGCGGAATCATCCAAAGGTCGATAATTAGCTGATATATTAATTAAAAACTTTTCTAGAAAAACGTGGCACAGACCAAGGTTGCGTTGAAATTTTGCGACCTCCTTTCACAGCACGCTTGGCACAATGCCTAGTTAAAAAACTTCGTGCAAGGTGTTTGTTTTAGGTAAGATGAGGCTTCATGTTTCTCTGAACGTTCATGGTATATCCATCTATACTTCGCGATTATATATAGCTATACCCAATCCCACGTTGTATAGTTTTTTTTTCAAAGTCTTATTCTTTTAGCAGCGATTTTGTGCAATATTGCAGTTAGTAATTAATAAAATTACTGTACGGAAATCTTTGTGCGAGAGAGTAAAACTCGAAATTGACACTGATTATTCAAACTTAAAAGTAATTTTTGTCCAAAATTAGAAAAATAATAATAAAAATCCCTGACGGCTCGGCCTACAGGCATAGGTAGATTTCGAAGACGCAGACCGTGGGGCGCCTGCTTGTTGGGAATTGCGGAAGAAATTACCTTTTTGCCATGATGCGATAGTTGTAACCGCCCACTTCGAAACCTAACTTGTTTGCAGACGGAGCCAGCAGGGATTTCTTTTTTGTTTTTAATTTTTTTTTGCTATAAGGGATGGTCCTATTAAAAAATTGTCAATATAAAAGTTTTAGATAATACTAAGAGGATTGATGGTAAATTTAAGCGGATTTGATATCTTGTGAATTGACGAAGTAATGAATTTTTTTCTTCTAAAACCCCCCTCCTTTCCTGGGGCCATTTTTAATGATATCAAAAATCTGTCATACATAAATTTTCGGCCCTTTTCCTAGAAGTAATAATAACTTTAAACGGATTCGATACGTATCATAATTAAGAAATCATGAGGTTTTTTTCTGTTTTCACAAAAAGCCCCTCATTTCCCTTCCCCCCTTGGTTCGATTTTGCCCAATAACGAACTTGACCGAGATTTTATGACCCTTGATTTTATGTATCAGTTTGGAAGAGATTTGTGGAGAATTATGGGAGTTATCGTGTCCATAAAAAAGTAACATAGATAGATAGATAGATAGATAGATAGATAGATAGATAGATAGATAGATAGATAGATAAAGTTTTGAACTGGGGGTGGTTTTGGGTTCTGGGAGTCATGATCGGCGTAGATCTGCATTTTCCAACTTAGGGATGAATGTAATAGGTAGTATTTCTTACGAAATCTGCCTAAAAAAAGACAGCTACTCGAAAGGGTTAAAGATATATCAAAACATTTAGCTCGAAGTTTCAGCTTTAAAAATTCAGATTGAGGAGAAAATTCTTAAGCAATATCATCATCTTTAATTTCTGTAACAAATTCAAGAATTTAATACCTGCTTTTAGCGGATGTATTAACATTTTCCTGGTAGCGCCATCGTCCAGTTCTAGAAGTATCTTTTAATTAGATGAGAGCCTTCCGTTTGTTATAATTGTTAAAATTAAATAAAGATTTATTATTTTTTTATTCTAATTTTCCAGGTGCAGACTGTTTAATCTGAATTACGAATTCAAATGGAGAAAGAAGGGAACACCTGTTACTTGATGAATTACGATTCATTTCGTGATATCTTCAAGCATTTACTTGGCCTTTAAACTGAATTTTGAAATTTAGTTCTCTATATTTATGCTAAGCGGTTACATCTTAAAAGAAGGAAGCGGGCGTTTCTTTTTTTGAATCTATTTAATTTAGTTTTCATGCAGACAAAGCGGATGTTGATTTATCGAACAAGTCTATGAAAAAAGTAACTATATTTAATTAACTTTTCATTACAGTTTGTATCAGATAGGATACACGCCAATAAATACTGTATATTTGTCCTCGTTCTATGTGTTTGTAAACTTTGTTCCACATTTGGTGAAGTCAGATGTATTAATTGATGACACTGATCTATTTTATGGTATTATTATGCAAAATATTGTACGGTCTTGGGAAAAAAAATAAAACGCACCACCCCCTACCAACTCTGTCGCAAATCATCATAAAAACGTGAGTGGTACCAATCGATTAGTAATAGCGTCCTTTAATTAATTTCATATCTAAATTTTGCTTAGGGGAGTCGTCTTCATACGGAAATTGTAACAAACTTCAAAATTTTCCATATTAGCAGCTAATTTTGACGTCATATTTAAATTCTTCGATTCTTTATAAATTTTACCTTCGAATACTAAACGGGAAGTCATTTGGTCAAATAGTTTAGAATTATGCAGGTTTAAAGTTTGGAACTGCTAATGTTAAATTCAATTTTAAAAGTTGCACAATAGATTGGAATGCGGGTAGTCATTAAGCATAACTCAAAAACTACTTGGTGAAATGAGCTGTAATTTTTAGATTCGCACATTCAGAAATCGATTTCTGTTAAAAAACTTATAGGTTACAATTAAAATTTGTTTCAAAAATTAATTAAAAAAATTTATACGGATTTTTTTTCCCTTTAAGTTTCCTCTTAACATTTAAAATTCCTAAGTTCTAATACTGAATTTATTCTTATTTTAAATAAGACCGTATATTTTAAAGTTGCTACATCCTGTAGGCAAATGTATAGACATAACATACAGGAAGCATAATACATCATACACAAGTTTGACACAACAGTGTGACAACTGTATAAAAGTTTCCTTTTTATTAAATGTGTTTGTGGCTTTCTTTTTATTACCGCTTTTTTATTTTAAAATTACCGTATATTTTAAAATTGCTATATACTGCAGACAAAAACCTATAGACATAACATACAGGAAGCATAATACATCTTACACAAGTTTGACACAAAGTGCGACAACTGTGTAAAAACTTTCCTTTTTATTAAATGTGTTTGTGACTTTCTTTTGGTCGCCGCCGTCCTATTACGCTGCCTAAAATGCATTTCTTAAGTTGACTGTGTTGACATTTTGAGAAAAATTGTGCTAGTCTAAACAGAAAATTTTTATTTAAACCATTTTCTCACGTTACTTTCTTCAAGTTCTAATACAGTGCGTATTTGTATTTATATTCATCATATATATGCATCATACAACTGTAATTTAATTTAAACCATTTTATCATGTTACTTTTTTCATCTTACACAAGTTTGACACAACATTGAGAAATGTGTTTGTGGCTTTCTTTTTAACGCCGTCGTCCTATTGCGCTGCCTAAAATACAATATTTAAGCTGACTGTGGTGACAATTTTCAAAGAATTGTGTTATTCTATGAAGAAAAGTTTTATTTAAACCATTTTATCACGTTACTTTCTTCAAGTTCTAATACAGAGCGCATTTGTTTTTGCTTAGCATTAACTACACTGTAAAAAATGACCAATGTTTCTTATTTTATAAAAATATACTATAACCACGAACGAAAGTATAATATAATCTTCTGAGTTGTCCGAAATTCTGAATAGCGTGTTCTATTGTCTTTTGAATCCCCAGAAAACAATACATTTCCAAAATTTATAGAATTATTTATAAAAACAAAGTATTTTTAGCTGCCTGTATTTTTCAGAAACGTTTCCGAAGGGTTTTTATAGTGTATTAATTAGTGTCCTCAGCCTGGAATACCTGTTTTTCAAATGTCATCCTTTCTCAAGTAAACGTTTTCAGCCGCATAAGTTAATTTATACATGAAAGGGTAAAGAAATAATCTTAATTTTAATGTTATTTTTAACGCTAATAATTTTGCATGTTTGTCTGTTAAACATATTTTTTGAGCATGAAAATGTTTACTTGAGAATTGATAGCATTCGAAAAACAGGTATTCCAGACTGAAGACACTAAGTAATACACTATAAAAACCCTTCGGAAACGTTTCTGAAAAATACGGGCAGCTAAAAATACTTTGTTTTTATAAATAATTCTTTAAATTTTGGAAATGTATTGCTTTCTGGGGATTCAAAAGACAATGGAACACGCTATTCGGAATTTCGGATAACTCAGAAGATTATATTATATTTTCGTTCGGGGTTATAGTATATTTTCATAAAATAAGAAACATTGATCATTTTTTACAGTGTAGTATTATATTTTGTATATTTTTTGTATATATTTGTACTAGTATTATATTTTGTATCATATATTGTTTATTAGCAAAAGCTATAATCCTACTTACATACATGTAGATAAAATAATACAGCGTATGTAATTTTCCCATAACAATGGAGATATATATAATTACAGAAAATCTTAAAAGTGTTTTTATAAATCACTTTTCAGTAATTAATCTTTAAAAAACGTTCATCGAGTTGTTTGTGTTGTGTTGACAATTATTGAAAAGTCTGTTTATTCAATATTGAAAAAGTTTCATTTAAACCATTTTACCACTTAACATTTTTCAAGTTCAGCGTTTTTGTTACGTTGATTATTAACATATATTGCACAATAACAAAATGTAATAGACCTATCCGCAGACAATCAGGAAACGTAATATAGTTTACGCAACTTTCCCACAATTATATTGTGATGGAACTGCGTAAAATCTTTGAACAGTTATGTTTTTCTGTTTTTATCTCTATTTAGTAAATGTGAATTTGCAGCTTTCTTCTTATCATCCAGTTATACTACTTAAGCGTTTTTTAAGCTAACTGTGTTGACAATTTTTGAAACATTCTTTTTATTCTTTACGAGAAGTTTCATTTAAACTATTTTGCCACTTGACATTCTTCAAGTTCTTACCAAGATCGTAAAAATTCTTCCCTCCGTAAACTTACGGTATCATCTTTCATGTTCTTACATCATTCACTTTTTTCCATTTAATTTTACTCCCGCATTTTTTTTTTCACGCACATCCACAAGCGATTCATTCATTCATAACAATTGTCTACTGCTATCACTTATCTACACCCACTATAACACTGACATGTGACTGCTGGAACTATAATGCACCTATTGGCCTAATATAACGCAAGTTATGACTGGAGATGATAGGTTATGTGTCAGTGCGATCTTTTGACACTCACGTTTTAAGTGTCGGCTTTAGATTAGAGATTTTTGGTATGATCTTTCTTAGGTTAAGGAGTTTGTGTACAATTTTCAAGAATATAGCAGTTTTCTTGAGGGACAGAGTTTTCTGTTACAACATATGGTTATTGTCAAGCTAACAACACATTTTTTTTTTTTTTTAAATTCTTAACTCATGCAGACAAATACATGAAATGTACATAATAATAATAATAATAAATATACCAGTTGTTCCCAAAATACGGCGTACGTTTAAAGAGCTCAGTTTGATTCTTAAAGGTGGACGGGGGGGGGGGGGGGGGAGAGCAATTAGAAAATAGTTGTTTCACTGAAATTCCCCGAGTGCGAAATCCCATGTTAACCTATGGGAAAACTTAAAAAGCGCGATTACTCATTACCTAATACAATTATTGAAATACGAGTTTCACCATCAGAAAGTAGGCGTCAGATGCCGACGATGTGAGTTTTTAAAAATTGTCTCCTTAAATTTTAGGTATTTTTAAGAAGATGATGAAATTTAATCCAGTAGAAATTTCAAAGTTTATACGGATATTTTCAATAATTAAAATTTAAGGAGACAATTTAAAAAAAACGCACATCGTCGGCATCTGGCGTCTACTTTCTTATGTTGAAAATTGTATTTTAATAATTGTATTAGATAATGAGTAATCACGCTTCTAATTTTTCCCATAGGTTAATTTTGGATTTCTAGATCGGGAGAGTTTCAGTGAAGCGGTCCTTTATTAAAATACGGTTTTCACCACCACAAAGTAGACGTCAGATGCCGGCGATGAGCATTTTTAAATATCGTCTCCTTAAATTTTACGCAGTTTTAAGAAGCTGACAAAATTTCATCGAGTAGAAATTTCAAAGTGTATACGGATTTTTTAAATATTTAAAATTTAAGGAGACAATTTTTCAAAAACGCACATCATCGGCATCTGGTGTCTACTTTCTTATGGTTTAAATTGTATTTTAATAATTGTATTAGGTAATGAGTAATCCCGCTTCTAAATTTTCCCATAAGTTAATTTGGGATTTCGAGATCGGGGAGTTTCAGTGAAGCGATCCTTTGTTAAAATTCAGTTTTCACCATCAGAAAGTAGGCGTCAGATGCCGACGATGTGAGTTTTTAAAAATTGTCTCCTTAAATTTTAGGTATTTTTAAGAAGATGATGAAATTTAATCCAGTAGAAATTTCAAAGTTTATACGGATATTTTCAATAATTAAAATTTAAGGAGACAATTTTAAAAAAAACGCACATCGTCGGCATCTGGCGTCTACTTTCTTATGTTGAAAATTGTATTTTAATAATTGTATTAGATAATGAGTAATCACGCTTCTAATTTTTCCCATAGGTTAATTTTGGATTTCTAGATCGGGAGAGTTTCAGTGAAGCGGTCCTTTATTAAAATACGGTTTTCACCACCACAAAGTAGACGTCAGATGCCGGCGATGAGCATTTTTAAATATCGTCTCCTTAAATTTTACGCAGTTTTAAGAAGCTGACAAAATTTCATCGAGTAGAAATTTCAAAGTGTATACGGATTTTTTAAATATTTAAAATTTAAGGAGACAATTTTTCAAAAACGCACATCATCGGCATCTGGTGTCTACTTTCTTATGGTTTAAATTGTATTTTAATAATTGTATTAGGTAATGAGTAATCCCGCTTCTAAGTTTTCCCATAAGTTAATTTGGGATTTCGAGATCGGGGAGTTTCAGTGAAGCGATCCTTTGTTAAAATTCAGTTTTCACCACCAGAAAGTAGACATCAGATGCCGACGATTTACGTTTTTAAAAATTGTTTCCTTAAATTTTAAGCATTTTTAAGAAGATGATCAAATTTCATCGAGTAGAAATTTCAAAGTGCATACGGATTTTTTCAATTTTTAAAATTTACGAGACAATTTTTCAAAAACGCACGTAGTCGGCATCTGGCGTCTACTTTCTCATGGTGAAAACCGTATTTTTAATAATTGTATTAGGTAATGAGCAACCCCGCTTCTAAATTTTCCCATAGGTTAATTTGGATTTTCGCGATCGGTGAGTTTCAGTGAAGCAAGCGGCCCCTTAAAGATGCATTTTTTGTGGTTCTAGGGAGGAAGCTGAGAAAATATATTGCAGTTTACACAGCATTTTCACAACATAAGTGTGAAATAGTCGAAGTGTTTTATTTCATAACTTTTCAGTAAATATGATTTGAAGCTTTCTTCTTATCGCCTATCAGTTATGCTGCTTAAAAAAAAAAAAAAAAAAAAAAAAACGTTATTTAAGCTGACTGTGTTGACAATTTTTGAAACATTCTGTTTATTCTACGCTAGAAAAGTTAAATTCATAGTTCATTTAATTTTTTCTCCCAATTAACGTTTTTTTTTTCCAAGATCATAAAATTTATTTCCTCCATAAACTTACAGGATCATCTTTCATTTTCGTATAACATTCAATTTTTCCATTTAAATTTACTCGCACATTTTTTTTCTTACACAAATCTACAACTGATTCATTCATTCATGACAGTTGCCTACTATTTCTTATCTACACCTACTCTAACACTCACATGTGACTGCTGGAACAAATGCACCTACTGGCATACAGACGGGAGTATGACGTGAGATGTGTGCAATCTTCTGAGACTCATTTTTCAAGTGTTGGGCTTTAGACTAGCAAAACATTTAAAATATATTCTGTATAAATTTTAAAAATTTGGCAAGGGATGGAGTTTTCTATTGCAAAGTATGGTTAACATCAAAATAACTTTATTTTTGTTTTTTCATTTATTTTTCATCAATTTATATACACAGGCGCATACAAATAATAATAATAATATTAAGGTAGGTGACTCAAAGGTGGCCATAGTTAAGCTTTGAGGATTTTTTTTAATTTTCTGGTTGGGTGTGTGTGGCTGAATTTTTGTTTGTAAAACTTTACACTTATCAAGTATACTTTTCTTTGTAAAATAAAATTTAATTACTTTATAATACAATTTCAAAATTGTAGCTTGTGCGCCAAAGACCATGTATTGAAACCACTTTTAAAATGTGAAAAAATACTCGGCAAACTATTTTGCTTATTATTATGCTCTGGTGATCCCTTATTTCTCTATATATTTCGAGTTTTTCTTTTTAATCTTCTTATCTTGTGACACAAAAAGACATTGAAGTACTTTTTGTGCACAGTAGTTCAGGGATTTTCTTCTAGGAGTTACTGACTTCTTTTGAGTGATCTCTGGTGTTAACAATAAATGGTAAAAAAAATTTCAGATATTTATGTAGAATTTTTGAAAATCACCCTTACTACACTTATTTCCACATTTGTTTTCTAAAGTGGCCACCTTCAGAACATGCGTATGGTCGCCATTTGCACGACGTAAAAGTGTTAATCTGATAAATTTCTTAGAATTGAATTAAATGTGGTTAAAGAGAAAGAAATAAGCTTTCAGAAAACGTATCACAACTCAAAGTTCTATGATTTTAAACACATGTAAATTACAATATCGTGTTATCTGGAAATTAGAAAGACTATTCTTCAAAAGTGAAATCACTGCATAAAATGTCGGAGGATCAAGGTGATCTCTTTAAATTCAGCCACCTGCACTGCAGATACATGACTGACAATGCAATAGCACCATTTTGTGATTAGAAATGAAATTAATTGTACTTTTGAGGGGTGGGCTACCATAGGTACACTTGCCACCTTTAGTTCACTCACCTTATTAATAGTATATTTTTACCTTCTCCAAACAATAAATCATAATTAAAATTTAAGCTCACATTTTAACATGAAGTGAACCTTTCACGAACCTTTCATCCCAAACATTATTATTATTATTATTATAGTAAATTATTTTCATGAGTTTACATACAATTTTTGCATTTTAGTATTCTGCTTTTATTTTACATAAAATCATGATCAGTTAAGTTTATGATTCGAATAATAATGTATAATATTTTGCAAAATGCAAGCGTAAAAAAGCTAAGTTTTTGATTTTTCATTTCTATGAAATTGAAATCTACGAATCTGCTCACAAAGAAAAATACTGAAAAGCCCTGTTCTTGTGAAACAAGAACAAAGAAAATAAATGCTTTGCCTTTGGCGTTATAGAATGCAATAAATCATCGAGTGATTTGTAGTACAAAATCTAGTTTAGTTACAGCAGGATAGAAAAAGATACATTTATCTTATCATTGAAGGAAATTTTTGTTTCTTTTTTATGACATGAGACTTCTACGAAAAACGTTTCATTATTTCGAAACAATTTCAGGTAGGAATTTTAAAAGTTGGCATTTCTGTGATATCGAGTTCTGTGATTTAGTAGAAAGTAAAGTGTTTCAATTATTTAATGCAATACTTCAATTAATAATGTAACAATTATAATGTAATAATGTATATTTTTTAACAGTATGTTATTCTTTAAAAAATCATTACCATTTTTAAATTATTACCAGATTTGTGAAATGCCAGCTGACGTTTTTGGTAAAAAAAAAAATAAAAAAATTACTTAAACATTTTTTATAATACAAAAAAAAATCTGAAAAATTAAAAAAATCTTCATAAAGGTTTTTATTTTAGTTCCCATTTGTAACCAATAAAAGTCTGCAGACTTTGTATAAAAATAAATTAATAAGGATAAATATTAACCCTTTCAGAGTTTGAGGGTTTTCCCATCTTTTCATAAGTATGCTTCTAAATCTCAGAATATATATATATATATATTTTAATCACATCAGTTTGATGCTGTAATATCTTTCATATCTCCTCATTCTATATACGGTTCAAAAAATTATTTTATTAAAAATATTTTTGTCTACAGCCATTTTAACTTGACTTCTAGTAATGGAAAAACACGGGCCTAACGCTCAAAGGGTTTTAATATTTTACGCGATTTTATTTACTTGTGTCTTCAATTATTAATTTAAGCAGAATAAAAATGAAATATAATTACATTGCCGACTTCAAAAATTAGTCTTATATCTGCAATCAAAGTATCCTCTCTAAGATGGGCGGAAAGTCAAACATGACCGAACTTATAATTTCTGTTGAAGTAATGATTATCATGTTTATTTGACTTAACGAGGCGCTCCTATTTGTTTGAAATATAGTTAAATTACAATATCATATCCAATTTGAATAAGCTTGAATAAGCGTTTTAATTCTTATTAGTTTTTCATTGCTTCACATGTTATTATTAGGCTTATTCTAGAGTACAGAGTTCCATTTAATGCCACCAACACAACTATTTTGAGCTAAATAGCTTTCGATGGTTGAGCAAAGAAGCCCGTAGATTCCCCTGATTGTTAGATTTCGCCTTAAAGGCTTGTTGTAGCTGATCTGCCATTTAAACATTTTTTTTGGCATGCATCAAAATGAGCTTATTTTCCCCCCAATAAATGTATTTAGTATCCAATTTTATTAAATTCATATTTCATCACTTAACACAACAGAAAGATTGCAGACTGTAAAAAAAGACTGATATGATTTTTTTTTAGAGGAATTGCATCTAATTTTAGAGAAATTGCATCTAATTTTAGAGAAATTGCATCAATGATGAGCTGTGTATGTTCAATTGAACAACAACAGAAAAAAACAGTGTATTACAGTTTTAAATACTGTAATGCACTGTTTTTATGACATTACAATGATGACTCCTAAAATGATGACTCCTAAAATAACGTATATCTTAATTGAAATGTACTACTATCACTATCTGAGGTTTTTTATATCAGTAAACAATTCAAAAGACGCCAAAATGTAGAAAAGATTTAACACTCAAAATCTAATATTTTTTAGTTTTTTTAAATTAAAAATAAAATTCTGTAATACTTAAAAAATTATTAAGAATTGTAAAAAATAATCTCTTAAAAACCATAAAAAAGTTGATATGGAATTTACACTTTTTTTTCAGCTTACATTTATTGGATATTAGTAAGTTTCTAAAACAAAAATAAACGGTATTAAAAAAAATAAAGCAGTTTTAGTTATTTTTTTTAAAATTTGTATTTATAACTGGTAAAGTCTATTAAATGTTCTCATAAAAAATAAAATTAAAAAAGGAATAACATAATTTGTTGTTGTTGATCAAAATCCGTTTCAATACGGTTTGTTTCCCATAAGTTGTGTCCACAACTATTAATTTAAGCAACAGAAAAGATGATATGTAATTTACACCAATTAACTTTTTTCAACTACTTACATTTACATTCTTCTAAAATTAATTAACAGTATTTAAAAAAAAATTAAGCATCTATAGTTAGTTTTTGTAGTTCAAATTTATAATAGGTAACAATACCAAAAGTTTTCTTAAATGAATAATGAGAAATAACATACCAAATGTTTGAAAACCCGTTTCAATACAATTGGTTTATATACATTTTGTCTACAGTTATCAATTTAATGAAAAGAAAAAGAAGTTTTAATAACATTATTGACTTAAAAATTTGCTCTTGTATGCGGGATAAAAAATACCCCCTAGTATGAGCAAAAAGCCACATCATAATATCACTGTCAGTCAGTGTAAAGTTACAAAGACATCACAAAAGTCACCATCAGACCGTGACCAAAATGTGACATCTTTAGTTAAGTCACAAAAGCGATTCTCAAGTGCCATAATTTGGCAACTTCAGTTTTAAGTCACCGAGATTATTTCTCTTTATTGCATCTACAAGTATTAATTTAAATAAAATTAAGGAATTTTAATTGCATTATTCACTTCAAAAATTAGTCTTATACGTGGGATAAAACTATCCTCTCTAATATGGGCGGAAAGTCAAACATGACTAAACTTATAATTATTTTTACACTAATCATATTGATGTTTATTTAACTTAACGAGGCGCACCTATTTGACTCAAAGATAGTTAAATTAGACTATCATATTTAGGTTGAATACACTTATTGCTTTTAAATTGCTTCACATGTCATTATATTGCTTATCATTGGAAACTAAATGATACTAAAGGCCACCAACAGAAATATTTTAAGAGAAAAAGCTTTCATATTTTTCATTTTTAACACTTTCCAACATAGTTGAAAAGTGTTTATGACTTCGGTTTGTCTGCCGTCTGCGGTCTGTCCGTGCTTTAACTCGCGTAAATATACTCGGATTGCCCTGAAATTTTTGTATGCTACTTTCGTTTACTATAGCATGTTCCCTATTTCAACTGAAGTGTTTAGCGCTTATAGTTGTTTTACAGAGACAGTCGAAAGTATTCCGTTACATTACAGTCAATGGGAAAAAATCGTTTCAAGTGCATTTTGTTGATGCTACATCATTTAAAACATAATGAAATTAATATGTAATTATGAAGCGCATTAACACATGATTTTTGTAGAATATGGGGAGCAAAGCATTTATTATTCATTTACAGGGTCAAACAAAAGAATTCTGTGACACATCGCTCTGTGGGAAAAAATCGTTTGCAATGTAATTTAGTGATATTTCACTATTTCAAACATAATAAAAATTATATGCATTACTGAGGTGCACTATAAATTGCTCGCTTGAAAATGTGGTACGCATTGCGTTTATTTACAGGGACACACGAAAGATATCGGTTACAGTACATGTGCGATATTTACAGTCTATATGTGTGATAAGGGCGTTTTCAACTTTGGTTTGCGTTTTTAACTTTAACTAAATTTTTTCATAGTACGTGTGTGTTTATAAACTTGGTTGTTTATATACAGGGCTACACAAGCGAATCCATAAGTATTACAGACTATGGGAGTGAATTGCTTAAGGGTAGTTTTTAATTGTATTACGCATTTTCCTGCTGAACTATATTTAGTAGACTAATAGAAGAGTTTGTGGAACATAAATAAATTCATATACAGGGCTACGCAAAGAAAAAGATACATTGTCGTTGACGGTTGGCAATTGATGCGAGTGTGTTTTAAGTTGCCTTTTAGCTTAATAGGTGGTGTATACAAAAGTCTTCATATAATATACAGAGCTGTACAAAAGATTTCGAGTTCATTTACATCGATTGGCGAAAATTGTTAAATGTTAATATTCTAACAGAACTAAATTTTATCATGCTATATATTCACATCTATTGATCATATACAGGGCTGAGCAAAATAATTCGACTACTTTATTTCACAGTGGAAGTTAATTTCGAAAACTGTATCTTTCAATGTGTTACATGTTTTCTAAACTGCTGTACTTACATATCTTCTTGTGATGTGTCTGATTTTTTTTTAAATTAGTAATTTTTCATAAGTAGATAAAACGTGGGAGAAACATTTAACACTCAACTTCTAAAGTTCATTTTCAGTTTTTTTAATAAAAAAAAATCTCAATTTTTTACAAATTTCCTTAAGAATTGTGCGAAAACATTTATGGTTAAAAAAAATAAAACATAATTACAATTACATTTACGATTTTTATTTGGAACTATTCACATTCACATTTCCTTGATATTAGGAAGATACTAAACATTTTTGAAGATATTAAAACAGTTTTAGTTAATTCTTTTAACTTTATAACCGGTAAAAATCCTCAAATGTTTTATTAAAATAAACATTTAAGTAGGAGTTGTATCAAATATTTTGAATCATTTCAAAAATCTGATTTGCTTAACATAAACTGCGTCTGCAACTTTTAATTTAGGCAAAAGAAAAATGAAATTTAATTACATTATTAACTTCAAATGTTAATCCGGTACGTGGAATAAAAAATATTACATTTAATACGAGGGGGAAATCAAATATGACTAATCTTATAATTACTGGTACAGTCAAAGTTATGATGTTTATTAACGAGGACTTAATGAGGCGCACCCATCTAACTGAAAATATATTTGAATTCGAAATCACGTTCCCTTTTAATGCGCTATTTAATTTATGTTGGTTTTGTATTTCTTTCCATACTATTATTATGTTTATTGGAGAGAATGAAGTGACATTGAATGCCACTAAACACAAATTCTGGTAGTAAAATAGCTTTTAGAGATTGCCATATTTTGCAAGACTCTCTGTCTCGTTCATGTTCTCTTTGTTAATCCGCCTATCGTATGGCGGTATTTTTGAATATTTATTCAACTATTCATAAAGTAATAGCTAAAAAAAATCTAATGAGGATTTGTATTTGGATAAAATTTGGACCAAATTGGTAGTTCACTAATAACCAAAGTTACCCCAAGTTTTGCTTTTGAAGAAATAATGTACGAAACTAGTTTTGATCCTGCCCGGTCAATTTATGAAAGTCCGCATTGTCCGATGAGTATAGTACGTGGTACGTACTAAGCAATGTCCTTAACATAAATTGTAAATAGAAAATGATGGGCAAAACGAAATTATCCTCATTAACTGGAGATACTTCTTAAGTGGATACGCATTTGCGAGAGTATGCACTATATTATTAAAGTAAAATAAGAATGAGGTTCAATTACACCATTTACTTCGAAAGTTCTACTTGTACGTGGGACAAGAAATACCTCTTCTAATATAGGCGTAAAATCCAACATGACCAAACTTATAATTTACTAATTTAATAGTGGTTATTACGATTATTAACACTAAGGAGGCGAGGCGCACCTACTCGACGGAAGGATTTCTGAATTATAATATCCCCTCTACTTTGAATACTTTATATAGTTCTTATTGCTTTTGTATTGCTTTACATACTACTGTCATATTTTTTCTTTGTAATTAAGTGACTTTTAAGACCAGCAACATAAATTTTGTGAGCAAAACAGCTTTCGGGGGTTGTTCAGAATAGTTTTTAAATCATTTGAAATAAGTTTCAGTCAAAAACTTTTTCTTAATGTATCACTGACAGAAAAGTTTAAGCAGAAGATATTTCATGTCGCCGGTTATTATACCTCAATTGAATATGAAAGTGAATCAATCTATACATTAGTTGTGATATATTGTGTTAAAAAATAATGAATTGATACGTTTCACATTTACTCTATAACTTTATATGTATATATACCATGGTGTCCCAAAAATGACGGGTTTATTTGAAAATTTATATTATTTTTATATTAAATTTATATTACTTAAATTCCCCAAAATTACGGGTTTATTTGAAAATTTATATTATTTTATTTCTATTATTTTTCTATTAAATTTATATTACTTAAATATTTGTACTGTTTCTCAAAGTTTGCTGTTTTACCAAATACGTTGCAGCAAACTATACATGTCAATCGCTTGCCATAAAAAAAAATCATTTTCTAAATAGATCCGTCATTTTTGGGACATATATATAGAAACAGGGTTTTCACTAGCTTTTGAACAACCATAAAAAAAAAAGAAAAAAAAAACTCTAGTCACATGAAAATTATGTTAGGAATAGATTTGTCGCGAAACACGGATTCTAAAATCGTTTTTTAAACTCCCTAACTCTTTCTTTTTCAATGTGTGTTCCAATTTTTTGTAATTTTTTTAGAGAGTTAAAACGCTAAATATCGCATAAAAAATTAAACAATCTAATTGAAAAAATCCGGTACTATTCTATGCTATGTAACTAATAATTCTAAACTATGCATATTATTAGTTTTTTCAATTAATTCATAATAAAAATTTGTGCTTTTTGGAAATCAATAAGTGGGGAGGGGGTGGCGTAAATATTTTTTACTGGCAACTAGAATTTTTTGCTTGCCAGATTTTATCAAATTTGTAAAGCCTTGTATGTACCCATTTTTTCATTCTGTTATAATTTTTGGGACGAAAGCAATTCTGCAGCATTCTTTAAGTAACTTCAAAGAGAGATCACTAACCGGCCCTACCCTTATTATCTGGGTCAGTAACGAAGGTCTTTATAGATACTTCAAATAATCCGATATGAGGTGTGTGAAGAAACATTATGGAAAACACGACTTTTGCAATTATTGATAGCAGTAATGTTTTCCTTCTTCATCCATGTTACAATGTCTTCTCCCTCTAGGTAAATCAATTACTCCAAAGTCTCCGTCATTATCTTTGGAATTAAATGGTAACAGCTATTTTGAAACACAAGTCGGGATAAGCTTAAACATGTTGACATAATTCCTTATGGACGCGTTTATAAGTTAATAAATGCATGTGCAAAATGAAGATAGTCAATTAGTTTTTTAAATATTGCATTTTTTAGTGTCTCCTTAAGGTTATATAAAAGCTTCAAATATTTCGATGCAGGGTTATGAATATTACAAATTTAAAATTCCATACCTTATTAACTTTATTGTATAAAATAATTCCTTTTATTAATATTTCATTTACAACACAAGTTTATTAAAATATTCCTTTTCTTAAAAATATTCTATTACTGTCCATATTTAAAACATTTTATCCTAATCTACTTAAAATCACTTTTATTTTCCAACAAATAATATGCAAAAAACACAATTCATAAAAACATTTATTCTTAAAAAACCTGTTTTCTTAAAATATTTATTATATTAAATATTTCCTATTTATTCCCGCATTTAAATCTCTTTTGTTTCTTTTAATCTGTGTAAATTTACCTTTTATAATAGTCTAAAAATTCATTGTTTTAAATTGTTTTCTCAGTACGCAAAAACCGAAACTTTATTCTATTAATTTCCCGTGTTTTTTACTTCTAGATGACTCTTTTCCCGCCAAAACCTAGGAGAGGCGTATTTCTTCAATATTAATTCTCCGATAAAAATGAGGCAGCTAAAATCGAACATACAGTGGGTAAAAAAAGTCACGTGTTACGAAATATTTTCTTGCGCCTATCGCTTATAACGAAGGGACAGACGCAGAGAGCCTGAGAATTTGGTTATCAAATTGATTCTTAGAATAAACTATTGCTGGCGTTGTAGAGTTCTAATATGAGTCAATATGGGGATTTTGTCGTCGAAGTGATGTTAAAATAAATTGTTGCTTTCCGTAGAATTGGTATATAATAAAAATGATCTTATTCTAGGGAGAATATTATCAACCTTATCATTATGTAAAGAGAAAATTTTCCCAGAATCTAAAGAGGATTGTGTTTAAATAAAATGGATTTGACTGTCATCGCGTTTTTATTTTCTGCATCTCGGCTGCTGATATGTAAAATTCGAGTACGCCTGCAATTAATCTGGAGATGTTTGTCATATTTTTTCTTCGACTGTTGCAGAATGGAACATGCATGTCAAATATTACCGAAAACATTATTGTCAAATATTATTGAAAACATGAATTTGGCAATTACTGATTGCAGTAATGTTTTTCTTCATCATTCATGTTACAATGTCTTATTTTTCTAGGTAAATCAATTACTCCAAGGTCTCCGTCATTACCCTTGCAAATAAATGGTAACTGCTAATTTCAAACACAAGTCGGGATAAGCTTAAAATGTTGACACCAGTTCACAATATAAACACGTTTATAAGTTAATTAATGCATGCGTAAAATTAAGATAATCAATTATTTTTTTTAATATTGCATTTCTTAATGTCTCTTTAAGATATACAAAAACTTAAAATATTTCGATGCGGGTCTATGTATGTCAAATATTTCTGAAAACACTATTGTCAAATATCATTCATTGAAAACATGACTTTTGCAATTACTAATAAGAGTGGTGTTTTCCTTCTTCATTCATGTTGCAATGTCTTCTTCGTCTAGGTAAAACCTTAAATTCTTCAAGGTCTCTGTTATTACCTTAGTAAATAAATAAAAACTGCTAATTTCAAGCAGAGGCCGGTTTATGCTTAACCATGTTTGACACGATCCAGTATAAACTCGTTCATTAGTTAATAAGTAATATATACGAAAAGAAGATAAATAATTAGTTTAAAAAAATATCCCCTTTCCAAGGGTCTCCTTAAAACTGGATTAAGGTGTCTGACTTCCTATGGATTTTTTTTATTTTATATTATTTTAAAAAAAATGCGCAATATATTTCCGAACATGGCAAAATTTTTGAATAATATGTAAAAGAGTATACATGTACATTCTTAAATATTTTAATTTTTTGGCTTAAAGCATGCATACAAAAATGACAAAAAAATGAAAATAAAATAAGACTAATGCAAAGTCGAATTAAAAATCTAACGGAAGATTTTTTTTTTTTTTTTTAAATTTCGTAATAATAATAATAAAAAAAAATTAAGAATGAAACCTTCTTCAAGAAATGAAAAATTCTTATTACTGAAACCGTACTATTTAAACATTTATATAATTTTAACATTTTCATGCACTGAAAAAACTTAAAAGTACAATTCATATCTGATATTATATAAGGGGGACATAATGTAATTCTAACCATAATAGTAGATGCAAATTCTATAAACCAACTCCTTTAGAGTATTTCGTTTCATAAAATTACATGCTTAAGCTTTTGCGTTACGATGTTTTATGTTAAAATGAAATTTTGAAAAACAGCTAAAATTTACAGTTTTTCTGATACCTCTCTTGAAAAGTGCAAAAGTAGAATCCTACTGTAGTAACAGCGCCCAACACGAAACAAATTTGGCAAAGACGCACAGAAGTGCATTGGAAATTGCAGAAACCGATTTTAATTCGAAGGGGAGAGTTTAGTTGACAAATAACAATGACTTTCAGACATTTTAGTACCATATTTGAGAATGGTTTAAGAAATATCACCATCATAAAATTTGCGACAGGGCGCTCACTGGAAGGTTCAATGTCGGTTTCTTTAAAAGCATAAAAACTTCTTAATAACACCATAAAATAAGGAATGCGCAAGGTCTTTCGAAAGAACTTTGTCTTTCTTCGTCAAGTACAAAGAAGACGTGCAAGACCTTCCTACTTCCGTCTTGCTCCTGTCTTCAAAGTGGTTGAACGTCTTCTTTGCGCCTGACGAAGAAAGACAAAGTTCTTGCGAATTCCTTATTTTATGGTGTTATGAAGAAGTTTTTATGCTTTTATGGTATCACACCAGTTTGTTCAATACTTTAAAGTCAATTTCCTTGTAAATATTTGTAAAAACGGAGAAAAAACACATCATTTTTGACTCCCAAAAATATTTTGCTCCCCTCCCCCTTCCCTTTATCCATATTCTGTTACCGATGTTTATTAGTTTTAAGAATAATTTAGCCTTAAATATCATTGCACTTTAACTAATAATATTCTAGGTATAAATTATCAATCTGATTTGCGGTTTTGTGGTTGAAGCTTTGCAAGGTTAAAGCAGTTAATCAGTAATAAATGTAAATCGTTAGCCTTTGCTTTCATTTTATTTGAGTGAAGGTTGAAAAAAATCTAATTGCTTTGAACTATTATTTCAAATAATATGAAGGATACTTCTACGGAATAACTTTCTCCGACATGGAAGTGTTAAGGTTAAATTTTTAGACCACAATTATGAAAGATAATCAAATCTGGATTTTTGACTGACTAAAACCAATCCCCACCCCCTTTCAAAAATGATGTGAACGATTTCAACTCCTTTTATTTTATTTAAATACGTTATCAAAATAAGACATAGTTTTACACATATTACTATGAAAAAGTTTACGTGGCAATAGTCACCATAAAGTTAACTCACAAGTGCTCGATGCGATGTAAGTAACCGCCACGCCGTTATTCTGCTCACAACTCTACCCTGACTCGTTGCAACAGCTGTGGTTTGCATTGCAACGTTAATGCGATGTTACAGTGGTGCAGTTGGCAACATTTTGGAGAAGAGATGGATTGTAGATAATATCCTTTACACATTCCTACAAAAAAAAAAAAAAAAAAAAAAAAAAAACTTTACACCCTGAAAAATACTGAAACGAGGCTTGGATGGTGTTCACATGTGGAGAATAGTGAAGATTCCCACCAGTGTTGTCAGCTCAACTTAACCCCTTTTTATTAAAAAATATATATACTTGTACCATAATTTCTGTTTAGTAATTTTTAATGAAAGACATTATGTGATTAAATTAAACAAAAAAAATACTATATAGAAATTCTGGTCGAATAGTAATTTTTTTAAACAGAAAAAGCGGCTAAATTGGCAACACCGGCTCCCACGCTCAGCATTTTGATAATCATTGCCATTCAAACTTGGAGTTTTAAAATTACATATGTGTGAAATCATATCTTGTTAATTTTGACAATTTATGAATGTAAATAATGAGCTAAAATCATTAATATCATTTTGAAATATAATACCTTATATAAAAATTGTTCTTTTTTAGTGAAATATTTCCGTTCTCCAAGTTACGACGTTTCTTGAAGGATGTTTTTTTTCTTTTTTACTTCACAAAATATTTGTAAAACGTATTTTAAAATGTATTTTAAGTGTTAACCCTTATCTGCTGTCAGAAGTCTCACAGATAGCTGCTTTTTCCAATATTCACTGTTTAACTTGTAACTTTCATTTTAACGATATACGCCAGTAAAATTTTGTTTCGTTTTGACCTCTTTTACCATCGTTAGAATCTTTTGAATAGGTGAATATTAATTATAATAATCCTGTTTATATATATATAGTCCAGAATATTTCGAAAGAATTATTAGTGCAGAAATAATCTGCACTATCGAATAGTGCAGAAACAGTATTCGATAAGTTAATCGAGCGTTTTATTCCTTTTTAGATCAACTGATCTCAGCGATGCACTCACAATAGTCATGTGATAATTTCTGTGACAGTAGTTAACCCTTAACTGCGTTGACAAAAATTGACTGCCAACTAATATGACGCCATTTAACTCATAGGATACTATTTCTATAATAAACTTAATATACATGGCTATTATAATTAAAATTCACCTACTCAGAAATCCTCAGCGATAGTACTAGAACTCCAAATGAAACAAAATTGCACTAGTAGCTATAGTTAAACTGAAAATTACAAGTTAAACTATGGCAATTGAAAAAAAAGGGGTCTGTGAGACCGCTAACAGAAATTATAGATTAAATGTTAAAATTTTATTTCTAACTCGTCAGCTTCACTTATATTTTAACATTTAGAATATAAAATTAAGTATTTAGTTTAGAAATATTTTGTTGAATAAAAAAAAAGACTGAAACAGCTTTCAAGAAGGACATAAGGCAAAAAGAAATGATTAACTCTTTAACGGACACTGCTTTCCCTATGAAACCACAAAATTTTAATTACAAAATTCAACAATGACAGCAGAATTTTAATAGAAATGTTTTCCATTTATTATGTATGCGAAATATCGCTTTTTTCTGATATACAAATAAATTTGTTCATAATTTCCGGTGTCAATCATTTATTACAACATTTTAGCAATTGAAGTGTATCCGTTAAAGGGTTAAATGGTTATTTTTTTATTTAAATAAGATAAATTTCAAAAATGCAAAATGCTTTCCAAGCCAAGTGGGGTGTGGGGGAGGGGAGTAAATTTGAGATCTGACTGTACATAAACCAATACAGATATATAAATTAATTATATTTTATATTTTAACAGTATTCTTTGGTTTCCTTTCATTTTACTCGCGAGATTAGTCTCAGATACTAGATAAGGGAAGAATTTTACATTGTACGCGGGAACTTTCTTAGACCCCTTGAGGTCTGCGGATCACACTCTGAGAACCACTGCGTTAGAAAAATCAAAAGACAGATTCATAGATTCGGAGAGACAGTTTCTGTAGAAAAAAATAGTCATTATTTCTAAATTTTTATTTTTATAAGAGGCATTTAGTCCCTGTGAAAATCTTAACTCCTTCTCTACTAGTGCTACGAAAATGAAGTGTTCCATGGGGCACAGTACTTCTGAGTACGGTGGAACTTTTTTTTTTTTTCCCAAATTTTTTAAATATTAAGCTTTATGTGAAAGAAAGGTTGATATAAAGTCGGATTTGTGTCGAAGTACTTGGATTTTTAAATATGATTGTGATATATTTAATCAGAAACCGCAAACAAACAAACACTCCCGTCAACCAATCTACCTACTGCATTATTTCTTTTCTTTAGGATAATTGCAGGAATTACCAGGGCAACGGAGGTGAATCGTGTTGCAAACGAAATATTTATTGACCAAACGGATCGCAAATGAGTTTTTCAATGACCAATCAGATTGCCTGAATTCGTTTGTGATTGCCTGAATTATAAAGGGCATAGAGACTGCCAGTTAATAAGACGCCATTTTTAGGTAGATTTCGTAAGAAATACTACCTATTACATTCTCACCTAAGTTGGAAACTTTGAAAAATTTTTGCAGATCTACGCCGATCATGACTCCCAGAACCCAAAACCACCCCCAGTTCAAAACTTTATATATCTATCTATCTATCTATCTATCTATCTATGTCATTTTTTTCTGACCACGATAACTGGAAAAATTCTGCATAAATCTCTTCCAAACTGATACATAAAATCAAGGGTCATAAAATCTCGGCCAAGTTCGTTAATGGGCAAAATCGAACCAAGGGGGGGGGAAATGGGGGGGCTTTTTGTGAAAATAGAAAAACCCTCATAATTTCTTTATTATTATACGTATCGAATCCGTTTAAAGTTATTATTACTTCTAGGAAAAGGGCCGAAAATTTATGTATGACAGATTTTTGATATAATTAAAAATGGCCCCAAGGGGGGGAAAAAAGGGGGGTTTTAGAAGAAAAAAAATCATAGCTTCGTCAATTCACAAGATATCAAATCCGCGTAAATTTATTATTAATCCTCTTAGTATTATCTAAAACTTTTATATTGACAAGTTTTTCATAGGATTATTACAACATTTTAGCAATTGAAGTGTATCCGTTAAAGGGTTAAATGGTTATTTTTTTATTTAAATAAGATAAATTTCAAAAATGCAAAATGCTTTCCAAGCCAAGTGGGGTGTGGGGGAGGGGAGTAAATTTGAGATCTGACTGTACAGAAACCAATACAGATATATAAATTAATTATATTTTATATTTTAACCGTTTTTTTTTTCGTTATAGCAAAAAATATATAATTTTTTCCGTTATAGCAAAAAAAAATTAAAAAAAAAAAAAATCCCTGCCGGCTCCGCCTGCAAACAAGTTATTTTTCGAAGTAGGCGGTTCCAACTCCCGCATCTTTTCGAAACTGATACATAAAATCAAGGGGCATAAAATCTCGGTCAAGTTCGTTAATGGGCAAAATCGAAACAAGGGGGGGGGGGGGGCTTTTTGTGAAAACAGAAAAAAACCATAATTTCTTAATTTTGATACGTATCGAATCCGTTTAAAGTTATTATTACTTCTAGGAACAGGGCCAAAAATTTATGTATGACAGATTTTTGATATAATTAAAAATTGCCTTAAGGGGGGAGGGAAGGGGGGTTTTAGAAGAAAAAAATTCATAATTTCGTCAATTCCCAAGATTTCAAATCCGCTTAAATTTATTATAAATCCTCTTAATATTGTCTAAAACTTTTATATTGACAAGTTTTTTATAGGACCAACCGTTATAGCAAAAAAAAAAAAAATTAAAAACAAATAAATTCCTGCCGGCCCTGCCTGCAAACAAGTTATTTTTCGAAGTAGGCGGTTCTAACTCCCGCATCTTTTCGAAACTGATACATAAAATCAAGGGGCATAAAATCTCGGTCAAGTTCGTTAATGGGCAAAATCGAACCAGGGGGGGGGAATGGGGGGGACTTTTTGTGAAAACAGAAAAAAACCCATAATTTCTTAATTATGATACATATCGAATCCGTTTGAAGTTATTATTACTTCTAGGAGAAGGGCCGAAAATTTATGTATGACAGATTTTTGATATAATTCAAATTTGTCTTAGGGGGGGGGGGAAGGGGGGTTTTAGAAGAAAAAAATACATTACTTCGTCAATTCCCAAGATTTCAAATCCGCTTAAATTTATTATAAATTCTCTTAATATTATCTAAAACTTTTATTTGACATGTTTTTTATAGGACCAACTCTTATAGCAAAAAAAAAAAAAAAAAAAAAAAAAAAAATCCTTGCTGGCTCCGCCTGCAAACAAGTTTCGTTTCGAAGTATGCGGTTCCAACTGCAACATCATCGCAAAAAGGTCATTTCTTCCGCAATTCCCGACAAACAGGTGCCCCACGGTCTGCGTCTTCGAAATCTACCTGTGCCTGTAGGCCGAGCCGTCAGGGATTTTTTTAAGTTGTGATGTCAGCTGATATTCCTAAATACTTTTATGTAACCATAAATCTAAACGAAAGTCCAATAACAACATTCTTATCCCGTTACAAATAAGTATCGTTGGCTACAGGAGAGAGAATCTCAAGCGTAGCGCGGAGGAAACGCTGGGAGCGACCGGGGTACAAACGAAAACAATAGATTGTTTTGTCGGCATTTATGAAAGAGACGATATCAAAGAGGATTTGACTTTTATCCAGCTAGACTTTGAATTAAACAAATCTACTCAGTTTAAAAATGTGAAATAGTGTAATTGCAGTTAGGTCAAAGACAAATTCATGCACAAATCAAAGCAGATAAAATATATTTATTATTTGCATTGAGACTTTTGATGTTATGCCGCAGTGTTTAATCTAGTGGGCGGAGATAAGTCGAAATTATGTTGGTTAATGTTCCTTCTTTTTTTCATTATACTATCAAAAAAAGGATAAAAAAATCATATTGGATATCATAGTCTCAGAAATGGCAATAGAAATAATATAATTTTCTAACTTCGTGATTTAAATGAATTTAAATTAATAGAAATTCTTAAACTAAAGATTGTGTCGCAGAACCTTGAGAACTCTGAAACTTTTGTGCAAGCTAGGATAATCTAAATTTAAAATACCAGTTTGTCACAACCGTTTTTGAGTACTAATCACAGTTTATAACAGTAGCCAGGAAATAGATGCGTCGGATTTAACATTACCCAGGGTGCAAATGGTTTTTACTTTTATCATCACTATTTCCAAATAAGAAAGTTTAAAATCAGGATGAAAGAGCATACAGCAGATATCAAAGATAACAAGGAAACTACAGATTTAGCCAGACTAAATAACATAGAACCTTTACAGATTGATTTTTAAAATATTAAAATAATTTATCCATCAATATTTTATTCCCTATAATTTATCCGCGAAACAATAGCAATCGATATGCGGAGAACATATGCAATGAATTAGTCTCTTTTTAGTTACCTAGAATTTGGTGCGACCTGCTTCATAAATAAATAAATAAATAAAGTATAAAATAAATCACTTTCATAAGATGATAATTTTTATTAAAGCATTTGCTTTCGTGATACCAGATATCTTGTGATGTTTATTTATCAAGTACAGATTAAAAAAATTATGCGAAAATAGCTAATTACCATTACAGATCTTGAGAATGACACCGTTATTGTGTGTACAAAGCTAGTCGGTTTGTTTATTAAAAATAATAAGTTGGAAATTGTACGTCAAACGTTACAAACGAGGTGCGTTCGTACTATAGCTAGTTATATAAATATTCAGATCTTGATGATTTTTAATTCTGTGAAATGAATTATATCGTCTGCAGATTAATTTCTGTCATAAAATAAGTATCTCGGTCGCTTGACGATTAAACTTCGAAAGCTCCTATAACAAGAAAGCACCGATTTAAAAAAAAAAAAAATCAAATTTCTTAATAAATGTTTTTATTAATATTTTCTAAAGTTTTGATTCGATTTAAAAAAAAATTGAAATGTCTCGTCAAAATTATGTAAAGATAATATATCTTAAATTTCAAACCATGGGTAGTTTTTGCGTTGTTATATGCGGACGGACGGACAGACGGACGGACCAGATGACGACAATAGGTGCTACGTATTTATATAATTACGAACGCACCTAATAATAAGTCTTTGTTTTTTGTATTCACTTTTTAACATATGTAATTTTTATGACAAGTTGATTTATCTTTTGGGCAATTTTTGAAAACATTTTTTTTAGTCTTCTGCCCTGTGATGGTTGCTACTCTCTGAAATATCACATTTCTTGGAGTGGGGACTGCTGTGCCCCCCCCCCCCCCCCCATAGTCCTCCTCAAAAGAAGCCCCTGGTGATTTTATTAATGCTCACAAATCTCCCAATCTTGAAAAAATATGAACAAACAATGCTCATAGTAAGTTTAAATGAAAACTTCTTTGTTGTCAACAATAGATATATGTTATCAACCATCGTATGTTGAGCACGTTATAATGCGGTATTTTATTTTTGTGGCAACACTGATTTCAGAAAAACCTTTCATTTCATTTATGAAAACAATGCTGATTTAATTTTTAATTAACTGGAATTTTAACAAAAATAAATAAATAAATAGAAAAATAAATTTAGCATTTGAATTTGAATTTTGTTTTTTAATCATAAATATAAGATAGTGGACCAGTGGGACCCGTGCGAGGATTTCGCACTGCAGTCTAATAATTTTTAGGAATATCTAATATTTTTAAGATGTAGGTTTAAACTTCTGAGAAAAAAAAAAAAAAAAAAAAAAAAAAAAAAAAAAAAAAGGACTAAAAATATCTGCAAACAACATTAGTTAAGCCAGAATATCATCTCATTTATTTCATCAAAGTTACAGTAAAAACTGACCAGTGGACCCTTGCAAAGATTTCACACTGCAATCTAATAGTTTTTAACGTTATCCAATATTGTTTAGATGCAGGTTTAAACTTCTAAAAAAAAAAAAAAATAAGGATAAAAATATCTGCAAACAACATTAATCAAGCCAGAATAGCATCTCATTTATTCCATCAAAGATAGGAAAGGCAAAAAGAAATATATATCAATCGTATTTTAATTTTATTAGAGGATGACATAATCTGTTTTGGAGAAAACATGGAATATAGAAAAATAAATTTAACATTTGAATTTGAATTTTGCTTTTCAATCATAAATATAAAATAAACCTGTGCAGCAACAATATCCGACTTTATCTTTTTTGTACTATTTATTTTTATATAATCATTGTTGAGCACGATATAATGCGGTATTTTATTTTTGTGGCAACTCTGATTGGAGAAAAACCTTTCATTTCATTTATAAAAACAATGCTGATTTAATTTTTAATTAACTGCAATTTTTAATCAAAAAACACGTTTTAAAGAAATAGAAGTGTACTATGTCAGAAGCCTGTTCAAAATACTTTGATATGGTATCTCATTTATCGTTCTGCGTTTTGTAGAAAAAGGGATGTTGACAACATAAATAATATATAGGATATGTTTCTTAACAAATCACTTAAATCTTCACAGTATCATTGAAGCTGGTTTAGCAAGAATTATTTTTTTTTTTTTTTTTTTTTTTTAGATTCACAAAATATTTAGGAACACTAGAACCCTTACGCTCCTATCAAGTGTTATCGCGTTACGTACACACATACGTACATAAATACGTACATACATATAGAACCTGCAAGCACATTAGCTCTCAGGCTTTGATAGCCTGTGAGCTAAAAAAAAAGAAAAGTGCCCAGATAAACTGACGACATTGAGCTCACAGGCTATTTACGCTAATTGCATATTATACTCTTATTTCAAAGAATAAGGTACACGAAAAATAAAGAAATCGACAATAAATTAAGGGGGATTAGCCCCCTTATCCCGCTTTTATACTTAACCAATGTACCCCCGAAACTAATCAGGGAAGCGCCTTATCACATTGAACATATATACAAAATTTGAAGCAAATCGGATATTTCTATCAATAATTATCGCGCTACGTACATACATACATACATTATACATACGTACATACAGAACCTGCCGGCACATTAGCTTCCAGGCTTTGATAGCCTGTGAGCTAAAAACTATTGCTGGTGTCATAACAACAGTTTTCAGAATCAGTCCACAAGGGGCATCCTAATCGATCAGCTATGACTCATCAATAATTAAATAAAGATAATTCAGAATATGTAACACTAATAAGAACTCACCCATCTTTTTCTTTTGAATCATTACTATTCTCAAGGTGTACAACAGGTTGAGCAAACTTGTCTCCCCAGAGGTGGCTATTACCCTGAAGGTCAGACAAATCAAGAAGGGGGGGGGAGGGTGATTCAAGACCATTTTTAGGCGTGGTTTAGCCCATATCTATTATCCTACTCTGATTTTTGGATTAAGAGTTTATAATGCTTACCTTTGTACAGGTTTTCTGGATTTTCCCTTTTATTAAAGTAAGTGATATATGGCGATATTAGTCAAATGTTAAAATGTATGGAAGCTAATGAAACAGTAAAAAAAAAAAAAAAAAAAAAAAAAAACAGCAAAAATATAAGAAATTTACTAAGATGCTTAAACACATCAAGATCATCAATCATTTTTTCTATTGTTTCTTAGAATTGAAAAGGAAAGCTTATGAACAGCTGTGTTATTCATTTAGATCAGCATTTGATAAGAATATATTTTCGAGGAAAGTTATGCAAAAATTAAGTAATTTTTGTTCTTTCTTGATCAACATTCTCAGCTAAAACTTCCCTTAGCTTATTTCTTCCACAAAAAGTAATAAATAAAAGTTGATGATAACTAGTTTTTTGTTTAACAAAAGCGTCTAATCACTTTTTCAAATATACGAGGGAAAGTCATTAAGTAAATCACAAAAGATAATTAAATTATAACTTAACATTAATATTCACTTCAAAACTATATTTATTTCTCAACGTATTCCCCACCAATATTTATGCACTTATATCACCGTTTTATCAGTGCTCAAACACCAGTTGCATAACATTCTTTGGGCTGCTTTCTCAGCCACATTAGGACTTCAAGTTGAACCTTTTCATCCTCTGTGAACATCATCTTGCTTCCAAGATGGTTTTTTAGTAGACTAAACAGTTGAAAATCACTTGGGGTTAAGTCGAAGCTGTATGGTGGATGTTGATGAAGTTGCAAGATAATATTCACAGATGATGAAAAGGTTGAACTTGAAGTCTTAATGTGGCTGAGACAGCAACCCAAAGAATGCTATGCAGCTGGTGTTGGGGCATTGATAAAACGGTGATATAAGTGCATAAATATTGGTGGAGAATATGTTGAGAAATAAAAATAGTTTTGAAGTGAATATCATTGTAAGTTATTATTTAATTATCTTTTGTGACACTTAAAGACTTTCCCTCGTAATTGAAAAGTGCATATCACATTATTTTGTCTATCTATATATCTATTCTTCCGCGTTTTAACTCACACATAAGTTTGATCTACATTCCGTTCAGAAATTTTCTGCCTGTCTACATCTGCCTATTAAGTGACAACATCTGGTGCAGCCGGCCGAATAAAACAAAAATGAAAACCTCCATACATTTTAATCACTAAATTGCCCCCCCCCCCAAAAAAAAAAAAAAAAACTGAAATATCCATTCAACTGGAAATTATGTCTTATTTCAATTTAGGTTAAAATATAAGCTTAGAGAGTCGTCTTCATACAGAAATTGTACCAAACTCTAAATATTTCCATACGAACACCCCATTTTGACTGTTCGTTTTTTTCCTGTAAATTTTACAAAAGAATACCAAACCGGAAGTCATTAGGTCTAATCGTTTAGGTATTATGAAGGTTTAAAGTTTGGAAAACCTACCTAATCGTTTAGGTATTATGAAGGTTTAAAGTTTGGAAAACCTACCTAATCGTTTAGGTATTATGAAGGTTTAAAGTTTGGAAAACCTAAGGGTAAATTCCTTTTTAATCGTTGCAATGCAGGTATTTTTTAAAGGCTAGAGAGGGTGGGATTTGGAGAGAATTGGTTAGAATAAACTCTGGCGAGTAATTCTGCTTTATCCTCGTCAGTGTAAGCCGTGCTATTATTGGCCGAAAGAGGTATTATAAATATATATAATACCTTACTATAATGTGAGTGCGTTCAAATATTTATCTCTTTTCTATCTTCATATTTAATAAAATGAGACAGGAAAATAATATCTTACCTGTTTTAGTAGCGCAGAGACCCACCATAATCCTTCAGTATTCGTTCAACGGATGCGCGACCTTCATTCACCGTATATTCACGATAGATCTTTAAAAGATTATTCATCGAATGTACGTACAACATGGAACGTTACTACTTGAAGAAATAAAAATAATATTATTAATATTGTATAAATATGTATTTTAGTGTAAATTCCTTGTTAGAATATTCCAGCGAGTCTGCTTGGAAAAACTAGAATTTTATATCTTGATTAAATTAACATTACAATATTTAAACCAAGAGAAATAAAATATCTTCTCGGTGAGCATTTTAAAGGTGTTACATCAAAGACAGTTAAACATGAACTGAGTGAGAAACATCGAAAAAGTTCAAAGTCTAAACTCGGAACAACAGAGTATATGCGATCACAGCACGTGTAAGCGTAGGAGTATAAAAACTGCAAGTATGCATCTTTGTTAATTGTCGACACGTGCACATCACAAAACGCGAAAAAGGAAAAGTTTCTTGTTTAAAATATATTGAGAGAATTGTTATTTTCAGGGTTACACACCTCAACACCCCACCTTAATCCCTGAATCAACAATTCACAGATTCAAGATTGTCTTTCGATGAAAAGTAAACTTAGGCTTTGGCAGGGGTTTCGTAAGTAGATCGGCTGTCATCAAGTCAGTGTTGACGTAGTGGAGTCTTATTATATTTTCATTCACTAATTGTTTTAGGAGATGATAGCGCAAGTCTATGTGCTTCGTTTTATGATGAAATTTGTCTGATTCTGCAAGTTTTATTGCAGACTGATTGTCATCCATTAATGTTATTGGGCACTGCTGCGGCATGTCCAGTTCGTTTAGTAGATTTATTAGCCATGTTATTTCTTGCGCTGCACTCGCGGCAGATATGAATTCTGATTCAGCTGAAGACATAGCTAAACACTTTTGACGTTTAGATGACCATAGTATCGGATTGGAGCCAAGTAGAAACACATTTCCTGACGTAGATTTCCTATCAAGTGGGTCGTTTGCCCAATCAGAGTCTGCGTATGCCCTCAAGACAGGTTCATCAAAATTAGTATATGTTAACTTTAAATCGATAGTTGTTTTTAAATATCTAATGGTTCTTTTAACAGCTTCCCAGTCTTTTGCTCTGGGATTTTCATTTCTCCGACACAGGATATTAACGGCTGCACTAATATCCGGTCTGGATACGGTCGAGATATAAAGTAGTGCGCCGACCGCCTGTCTATAATTTACATTATCCGGTAAGAGATTTTCATCATCGGTTAATTTAACAAATCCGGGTTCCATGGGTGTATCTGTTGGTTTTGAATTTTCCAAACCATATTTGATTATTAATTCATGAATTTTGTTTATTTGATCTAGGGTCATAGTGTTTTGGTTAGGGCGATTAATGTTTATGCCTAGATAATATTTAGCATCACCTAAATCCGTGACAGGGTATTCTTTCTTTAATTGACATATAAGTTTATCAATGTTTTGACTTTCTCCGGCAATGAGGAGATCATCAACATAAACAATTACATAAATCGTTTTGTTATTTGTGGTTCGTTTATACAAGCATTTGTCTATCGAGCTTTGGTGAAAATCTAATTTTGATAACGAATCGTGTATCTTTAAATTCCAAGCTCTCGCGGCTTGTTTCAAACCATAGAGCGCCTTTTTCAGTTTACAAACTTTGTGTTCCTCTCCGAGAGCTACATATCCTTCGGGTTGACGCATATATACTTCCTCTTGCAATTCCCCATGTAAGAAAGCCGTCTTAATGTCGATGTGCCTAAGTTTTAAGTTTTTATGCAATGCCATTGCCAAAAAGCTTCTTATCGTAGTATGAGACGCAACGGGGGCGAAAGTCTCGTCGTAGTCAATTCCATATTTCTGGGAGAATCCCTTAGCCACTAACCTCGCCTTGTACTTTTCTATTTGACCCTGACTATTGTATTTCGATTTAAACGCCCATTTGCTTCCAATTACTTTTGTCCCTGGTGGGGCCTCAACTAATTCCCAAGTACAGTTTTCTTTAAGCGAATTTATTTCGTCTAACGTAGCATTTATCCATTTTTCCTTTTCCAGGGGATTTTGCATTTTTAGTATGTCATCCCAGCATTTGGGCTCATTTATTCTAACGTCATTTATTAAAAATGCGAATCTATCAGGAGGAACCCCTCTGTTAGATCTGTTCGACCTACGTGGTAAATCCTGTGGGGTGCCTGTCAAGTTTGTGTTCGCATACTGATCTTGCTTTTCAATTTCGGTGCTATTATTTTCCTCATTAATTAGTTGTAATTTTGGTTGCGGATTATTCTCGCTTTGCATTTCTTTATTTTCATTTGATTCATTATTTTTGACTAAGTCATTATCCTTATCCTCTAAAAATTTTACTGTTCGACTTATAACAATTTTCCTTCCATCTGTACAAATCCTATAACCTTTACTTCTATTGTCGTAGCCGACAAAAATACCCGGTCGTGCGGTATCGTCCAATTTTCCCCTATGGGTTTTTTGAATATATGCATAAGCGCGGCAACCAAAAGTTTTAATGTTAGATAGATCTGGTTTACGACCAGTCCATTTTTCATATGGAGTCCGATCGCATGATGAAGTTGGGAGCCTGTTTTGAATGTACGTCGCTGTGCAAATGGCTTCTCCCCAGAACGAATTAGGTAAACCGCTTTCCTTAAGAAGACAGCGTCCCATCTCCACTAAACTGCGGTTTTTACGCTCTGCGACTCCATTTTGCGGTGAGGAGTATGGTACGGTAAATTGATGATCAATTCCCTCATTTTTCAAATATTCTTCGAATTCCTTCCCTGTGTACTCCCCCCCGTTATCGGACCGAATTGCCTGCACCTTTCTGCCGAATTTGTTTGCAGTCATCGCTACGTATTCCTTAAATTTTGAGAAAACTTCATATTTATTTTTTAATAAATATACAATAGTAAAGCGACTGAAATCGTCAATGAAAGTTAGAAAATAGTATTTCCCCCCAACCGTTGCAGTTTGCATGGGCCCGCACAGGTCACTATGAACCAGCTCAATTGCCCTCGTAGCTCTAAAACTAGCGGTTTTGGGGTACGGATTATCAGTAAGTTTTGACGCAAGGCAAACTTCACATTCAATGCTGTGTTTACATTTATCAATTTGAATCCCTGATGCCATGTTTTTATCAACTAATTCTTTTATGTGGTTAACATTTCTATGACCTAACCTTACGTGCCACTTATGTAAACAATTTTTCTTTTCACAGTGATTAATCATATTTACATTTTGAATTGAATCAGGTTTAACTTTACTTTCATACAAATTATTGTTTACAAATCCTTCAAGGTATGTTACGCCTTCGTGAGTTATTTTGCACATATTATTTTCGAATGTAGCTACGCAACCATTTTCGGTAGCTTGTTTTATAGAAATTAAGTTTGTTTCTACCTCCGGTACATATAAAACATTTTTTAGTGTTATGGTTTTTCTCGTATTGTCTGACATAACAGTATTTAATTTTACAGATCCGTAGCCGTCAGAATTTAATTCTTGACCATTCGCGATAGTTACATTAGATGTATCATAATTAAAATCATGAAATTTACTTTTGTCATTACAAATATGGGCCGAAGACCCTGAATCAATAACCCAGAGGTCTTTCGAACCGTTACCTATAAAAAATGTTAAATTTTTATCAGCATGCTTTTCCCTATCAAAGTTTTTGGTTTTAGAATTATTCGCGCCTACATTGTCTTGAAAGCATACGGCTGACTTATTAGGCATACCATAATGTTTATTCCCGTAATTTTTCATTTTCGGTTTCTCATAGGTTTTATTTTTTAATTTCCAACATTCTTCAATATTATGGGAATTTTTCTTACAGTAACGACAAAATTTATTTGTTTTTTGCATTGGGAATTTGACTTTTAAGGCAGAGTGACTGCCTGTATTTTCGACATTATTTTGTCGTTTATCGTATTCATCCATTAACTTTCCCCGAATAAAATTTGGGGTCAGTTCATCGTCATTTCGTGCCTCAAGAGCACATATCAACGTGTCATAACTAGCAGGTAAAGAGCATAACAGTAAAGCCGCCAGGTGTTGATCATTAATAGTTTCACCAATAGCAGTTAATTTGTCGCGTAACTGATAAATTTTGGTTAAGTGTTCAGTCATGTTGCCATTTTCGGCTAACCTGCTAGAATATAATTTCCTTAATAGGAATAATTTACTGCTTAAATTCGATCTTTCATGCACATTCTTAAGCGCATTCCACACCTCCCTAGCAGTTTCTAGGTTTTTGGTGTGTATAATTTGGTCGTCATCTATTAGCAAGTTTATAATTGCTCTAGCTTTTCTATTTTTTGTTGTATACTCGGGAGTGACGGGATTTGGGGCCTCGTTTATTATTACATCGTAAAGATCTTCTTTCTGCAAGTACATTTCTACACGGAATTTCCAAATATCATAGTTATTCGAATTTAATTTTTCTATGACAGTATCCTTTAGAATACTCATTTTTATTATTATATAGATAACACAAAATCTTATATAATATAATATAAATGTTTGACAATTCGATGAAATAATAATTCAGTGGTATTACTTTATTTCTGTTATTCAAAATATTGCTATTGCTACTTCATTCCTTTATTTATATAAGTGTAGCAAAATATTTATATCAGCATAATGTTTGTTAAATTCTTCTATTCGCACTCAAGTAAAGATTTTAGCACACATCAGTCTCATAATCTATTATAAATATATATAATACCTTACTATAATGTGAGTGCGTTCAAATATTTATCTCTTTTCTATCTTCATATTTAATAAAATGAGACAGGAAAATAATATCTTACCTGTTTTAGTAGCGCAGAGACCCACCATAATCCTTCAGTATTCGTTCAACGGATGCGCGACCTTCATTCACCGTATATTCACGATAGATCTTTAAAAGATTATTCATCGAATGTACGTACAACATGGAACGTTACTACTTGAAGAAATAAAAATAATATTATTAATATTGTATAAATATGTATTTTAGTGTAAATTCCTTGTTAGAATATTCCAGCGAGTCTGCTTGGAAAAACTAGAATTTTATATCTTGATTAAATTAACATTACAATATTTAAACCAAGAGAAATAAAATATCTTCTCGGTGAGCATTTTAAAGGTGTTACATCAAAGACAGTTAAACATGAACTGAGTGAGAAACATCGAAAAAGTTCAAAGTCTAAACTCGGAACAACAGAGTATATGCGATCACAGCACGTGTAAGCGTAGGAGTATAAAAACTGCAAGTATGCATCTTTGTTAATTGTCGACACGTGCACATCACAAAACGCGAAAAAGGAAAAGTTTCTTGTTTAAAATATATTGAGAGAATTGTTATTTTCAGGGTTACACACCTCAACAAGAGGGGGGATGGGGTATAGTTGTTATTAATTTTACGTTTAAGAAGCCAGAGAGAATTATACTGCTAGCAATGTTTTTGAGAAAATTAGTCCAACTTTTTTGTTTTTCTTTGAAGATGCTATTTTTGTTTCTATTATTAAGTCTATCGATGAGGGGTTTAAGGGTGGGGTCTCTGGAATTTTGAAAAAGACGCCGAAGACGATTGCGTTGTTTACAGAGGTTAGAAATAAAAGGAGGAGGTGTGAAGGAGTTATTGTTTTTAAAGTATTTGACGGTGGAGTAGTTTAGAGCATTAGTTATGTGAGAATTAAAGTTTTCAACAGCAGTATTATTAATTTCTGGGAGATTTAAATTATTATTATTGAGAAAATTTGTAAATTTTGTCCAGTCAATGGTCACTGAAGAAGGTGGGGAAAGAGGATATATGAGATCAATTTTGAAAGAGACAGGAAGATGGTCAGAGCTTAGTTCGTTAAGTACTGTAGTAGTAATGGGATAGGGAAGGTTTCTAGTAATGGCAAAATCAATTATGTAGTTGTGGGTATTAGGCGCTGTACTTATGTGTGTTGGAGTGGTTGAAGCATGAAGGCTAAGATTAAGGTGTTGAATGAGATTATGTAGTGAGGTACCTCTTCGGGAGTTTCTATGGCAGTTCCAACGCTTGCTTTTGGCGTTAAAGTCTCCAGCAACGAAGCAATGTGTATGTTGTGAAATTAGATTAGTGAGATCACTAACTGGGAAAATTCCAGAAGGATGTATATAGATCGATGCTAAGTTAATATTAATATGTGGAAGTTGCAAGACAATATTAGTGAAATCAATAGCTGAACAAAATTTTCTGCTTAAAGTTTGTATAATAGAAATTCTGGGAAACCTTATGTTTTTCCGTGTAGTGGATTATTTCAATGAATGGTTAGGTTCTACAGAACACAGTTTGAGAACCATTGCTCAGCTGTGACAGTTTATTAAAATTCTTAGATTCTGAATTCCTCTAAGTCTTATTATCTGAATTATTTTCTTTCTCTTTTAACTGTTATGCCAAAAACCCACAAAATTCGTCTTCGAATTTTGAAGACGGAATTTTGAAAAAGACGCCGAAGACGATTGCGTTGTTTACAGAGGTTAGAAATGTAAGGAGGAGGGGTGAAGGAGTTGTTGTTTTTAAAGTATTTGACGGTGGAGTAGTTTAGAGCATTAGTTATGTGAGAATTAAAGTTTTCAACAGCAGTATTATTAATTTCTGGGAGATTTAAATTATTATTATTGAGAAAATTGGTAAATTTTGTCTAGTCAATGGCCACTGAAGGAGGTGGGGAAAGAGGATTTATGAGATCAATTTTGAAAGAGACAGGAAGATGGCCAGAGCTTGGTTTGTTAAGTACTGTAGTAGTAATGGGATAAGGAAGGTTTCTAGTAGTGGCAAAATCAATTATGTAGTTGTGGGTATTAGGCGCTGTACTTATGTGTGTTGGAGAGGTTGAAGCATGAAGGCTAAGATTAAGGTGTTGAATGAGATTATGTAGTGAGGTACCTCTTCGGGAGTTTCTATGGCAGTTCCAACGCTTGCTTTTGGCGTTAAAGTCTCCAGCAAAGAAGCAATGTGTATGTTGTGAAATTAGTTTAGTGAGATCGATAACTGGGAAAATTCCAGAAGGATGTATATAGATGGATGCTAAGTTAATATTAATATGTGGAAGTTGCAAGACAATATTAGTGAAATCAATAGCTGAACAAAATTTTCTGCTTAAAGTTTGTCCAATAGAAATTCTGGGAAACCTTATGTTTTTTCCGTGTAGTGGATTATTTCAATGAATGGTTAGGTTCTACAGAACACAGTTTGAGAACCATTGCTCAGCTGTGACAGTTTATTAAAATTCTTAGATTCTGAATTCCTCTAAGTCTTATTATCTGAATTATTTTCTTTCTCTTTTAACTGTTATGCCAAAAACCCACAAAATTCGTCTTTAATACTTTATTAATATTCTTAGATTCTGAATTCATCTTGCTCCACTTATGGAAATTAATTATTCTCTCTAACTTTTGTGCAAAAAAGCACAGAATACAGTTTGGGAATCGCTTCTCAGCCATAATTACTCCTAGATTCCAAACTCACCTTGCTCCAATTATGTGAATTAATTTTTCTCTGTAACTGTTATGCAAAGTAATAATATTAAAAAAATACAGAATACAGTTTGGGAATTGCTGTTCAGCAGTAATAGTTACTCCTAGATTCTGAATTTACCTTGTTCGAAATATCTGAATTATTTTTTCTCTCTAACTGTTATGCCAAAAGACACAGAATAGAGTTTGACGATTGGCGCTCAATTGTAATAGTTTATTAAGTTTACCTTGTTCGAAATATCTGAATTATTTTTTTTCTCTAACTGTTATGCCAAAAGACACAGAATAGAGTTTGACGATCGGCGCTGAACTGTAATAGTTTATTAAGTTTCCTAAATTCTAAATTCGACCATGTTTAACTATCTAAGTTATTTACTCTCTGACTGTTATGCCAAAAGATACAGAATAGAGTTTGACGAGTGGTACTGAACTATAATAGTTTATTAGGTTTCCTAAATTCCAAATTCGGCTATGTTTAATTATATAAATCATCTTTCCTCTCTGACTATTGTGCCAAAAGACACAGAATAGAGTTTGACGATCGGCGCTGAACTCTAATAGTTTATTAAGTTTCCTAAATTCTAAATTCGACCATGTTTAACTATCTAAGTTATCTTTTACTCTCTGACTGTTATGCCAAAAGACACAGAATAGAGTTTGACGATCGGTACTGAACTATAATAGTTTATTAAGTTTCCTAAATTCCAAATTCGGCTATGTTTAATTATCTAAATCATTTTTCCTCTCTGACTGTTATGCCAAAAGACACAGAATAGAGTTTGACGATCGGTACTGAACTATAATAGTTTATTAAGTTTCCTAAATTCCAAATTTGGCTATGTTTAGTTATCTAAATCATCTTTCCTCTCTGACTGTTGTGCCAAAAGACACAGAATAGAGTTTGACGATCGGCGCTGAACTGTAATAGTTTATTAAGTTTCCTAAATTCTAAATTCGACCATGTTTAACTATCTAAATTATCTTTCCTCTCTGGCTGTTATGCGAAAAGACACAGAATAGAGTTTGACGATCGGCGCTGAACTGTAATAGTTTTTCAAGTTTCCTAAATTGCAAATTCGGCCAGCTCTGATTATCTGAATTACTTTTCCTCTCTTTCGACTCTTGTGCCTCTTCGTGATTATAACACAGTTCGCTAGAAAAAAATGCCGCTTTGTTAATAGGAAACAAAGACGGCTTATAATGAAAATACTGAATCCTGTTTCATGTAGCTCTCAAGGCCATTTCTTTTGGACAGCCTTTGGACAATTATGTCACGATTCAAAAATCAGAGGGGTAAAATAATGGGGTGGGGTTTGGGACATAACTGCACCTAGATTCGTGTTTTTCTTTTCTTTCTTTTTTCGTTTATTTATTGAGCTACATAAGGTTGAGTAGAGGGAGAGAAATATTATTTTACCTGTTGGAATAAAAATAACAGGCTACGGCAAAACGGTGGACTTTTTCTTTCTTTCAATAGTGGACTTTTTCTTTCTTTCAACGATGGACTTTTTCTTTCTTTCTTTTTTTAAAGTTTTTAGCAGCTGAACATAAACTAAATTTTACTTTCATTTCGTTAGATGCAGAATTCTTTCTGACTTATTAAATGGCTTGCAGGAATTAGTACAATCATTAAAATTATTATTATTAGTAGTGCGAATGTGTAAAGAGGTAGATTTTGAGTAGTTGTTATGTATGTAAGGTTGTGTAAAGGGAGAGAAATATTCTTTTACCTGTTCAATAAAAATAATAGGCTACGGTAAGACGGTGGACTTTTTTGCTTTTTTCTTTCTTTTGCTTTTTTTTTTTTTTTTTTTTTTTGTTTAGCAGCTGAATATAAACTAAATTTTACTTTCATTTCGTTAGATGCAGAATTCTTTCTGACTTATTAAACGGCTTGCAGGAATTAGTACAATCATTAAAATTATTATTAGTAGTAGTACGAATGTGTGAAGAGGTAGATTCTGAGCAGTTGTTATGTATGTAAGATTGTGTAAAAGGAGAGAAATATTCTTTTACCTGTTCAATAAAAATAATAGGCTACGGTAAAACGGTGGACTATTTTGCTTTTTTCTTTCTTTTTTTTTGTTTAGCAGCTGAATATAAACTAAATTTTACTTTCATTTCGTTAGATGCAGAATTCTGTGTGATTTATTAAATGGCTTGCAGGAATTAGTTCATGTCATATTATTACAATAATTAAAATTATTATTATTAGTAGTATGAATGTGTAAAGAGGTAGATTTGCAGCAGTTGTTGTATAGTTAAGGTTGGGTCGAAAAGCTATATTCTTTTACCTGTTGAATAACGGTCTAGGGTAAAACAGTGGATTTTCTTTTTTTTTTTCTTTTTTTTTTTTTTTTTTAGCAGCTGAATGTAAACTAAATTTTGTTTTCATTTCGTTAGATCCAGAATTCTTTTTGACTTATTAAAGCTTGCAGGAACTAGTACATGACATAATCATTAAAATTATTATTATTAGTAGTACGAATGTGCAAAGAGGTAGAGTTTCAGCAGTTTTCGTGTAAGGTAAGGTTGTTGGAGAGAAGTATTATTTTGCCTGTTGAATAAAAATAACGGGCCACGGGAAAGCAGTAAACTTTCTTTTCTTTCTTTCTTTTTCTTTTCTTTCTTTCTTTTCTTTTCTTTTCTTTTTTTTTTTTAGCAGCTGAATTTAAACTAAATTTAATTTTCATTTTGTTAGATGTAGAATTCTTTGTGACATTACAGGAATTAGTACACGACATATTGTAATAATCATTAAAGTTATTATTAGTATTAGTACCAGGGGGCCCGTGCGAGGATTTCGCACTGAAATCTAATATTTTTTAGGTACTTCTCTATTATGCTGTCGACCACTTTTCATAACAAAAAACTATCGCCAAATTGTAAGATTAAACGCCAAAAATGCAGTCCCATTTACTTGATGTCAGAAGCATTATACGTGTTTGTTAAATCATAAAATGGTTTTAAATTCGACATTTGCGTGTATTTTTCATTATGTTTTACTGGTTTATTAGTTATTTCATTAATTAAAATAACAATTGTGTCCTTAAATTCTTATATTTTATTTATTTATTTTGATATTCCAATGGCAACGTTCTCCCGTTTATTTGGCGATAGTTTTTTGTTATGAAAAGTGGTCGACGGGATAAAAGAGAAGTACCATTTTTTATCAATATCTAATAGTTATTAGATGCAGGTTTAAACTTCTAAAGAAAAAGCAAGGATAAAAATATCTGTAAACAACATTTAGTTGTTAGTCAATCCAGAATATCATCTAATTTATTCCATCAAATTTAGAGTAAAAACTGATCCAAGATTGCTAAAGGCACGCACGAGAAAAAAAAAATTAACAATCGTATTTTAACTGCATTAGAGGATGACGTCATCCGCTTCGGGAAAAACAAGGGACATAGAAATATAAATCTAAACATTTCAATTTAAATTTCGCTTTTTAATCATAAATATAAAATAAACCCGTGCGGTGTTTTTTATAATAATTGCTGAGCATCATATAATGTGGTATTTTATTTTTTTGGCAACAATGTTTTGAGGAAAACCTTTCATTTCATTTAGGAAAACAATGCCGAATTAATTTTTAATTATCAGCAATTTTTAATCGAAAACATGTTTTAACGAAATGTTAAGTGTGCTATGTCATAAGCGTTTTCAAAATCCTTTCATATGCTATCTCATTCGTCGTTTTGCGTTTCGTATTTTCAGAAAAAAAGGGATGTTGACAGGAGAAATAATATATATGATCAATGTACAAAAAGGTAGATTTTCAGTAGTTGTTATGTAGATGAAATTGGATTTTCATTTTACTAGATGCAGAACTTTTTTAGCACGAAAGCTTTTTATGACTTATTAGATGATTTGCAAACTTAGTACATCATTTATTATTAAAATAATTAAAATAATAATTATTATTAGCACCATTGTGCAAAACGATGGATCTTCAGCAGTTTAAGAAGGGTGCAATGATAGAATAATTATTTTATCTATTGAATGAAAATAACAGGCTACATCAATATGGTGGATTTTTTTAGCAGCTGAATGTAAACTAAATTTTATGTTCACTTCATTAGATATTTTTTTTTTTTTTTTGCGCTGTTATATGGGGAAGGACAAACGGCCCAGACGGCGATTTTAGGTGCTACGTGTTATTTATATAATTACAAATGCACCTAAAAAGCAGCAGTTTGTGAGACCCTAATGACAGTTAAGGATTGAGTATTTGATGCAGAATTCTTCGCGAGAGTTTTTTTTTTGGCTTATTACGTGATTTGCGTAACTTAGTACCTGACTTATTGAAATCATTAAAATTCTTACTATTAACAATAAGCGCGGTGTTATTTGTATTTAAAAGAACATTCAGGCAAAAATCTATTTTATGGTGGGAGTAATGGTGCGTTCCATGTTAGAAATAAAACTTACGAAGTTAGAAATAAAACGTACGAAGAAATAAAACTTACGAAGAAATAAAACTTACGAAATAAAACTTATAAGTACTACTTTTCTTGTTAAAATGTCAGTGAACCTTTAAACAACATTGTAAATTTATTTTGACATTTTTCGTATTTTTTTTTTTTTTATAGCTTATTTATATAACTAAAGCAATTAGTTCAAGATAGTATTATTTTTTTTTAAAGTAAAGAATAATTCCTTTCGGTGAAAGCATTGTGGCAGTGAACTGGACAAAATTTTTGTTGTGTACTTATACAAGTATAAAAAAATAGACTGCCAAAATTGTTTGTCGTAGTTCTATATCGTCTAAATATTAGCTATATAGTGGTTATATCTTGGCTATTATTGGAAATAAAGGCATGAAATATTGTTCCAACATTGGAGTATTCATATTTTGCAATCAATTTTGGCAAATATCCATAAATATATGAATAATATATTAGCAAGAAATATTTGGCATGAAATATTGTTCCAACATTGGATTATTCATATTTTGCAATCAATATTGGCAAATATCCATAAATGTATGAATAATATTAGCAAGAAATAATATTATTTATCTTTTTCATTGTCAGTTTTTCAAATGTAAAGCCTATATTTCTTCAATATTTGCATTTCATTAAAAACATCTGCAATAAAATATCCATGTTTTAAACAATACTGTTATTTCATTGAAAATGTTTCCGATGAATGCAATATTGGCGCAATAGTGAACCGAAAAATAACAATATTGATTTGCTAAATACCCTGAACAATTCTACAGCTTTTTGTTTTTCCATGAACAGATACTGCTAAAGCTAACGAAAACAATTTTCGAAGCATTTCTTAAAAACAAATTCACAAATCGTCATAAAATACTCAAATTCCACAAAAGACACATGTAACTGTAACCAAAATTGGCTTTAAACGCTTTGTTGAGACATGGAAATTCCCGGTATCATATAAACATTCATCAGGTTGATGAGTACCTATTGTTTACAAGCTTCTCCATTTGAGCTTTTCTGTTTGTTTTTTAACTTCTTGTAAATAGGCCTAACTTCAGAGGTAACTCCAGCGAATACATATATACAGGATGCCCCAAAAACATTGACCTCGGGTTTCATTCCTTAAATATTGATCATAGACATATATTATAAATTACAAAGTTACGTAAAAAGAGGTAGAGAATTTTATGAAATCGATTAAAATTTTCAGGGGATTAAATTTGAAGAAATACAAAATAAAAAAATTTATATGGCCCCCGTACAAAAACTTTCCCAATGAGTAAAATGTGCCCCATACACTAATAACGGGTCATGTACAAAATTTCAGCATTTTATCATAAAAAGTCGTAGTGATATGAAAATACATAAATGCTGACTTAAACCACTTTTTTGATGCCCGTACCGTATATGAGTTCCTAAAGGTGAAAAATCATGTGGGATAGTCGCGTTTCAGGTGTCGTTCACAAATTACGAAAGAGAACAATGATTGCAAGCCGTTTTAATGTTCATTGGCTGTGCCATTTACAAGTTTTATTCTGTAATTCATCATGTAAAATTTTAATGTATTTTTCAGGAAACACAGTTTTGTAAATTTGTAAATAACACTAATTATAAAAGCCATATTTTATTTGCTTATGATGCATTTCTGCGTGGCTATGCTACTTTTTTCATTATTATCACGATAACTATATCTCAAGAACTAATGGACGGATTTTCATCAAACTTCAGATTCTGGTAGACCTTGACATAAGTTGTTGTTGATTAGATTTTGGTGTAAATCTCTCAACAGGTGGCTCTGCTATGTTGCATTTTGCAGGATTTACACGATTTTAGCAATAGTCATATCTCAAGAACTAATGCACGGAATTTAATAAAACTTTAGATTCAGTTAGACTTGATATAAATTGCTGCTGATTCGTTTTTAGGGTATGCGAAACCTGTATGAGATAGAAGAAAGTTTTGAGATTGACACATCCAGCTAGTTAAATTCAGGTTTAAACTTCTAAAAAAATATTTGCAAACAACATTAGTCAAGAAAGAAAATCATCTAATTTATTCCATCAAAGTTACAGTAAAAACTGACCAAAGACAGAAAACGCAAATAAAAATTATCAATGGTATTTTAACTGCATTAGAGGTTAACATTATCTGCTTAAAAAAAAACTAGTCGTTGGGGGCACCGTAATACTTACCCATCATGGATATGCATGATGTAAAATATTAAAATAAAAAATGTGTAAACTACTTATAAAATGCATTGCAATTCAAATAAAATCGAGGCTTGATGACGTCACAAACTTTACAGGCTCGATTACTGAATTGCTTGAAAGAAACATCCTTATAACTCCAAAAATAATAATTCTATTAACTAGCGGTTTATTGCATCTGATTAAGCGTCAAATTTCCAATTAAAATATATCTTTGAAGTGAAATTTGGATGAAATACAGGGACATGAAAAATCGAAGAGTGTGGGAAATAGGATTCCAAATATCTCGGCAACTCATTATCCGATCGACTTCATGCTTTATGCAAAATTTATGTTTTTTTATTGTCTTTTATATTCATTTCTTAAAATAACCAATTTCGAAAATTTTTATATACCTTTTATCAGAACGAATATTTCGAGAGTCCGAAAAAAATAGTTCCGGTTAATCGAGGTTATTGAAATGAAATAGGCTTCTTCCCATTATTACATACTAAGTACATACCAAATTGCAAGTCTCTATCTCAATTTTTTCGGGAGATAGAGCGTTTACAGACACACACACAGACACACAGACGGACGGGAAATTTTTTTTTCAAAAAATATGTTTTTCGGAATCTCCAGTGTCTGAAACGTGTAAATCCGTCAAAATTTTTTTTTCGATTTTCAAAACGATTACAAGACTTACCCTATACTACGTATGATGGGTAAGTAATAAATAAAATAAAAAAATAAATAAATTGAGCATTTGAATTTAAATTTTGCTTTTTAATCATAAATATAAAATAAACCAGTGCAACAACTATGCTCCACTTTATCTTTATTATTATTATTATTATTATTAGAGGAGAAGGTGTAAAAATGGGACAGGTGTAAATATGCGCACCCTACCCCAAGTGGCAATGGGAGGTGCTGAAGACTGGCGACCAGGACTGTAGATGAGGCACTTGTTGATATGAGATAGCAGAGAGCAGTTGGAACCATTCATTTAAGTAGTGTGGATGCAGCGTGAGTTATTGTGTGAATTGGTGGTTGTTCTGGACTGCAAACTTTTGACAGCTATCTGAAATAGTTTTATTTTCATGTTGTTATGGTTAGTTTAAAAGAATTTCACAGTGATATCCGGAAAGCGGAGATCATAAGCTACTTTTAGAAGCACGCCTTTTTCCACCTTTAGTTTACATGTGAAAGTAGCCATCTTTTTTAGGTGGGGTTGGTGTAAATATGGGTCCTCATTTAAAGGCAGCCCCTAATTACACCACCTTTTCTCTTAAACAACATAAATTATTTCAATATATTTTTACGTGAAAACAGCAGTTACCTACATTATACACATTACCAAATATATTATAAAACAAACCTAACAAATGCTTTGAGGTAAGATAACTTTAAAATTATCTCAGCTGTAAATAATAAAAATTGATAGGTGATTATAAGGGCATTTTATTATCTATAAATCCTCAAAGCATTCGTTAATTTTATTTTATAATATATCTGGTAACATGCGTAATCTAACATAATCGCGTAATGGCAGGGGGCAGGGGTGAGAAAACCAAAGACCTTCCGGACTCATCAGATTACTGTGACCCTCCTCTTGTGGACAGCGATGATGATATCAATCTGGATATCAACGATAGGGATATAGTTGTGAATGAAGGTAAAAAATCTAGAATTTTTCAAAAGGAAAGTCACTTTAAGACAAAAAAAAAAGTTTGCCCATATTTACACCTTTTCCTCTATTATTATTATTATTTAAAAATCATTGTTGTGTTATTTTATTTTTGTGGCAACACTAATTTGAGGAAAACCTTTCATTTCATTTATGATAACAATGCCGGTTTAATTTTTAATTAATTGCAGTTTTTAATCAAAATACATGTTTTAACGAATTGTGAGTGTACTATGTCAGAAGCTACTTCGAAATCCTTTCAGATGGTGTCTCATTTATCGTTCTGCTTTTATTTGCTTTGAAAAAGGGATGTTGACGGCAGAAATAATATATAGGACAATTAATTCAAGATAATATTTTCATTAATGGAGCAATAATATTTTTTTTCAGATAATTAATTGAAATTTTACTGTATATTTATTTCACAATATTAAAACAATATTGGGCGGTATTGATTGTATTGGCCATGTCTTTATCAATATTGGCTGTATCTCGGATGTGCCTTAGTCAATATTGGCAATTTTTGCATTAAATATTGTCTCAAGAGAGGGGTTTTCATATTTTGCTAATATTGCGCCAATATTGGCAGGATATATTTTGCTATTTCATTGCCCATGTTGACAACTTCTGCTATGTTGCATTTCATTGCAAAAGTTTCAATGGCAAAATTTTACGATGTTTTGAGATCAACTTATATTTCTGCTATATTGGCAATTTCATTGCATAAGTATACAATATAAATACAATATTTCTAAAATATTTGCTTTTCATTTCAAATATTCCCGATGAAAAATGAATATTTAACTAATATTGATATGTCATTGGAAGTATTTCCGATGAAGTGCATAATAGTGGGCGCCCCAGTCTAACCAATATTGGTTTTTCTATTTCTTGTCTTACTCAGAATAATTTTACAGCTTCACATTTTTTCACGAATAAACACTGGTAAAATTACAAAAACAATTTTTGAATCGGTAACTAAAATAAAATCACAAATCACCACAAGAAGTTGAAATTCCACAAAAAACCCCACGTAACAGTAGCCAAATATGACTTTAAGTGCTTCGTTGAAGCATGAGAATTCCCGCTATCATATAAATATTCAACAGATGATGAGCACCTATTGTGTTTACAAACTTCTCTATTTCAACTCTTTCTTTTTTATCTCCAGGTGATGTTTGAAAGGTTAACGGAATGTGACAACTTCATGATTCCAAGGTTATTGTAATATTCTGTGTGGGATATTTATTTTTACAAAAATATATTTAAAAAAAAGATAGAGTATTATTTGAGGCGTTTAAAGCCAGAGTGGTTTAAGTGAAATTTATATTATAAAGCAAAAACATGTCTGTGAGTAACACTGACGTCATATTGACGGTAGCAACACATGGCGAATAAATTTCACATTTTACTGCAATTTTTTTTAAGCTTCTAAACAATTTCAATTCTAACAAATTCAATTCTAAACAATTTCAATTTTTATACCATCGAATAGAGGGAAAAATGTAAAAAGAAAAAAAAAAGTCCAAATAAAATTTGTTCAAAATTGTTTCTCAGATTACTGATTTTATATGGTTTTTAATATAATTTTCGAGAATGAAAATTATTTTTTTACATGTCTATCGCGTGCAGCCCGAACCCGTTTGTAAAGAGACTTTTTTTATTGATTTCCTTTTTTTTTTTCGGGTTTGATTCAATCCCGAAGTTACATTCGTATGACGAGCCAGCCAGGCTGTCATTTTACTACTATTAATAAAAATAACAGTTATTATTATTATTATTATTATTATTATTATTATTATTATTATTATATTTAAATCCTACAATAATATCATTTGATCGATTTGATTTTCATATCGTTGACAAAATTTTGATTAAAAAAAAAAAGCTCCAGTGTCGATACCAATACATACCATAGTCCTCAACACGAACGGTTTTATTTGACACGGAATTTTTTCAACAAATTTCAGAAAAAAGTCCTTTAAAAAATCTTATTGTGTATCATTTTGATGTACTTAAAAGAATATTTATTATTTTACAAAATCCAACTGTGATTTAGAATTTGCCGTTTTAGAAATTATAAATTTGAAATATCAGATGTGATATATTTTCTGAAAAATACGTTTTTTATTTTTTTAAACTTTCGAAAAAAAAAATGTATATAATGGGAAAACATTTCTAGAATATATGTATATATTTATATTTTTTTACGGATAATTTTATTACGTACTAATAAACAATTTTTTTAAGGAATCTAAAAAGCATTTTTACGGTAAAATGTTTGAAATTTTATGTAAAGTGCACAATGCCGTACAATTTTTCAATTATAAAATTTTTATGAGGAAAATAAAAGAACTTCAGTATTATTTGTATCTATTTAAGTAATAAAATACAATACTAATACAACTACCATTAATAATAATGATAATAATAATAATAATAATAAATAGTTCATTTCCACTTCCTAATTTTTGAGGTAAGCAGTTTTAAAGATATTGCCTTCAAAATTAATAACTTTAAAAAATATATACATCAGAAATTTCGCTGTTTTTCTTTTTTTTTTTTTTTCTGATAAATGTTTTTCTTCTAAACATCTGAGGCCTCGACCCGCATACAAATTTGGACGGTCAAGCAGTTTCATTCGTGCTATGTTTTTAAATAATAATAATAAAATAAACATACGTATTTTGTATTTTTTCACTGTTTTATACACATTTTTTTAATTTTATTTTACAGTTACACCTGAAAAGGCAATTGAAGATGCAGTGCTGATTGTTCAGAATATCAACTTCCACATTGATGAAAACGTCACTGAACATTACACGGCTGATTATGATATCGTCGGTCTGGAAAATCCTTGCTTGGTCATCAGGAGAGGATTTCCGTTTAAACTTGGCGTTAATTTCAATCGTTCTTATGATAAAGAAAAAGATGTGGTATGCTTGGTTTTTACGGCGAAAGGTAAGTGTTTAGTTGCAGTGAAATACAGGGTGATTTTTTTTTTTAAGTTGTGAAAGTAAAACCCTATAACAAAAGAACTACTGATCCAAATGACCTAAAGTTTCACCAGTATGCTCCAAAAGCAATGAGAATTTTTTAGGCGAGGTTTAAAAAAAAAAAATCGCACCGACAGATGGCGTTGTACATGCAGTAAAGTCGGGAGACGAACTTGCGCCCAACACACGCACATTGGTGGTAAAAACGTGAAGTACGCACACCTCGTATTTATTATTCTACGGAAATCCTCGCAATGACTGCGCCATTGACGGACCGTGCGTTGTTAGTGAAACTGTATTATCAGAATAATGACAGCGCAGCAACTGCTCTTAGGAGATTTAGGACACTTAAGAATTTAAGAAAAGGTCCAATGACGACAGAGGGCCTACGGAAGATGGTTTTTCAAGTACCATCCATTGTTTTCCTCCCACAGACGATTTTATTTGTTTCGGCTACCTTACAGCGCCATCTGTCGGTCCAAATTTAAGTTTTTTTTAACCATGCCTAAAAAATTCCCATTCCTTTGGGAGCATACTGATGAAATTTCAGGTCATTTGGATGAGTGGTTCTCTTGTTATAGTGTTTTACTTTCACAACTTTAAAAAAAATCACCCTGTACTTACTTGATGGTCAAAACAATATGGTTGACTTTGAATTTTTTTAACCGATTAATTAAAATCCTTGGAATTTTGCCCTCTTAGAGAAATTAAAATTAGGAATTTTCTAAAAAAAGAAGTAAAGGCAAATTTTTGAAAGTCTTCCAAGACGCTAATCATGAAGCGACAAAGTGGTTGCAATGCGGGTGTTTTTTTAAGCATAACTCAAGAAAAGTTTGGATTTTTTACATTTAAAGATTCTGGATGCTGATTTCTGTTAAAAAATATTTATAAGTTATAATTGATATTGTTTTCAAAAACTAATCAATTTTAAAAAAAATAAATATTCTAAAAAATATTAAATATAACCTATGAATTTTTTTTTTAAACAGAAATCGTTTTACAGAAGCTTCAATTATGCGATTCCACAATAACAACTCTTGCCGTCACGTAGTTTTAAAATTAGTGTTAAAAAAAACTACCAGCATCGCAATATGTTTTGCAAAAATTACAAATGTATTTAACATTACGAGTGCTAAACTTTAAACCTTTCATAATTCCTAAACTATTTGACCGAATGACTTTCCGTTTGGTATCCTTAGGTAAAATTTACAGAAAAATTCAAATATGGTACCAAAATTATGTATTTGTATTGAAAATTTCAGCGTTTAGTACATTTTCTGTGTAAAGACGTCTTCCTAAGCTTTTTTTTTTTTTTTTTTTTTTTAACATAAATTGAAAAGAGATATAATTTTCAGTCTAATTACTATTTCCATTTTTTTTTTGACAATTATATGATTAAAATGCATGATCTTTTTTATTTTTCAGTATTTATTTATTTACTTATTGTCCGACCATGTGATTAATGATGAAAATGGTAATTTGTGGAAAGTACCTTATTGTCCAGTTATTTTTAGAAGGTAACTGAAATATGGCTCAATACATCGCCAATAACTTACTGTTTTTTCATGATATTCGTCTTTTATCTTTATATAAGTTGTACTATGCAGCTGACTACTAAATTATGAAATATTCTTTTTTTCTTATCAATCGCGCACGTGTAGCTAAAAATTATTTCATAAAAATTATTTTATCATTTTTTTTATCTTATTTTATCATTTTTTTAATGTATTTATTTTCTAATTGCATTATAATGTTTATTCTGCACTTTGTCAAGTCTTCTGAAAATGGTGTTTAAATTTGGCTAAAAAATTTATAAACAAAAAACATACAGATACAATATTTCTTTCTTTTTTTCTTTTCTTTTCTTTCTTTCTTTCTTTTTATTTTAAGTTTTAAAAGAAATTTTTATATTTTCTTGAATATACGTGGTATATTCACACAAATGCATACACACGTTGTATAGAGCCTCTATAATCAATCGTTTGTTACAGCTTACAGCTACAGATCACTTCGAGCTTTTTATGATGAAGGGTGTTAATTATTATTTTTTACTCACGTTTGGTCTTCTAATTGTCTAGTGACTAAATCTTCACTGAAAGATACGACCTCAAACATGTTCTTTACACCACCGAAGTTCAAGAACAATTTTTCAAGTATTTCTCTATCAGCCATACGCAACCTTTTTTTCTCGCGGGCCACATCACACTTAAAAAATAATAAAAAGGGGGTAATTAAATTTGTTAGATAACAAAAGTAATATAACAAAGCAATATAAAAAAGCTAATATTATCAACAGCGACTGTTTGTCGCGGAAGAAATGTTTCCAAAGAATTTTAACACCGCTACTTCCAAACATAAAATATCATGGTAGATTTCTATTACAAAAATTGTAGATCAGCAAAGTTTGTTGTTTGGAAATATTAATAGTGTAAACATTTTTTGGTGCCAATTGTTTCTGCGACAAACGTTGAACCCTAAAAAACAGTACAAATTAAATAAAAAGAAAAAACGTTATAAAATAATAATACGAAATTTCCAGCTTCTAATTAAATAAATAAATTAATTAATTAACCAGAAGATATTCTCGAATAAATCAATCTTTTGCTCATTGGAAAAAACTGTATTTTTCTTTTAATTGTAGAAATATATAATATTTAATATTTAATACATTTCAAATAACGTTTTGATTAGTGTTGAAGATTACGAAATGTATAAATGTTGAGCACAAATAGGACTGCATGTCAAAAAACCTTTTGACTAAGAAAACGACACTTAAGATGTTTTAGCATAATTTTTATTTAATTATAAATAACAGGGCATTATTTCTCTTCCATAAAAATATATAAAACGACAGTGTACTTTTGATGCACATCTCAATTAATTTTATAAATAAGGGTTAATGATTGTGTTTCGGGTCATATATAAAAGGTCGCTGGGCCACATGCGACCCGCGGGCCGCAAGTTGAGTATGGCTATTCTAGATTTTTGACAAGCCGTCTAAAATCGAAAGTGTCCGGATACATTTGACAAGATAGTGTAGTAAGTATTCAACTTAGATCGTGAACACACAACAAATTGTTTTTTGAAGTAATATTCGAATTAAAAATAAATAAATCCATTGTTCAAAAACACATTTAAAAATCTCCCAAAATTTTGTAAATAAAAACCAACAAACCAATCAAACAAAAAACAACACATAGCCCATTTATAACTATAGATTATATTAAAATTATATATTTTGATTACATTATAACAATAGTACGCAGGATTTTCGTTTTTGGGAGGTGGGGGCAATGGTATCAAATGGGTACATCCTCTTAGTATTTTCCTTTATATCTAACTATTTTTAAAGATATAGAAGGCGCCGTGGCCCTCCTTCGCACCCCTCTGCGTACGCTCATGATTATAACCAGGGCCTGACGAATGCAGGGGCATGCGGGGCAGCTGCCCTGGGCCTCCCATTTGAGTAATCAGAATTTTATTAAGAGGGTGCCAAAGGGTTAAAATTGTTCAAAAGTGACCAAAATTCTTACATTTTCAAAAATTTGGGAAGGTAGTGTGGTCTTCCCTTTCCCCTTTTTGCTTGGTCCACTACGAGAGGCAACCGTGACTACCTCTGTAAGTTTTCACACCCCTCGAGTTGTGGTAGAGCAAGTACGGGTTGGAACATCTCGACTTAAGGCCTAGGAATTGGTTCCCTTTTGGGTTTCCAGCTCCGAAGCTGTTGGGGGACGCCGGCCCGTCTCCAAGTGTCTCACGGTGACTCCCCGTGGTTTCACCGCGTATCGCAACGGCCTACGTCGTCAACACGTGAGTTCAAGGTTAGAGGGTCCGTATTGGATCAGTTCTCTGACCGGCCTAAGCGCCGTAGCGAGACAAAGCTACTGGCGCGATAAAAGTCTTTCAGGACTTGGGTTCGGTAGTCGCCTACACGCGGTGCGCTCCCTCTTGGGTGCCTGCGGCGCAGCTTACTTTTCCCCTTTTTGCTTCCCATATCCCCTCCCGAAAAAAGGAACGAATTATATTATTAGAATACTAATGATTAAAGTTTTATTATAACAACTTAGTAGTCCATTGTTTTCAAAAGAAATTCATTATTGGTATTTTCCTAAAAGCATTCATGAGGACCAATCGGGGGCACTTTTCTTTCAGACATCATATGACTAACGTAGATAATTAAAGGAAAATTTGCAAATAAATACTCCCGTCAACCGATCCATCATTTTATTTACTAGTTTCCCACTACTTTTCCTACTTGTACTTTTTCTTAAAGTACTAGTAGAAATCCATCTTTTCCATCTTGACCATCTTTCTTCTAATAACCTGTATACAGGGTTGGGGTGATTTATGACGCCCAATTATCAACACGAGGGATATAGGCCCTAGGGAGGGAGTGCCCTCCGTGGGAGTCTTTTTAAGTGATCCTAACCCGTATTTACGGCAAGGCTCGAAGAAAACCACGGAAAACTACGAACGGTTAGGTCGATGAGTGCGACAGGGGTTTGACCCCAGCACCTCCCGTCTACCAGCTTCGAGAGCAGAATCTCTCAGCTACTAGTGGGGCTCCCTGTATACAGATGTGAATAGTACTTGGTACGAAATTTATGTATACATACAACAGATATGAAGTTTAATACTAGTCACTTCAGCGAATTCATGAACAGTTTCCTATGGATAGTTAGAAGGCTACCCCCCCCCCCCTACCCAGAATGATGCTTGTCCCGGGGTCCTTGCTAATCTAAGTCGGACTCTGAGTAACTACATAAAAATAAATAAAAATCTCTCAATGTTAATTGTCCAATAACAATATATTATATGGGTTCGAAAACATCAGAAAATTAATTTATACAATTGAATTTTTTGTATGTATTTTTAGTGATATTGCGATAGTGATATATATTCATTAATTTTCAGATGCGGCAACACCATCGTATGCTCAAGGCACCATGATATTCTGTCCGGTGATGTCTTCCGAAAATGAAGTGCTGCCATCTGACGCGTGGCAGACGAAACTTTTGTCAACAACAGATAATGGAATTGAATTAGAGGTACATTAAACTGTTAAACTTACCATGCGATAGCACTGAAAATACAATAAATGTCAATTTATATTTTAATTAATTTGTAATTGTTTTTATTATAAGGTAACAACAACTCCTAACTGCATTGTTGGTGATTGGATTATAGAAATAGATACTAAAGTGAAAAAAGAGCGTGAAGAACAAGCGAAATCACTTAGATATACATCTAAACAGCCTATATATATTCTATTTAATCCTTGGTGCAAACGTAAGTTTCAAATTTTACATTGTGAAGACTAAATTTTAGCCAATTAGAATAAATAAGTAAATATACAGGGTGTCCCAAAATGATTGAAACGCGTTTTAATTTTTTATTCGTTGTACATAGGTAGACAATGAAAACTACAAAAGAGCTAAAAATCAGGTAGAAATTAAGATTATGTTAATTCAATAGTCCTGACATTAATTTCAAAAAGTTACATAAAAATATGTGCTATATCGTATATTAATATATTGTATTTAGAAACATTTTCTCCGTTCTCAACTGACAACACTATCTTTACGCTTTTCATAGGCAGACTGGTATATGATGGGGAATTTTCTTTAATTTTTTTACAGCCAGATTTTTTTTTGTGTGTGTATGTATGTGTGCAGAGCCGGATTATCCGAAAAACATGTGAAGTACGAGTTTTCCTTCTAAAATTTAAGAGAACCTCGAAATAACTGAAAAACAGGGCCTGTGATTCTCATTTTTATTTTTTTTTACATTGCATTTTAATTATTATTATTATAATTTTTTTGAGGGGGGGAGGGGGTCAGGAGAGGGAGTTTGCTTAAAACAAGAGAAAATCTACTCTACGTAAAATCTGAATGTGATAAATAATCTGTTAACCAATCATGTGACATCTTCATGTGCTGGTTCGAAACTACCCAGGTAACTGAACATACAACAACTATATATACTGCAGATAAACTCTATCTGGAGCTGGAGTATATGTACGGAGCATTAAAGGAAAAAAACTGTTTAATGAACTATAGACTTACTCCTTGCGAAATTTTTTGAAACAATGATGAATTTCTATCACTGTAGAATTAAAAAAAACTTTTCCCCTATGAAAGGATCCCTTAAAATGATACTGTGCTTCCCCTAGCTTCAGAGGTTAATTGGCCCTGTGTGTGTGAGAGTATGTGTTTATGAAAAATAGTTGTTTAAGAGTAAGGTAGCTATGCTAAAACCCAAAAGATTCGTTGGCGCACTTGATTGAACCTTGTTAGTCCTCTTTTTTGGTACAAAAATTTACGGGCACCCGGAGTTTTTAGGTTAAAATTCGCACGAGTTTCCCATCTAAAATTTAAGAGGACCCCAAAAAGATATCGTGTTTCCTCTAGCTTCAGAGGTTAATTGACCCTGTGTGTGTAGGTATGTGTTTATGAAAAATAGTTGTTTACCAGTAAGGTAGCTATGCTAAAATCCCAATGGTTGGTAGCCTCACTTGATTGAACCTTGTCAGTCCTCTTTTTTGGTATAAGAATTTGCGGGCACCCTGAATTTTTAGGTTGAAATTGTTCTCAGTGTATTTAATATGTAACTTTATATTTTCACATATCAGGTAATTCTTTATATTCAATGTAATCGTGTAATATTTTGTAGAGGACACTGTCTACATGAGTGATAGTGAACATCGAAAAGAATATGTACTGAATGACGGTGGTTTAATTTGGAGAGGCACAAGTAATAGACTTCGGCCAACTGTTTGGAATTATGGTCAAGTAAGTAAATACGTAATTAATAACTACAGCTATAATTAAGTAAAAAAGAAATAATGATATAACAAATAATAAAGAAAGAAAATAAGATAAAACAGTCAAGTCTGTAATTCAAGAATTTTAAATTTGATTTTCTATAAAGTTTTGCTGCATTTTTTTTTTTTAAATTAACTGAACTATTGTAACGTGTAGCGTCTACTTTATGTAGTATAGACCAGTAGGATAGTAAACCATAAAACAGGGGTCGTCAACATTTGCTTATGAACTACAACTAAGGCAACTGTAGTTGTTAAATATCTTCCTGGTTACACCTATGTTTGTTTATATGTGAGTGCAGAGTTCACACTAGAGATGAGTTCGGGCTCATTTTTTGGAGCCCGAGCCTGTCCGAACCCGATGATTTGAAATCCGAGCCCAAAAACTTTTGTGTCATCTGAGGTAGAGCCCGATACTGGAAGTACGCAGTTGAAAATTGATAATAGATTAATTTTCTAATTTAAAATATATTCTTACATAGCAATTCATTAAAACGTTTCGTGATTTTCATGTCTCTAAAAGTTTGTTTAAACTAGCAAATTTGTTATTTATACCCAACCATTGTCAGAAATCTGCAAAAGTAACAATTCGTATTCTTTAAAAATATCACTGTACAGCTATGGAAGAAAAACATGAGTTTTGTTTAAGGGCTTCAAACAAAAAGCGAGGATAGAGAAGGAATATGTCAGCAACACATATGTTAATAACTTGTTTATGTTAATAAGACTGGCCGTGTAAAGGCTTCAGAATTAGATAGAATATTTCTCATATTTCATCAATAAAAAATCCAATTACCTTTCAAATAGATTTTTAAAGAATTGTAAAACACTTTATGAAAATTAGACTACATTCTTGTTTCTACAATAGTTAGTTTTTCTGTTTCCTTTTTCCAATTTGTGAATAAATAAAATTTTCACTTTGAGCCCGAGCACGTTTCGGGTCCGTCCTCAGGCTCGGGCTGAGTCCGTCTTATCTCAAGTGAACACTGCATAAACATACACATTCAGACATATAAATATATAATAAACAACATTTTTTATATTTTTTTTATTGCAAAAGAAAATAAAGATGTTTTACAACTGCCAATGATACAAATAAAATAAAAAGAACAATACCCAAATATGTTTCCGAAGGAGCATTCTGTTCACAGCAGATATCCTTAAAAAAAGTGTGCAGATGTAAAATATTTTCTTTTATTTACAAGTACCTACTTGTGGAACAAGTTTTAGTTGAGACAAATGAGAAAAACGCCTTTTGCGGTTGATTTTTTGGGAAAACTTCTATAACCGGGTACATAGCTAATTAGTACATTAATATCATTATTAAAACTCTCATACAGTTAAAACAATAATACTGCTAACATTGTTTTTTAACGCCAGCCTTGCCGGTGAATTCGTAGCTATATACATTACCTATTTTCTCTGTGCGAAGAGTGAGTATAACATAATAAATTGTTACATTTTGCATGCAAGATACTATTCGCAATATTTTTATAATTCATTCAAGTTTTTGGAAGGTCTTGTATACCTTTCATGCTTTCTCCAATGATTTCCACTTCTGGAAAGAGCAGATATTACATGAAAACGATTTTTTTTTGCAGATAACACCCTGAAAGATTAATTTCTAGATCCGAAAATCCTCTAATCCGTCATTGTCACCAAAATCGTTAGATCCGTTTTCGAAAGACCCAGTATATATATGATCTGAAGGATATTCTTCTTAACTGTTAAATTAACCTTTTTCGTGAGATACATTTTTTGACCATGTGCTGGAATTATACTAATGAATATGGGTAAATAATTAATGTAAGTAATATATGACTTTTCTTTATCTTTCTTTTTTTTTCTTTTTCCCACCCTTATTCAAATTGTTTGTATGATTTATAATATTCCATTTTAAAAGGGCTTATTTTTCAATCTTGTTTCAACGATTGTTCGGGCAGGATATGACATGATTTTTGGCATTAAGCTGGTGTCATATACAGAAAACAATCGTTCTATGCTTATAAATGTAATTTCCCTGCCCTTGAAAAAGTGAATTACATTATAAGCTTTCATTTGTGTTTATACTCTTGTTGTTTTTATTTTCATTTTTTTCTTTTTCATTTGAATTAATAATGTTTCATTCATTAAGACTACATTTTTTAATTTGTAATTTGACACAGCTCTTTAGTGTTGTGATTTCATTGTGTATGGTCAGTTTCTTATGATTCAATGGTTAAATTTTACATCAAGTTATATATATATATATATATATATATATATATATATATATATATATATATATATATATATATATATATATATATATATATATATATATATAATGTACATACAATGAACTCTTGTTAATGAGTCTTCGGTTATGAGGAGAATTTTGTTTTTCCCATAATGAGTCTCTACTTAATGAGTCTCAAGTTATGAGAATTTTGTTTTTCCCATCATTTACTATTTGCAATTAATGCTGAAGATATCGCTTAATGCGTACAACTTGATGGCCCCATCAGCGGGTGAGAGGTTCTTTTCTCAAAACTACTCGACGGGAGGCACTGGGTTCGAACCCAATAGCGCCAGTCGGCCTATTCTTGGTTTTCGTCGAACCTTGGGTAAACTTGCGTAAATACGGGTTAGATTCCCTTCGAGGGATCCATACGAATGGTTCACCCACCTCAGCTTATGTCCCTCACGTTAATAATCTGCCGTAATAAACACCACCACCATAACACTGGGATAATGCGGACATTTTTTTCACAAATTGACACAGCCAGAATCGAAGCTGCTTTAGTACATTATTTCTTCAAAAGCAATTTTGATTTAATTTTGGTTATTGATAGATCACAAAATTGTCGGTGACAGTGAAGGAAAAAAAAAAAAAAAACATTCTACCACTAAAAATATCAGACGTTCAAAAATTGATAACGGTTGTTCTCGATAATACCAATTAGAATGTGATGTAACCAAGATAAAATAAAGGTTTTTGACATTAAAAATATTTTAATAAATATTTCAATTATAATAATGAAGTTACAGAATGATTTGATATTGAATTTTAATATTTCAGTTTGAAGAAAACGTTCTGCAATGCGCAGTTTATCTTCTTGGACACGTGGCTAAACTTTCCATTGTTGCCAGAGCTGATCCTGTCAAAGTAGTTCGACATATATCTGCAGTGGTAAGTAAATAAAATTAAAAAATATATATTATCGATTCAACGAGCATTATGTAAAATTGTATTTAATTAAACAGAAATCTCAAATAACTTTTACAACTCCTCTTTTGAATGTACTAATGTAATAAATACAATCAATTTAGTTTTAATATTATCATATTAACTGCGACCTCATCTTTTAATTGCACTAATGATTAAAATTAATCAGTTTGTAATGGTATCGGATTAATTTAAGTTAATCTAATAAGTTAAATGGATTAAAAAACGCAACTGAAATATTTCAAATGTTTTTTTTTTCCTTTTATTTATAAATAACCCATAATCACTATTTTTTCACTTTTTTATTTGACTTGGTTCATGTATGTAAATATAGAATTTTGTAATATATTTTTTACCCACTTCCTGATTATGTCAAAATTATATGTATTTTCTAAAGAGTACATAATCTTTAGGATACCATACAATTAAAAGTATAGTGATTGTGAATGAATTTGTAGCGGAGGCAAAGATATCTCTGTTGAAAATGTCTGGTTGCTGTATAACATTTTTGTGGTTCTGGCATCTGCAGGCATACTTTTTTTCGTACTTTTTCTCGTCAGCCGTGAATACATAATCTTTATTATACCACTAGTATATACCCCCCGTCAAAAATGACAGGATATTGACTCAATATTCAATTTTTGAAGTAGTTCAACGAATGGACAAAACATTCAAATTAAACATTAAAAAATAAATAAATAAATAAATAAATAATCCATGAGTGAAATTTTCTGTAAAAAAAGTGTTATCAATGAGTTTCTAAAGAGCTTGACTCATCACATAGCTCGTTTTTTCATATATAAACAAAATTAAATGGAAATTACTCGGTACTATTTATTCCTTATATTTTAATTACGTTTCATAAGAAAAAAATAATTTTATTTACGATGGAAACAAAATTTCAAACTTTGTTTGCATTATCTACCAGTAGATGGCGCCATCTTCCCTTATGCGGTCCAATGTTGCTTGTGATTGCCAAACAATCCACCTTGACTGTCTTTCTCTAATTAATCGCCGTCTACGTTCAATTGGCGTTTCATTATTTTCACCAGGCATCGCTAAAACGATCTTTAAACTATATAAAAAACAATAAAAACTGATTTGATTGAACAGATTCAAATCCACCGCATGTTTGAACTTTGAAGGGGGGGGGAGGGGGGTTGAGACCTATAGCTGCACGGCTGTAGTCCCGAATGATCCACAACCGCGTGTTTAAAACAGCATTTAAAAGATCAACAAAGATGTTAAAACAGTAAAACCCACGTTGCCAATTGGCAATCTGTACAGTACAAATAATTCTGATGAATGATTCTCAAAAGTGAATGACTCGCCACATTTTTTTTTTCCAAATAATAATAATAATAATTTAGCAAAGTGAAATGTAATTTCTGAAAAATTCACATTAAATTTTAATATGCTAGTTAATGCAAATATTAACTTGTATTTTTAACAAAGTTCGATTGTTTATATTAATTGACGAAAGATGGCTGCAAAAATAGTTTTTGAAGGTTTTAAACAAAATTAAAATATTTAAAGACTTTAATATGCTTTTACAAATATTTTAAGAACAGAATCAGATAATTAACCTATATTTATTACTGAAGCCTTCAAAGAATCATTCATTTGTTTCAAGATTCGGAAATTCCGAATGGCAACAGTGTTTGTTTGTTTATATTTAGTAATCTGATGTCTATAACAGCTTATTTTTTATTTGAAATTTAATACATTATAATTGGATAAAATATACATGTTATATGTGAAAATATGAAGAACAGACATGATTTCACGTAGAAGAAATTAACATTTAGTTGTCATATGTTAGTATATGTTTTTCATTAAGTCTAACATGGCGTTTAACTACGATCGACTCGCAGACCAGAGTGGTACAGCCCGGTACCGTTACAGACACTTTCTCGCCTTTGGATTTTATTACAAGTAAGATACAATTAAAAGTATAGTAATTGTGAATGAAGCTGTAGCGGAGGCAAAGATATCTCTGTTGAAAAATGTCTGGTTGCTGTATAACATTTTTGTGGCTCTGGCATCTGCAGGCATACTTTTTTTCGTACTGTTTCTCGCCAGCCGTGAATACATAATCTTTAGGATACCATACAATTAAAAGTATAGTGATTGTGAATGAAGCTGTAGCGGCAAAGATATCTCTGTTGAAAAATGTCTGGTTGCTGTATAACATTTTTGTGGTTTTGGCATCTGCAGGCATACTTGTTTTTCATACTGTTTCCCGTCAGCAGTATATAGTTTTCTTGTCCATCACCATGTTTCTCGGGTGACTAGAGGATTGTGTCAGAAACCTCATGAGGAGCGTGGACATCTGCGCGATTTTCAGAGCCTATTTTTTCATTTTCAAATTTAAACATTACTGGAACAGAATCTATTACTGGAACATTTTTCAGAATTGGTACCATTACCTTAAATACGGAATGATTTATGATCATTTTCGAAACTGCGCTGTACTTTAACAATTCATTTTTGATGCTTCCGCCATCCACATTATGTATTTTTTTACCACAAATACTCTACCGTCGCAAGTAAATATCTTCATTTCTCCAAAGGTGTGTTCCTTGCTTCACTACATTGTCTCGGAGCATATAGAACTTCCGGCACAATATCGTAATTATGTCTCGATTTATCCGATAGAAAAGTTTTCACAAACCGTTGGAATACTTTGTATCGCCCTTCAAGTAATCTCGATCATCTTCCACTATTTCTTTTGCTGATATTGTAGCGATACTTTTGCTTAAATTTCTAATGTGAAAGTGAAAGGTTTTTGGTTTTATCCATCGGTTAAATATTCACTAATTTCTTGCAAAGTAACTTGACCAATACGCTTACTATGTGAAACAAAATGTATTTTTGTTATTCAATTTAGGTGAATTCATCAAATGACAATTATTAAATATTCACTAATTTCTTGCAATGTAACTTGACCGATACGCTTACTGTGTGAAACAGAATGTATTTTTGTTATTCAATTTAGGTGAATTCATCAAATGACAATGATTAAATATTCACTAATTTCTTGCAATGTAACTTGACCGATACGCTTACTGTGTGAAACAGAATGTATTTTTGTTATTCAATTTATGTGAATTCATCAAATGACAATGATTAAATATTCACCAATTTCTTGCAAGAGAACTCGACCAATACGTTTACTATGCGAAACAGAATGTATTTTTGTTATACAATTTAGGTGATTTCATCAAATGACAATGATTAAATATTCACTAATTTCTTGCAATGTAACTTGACCGATACGCTTTTTGTGTGAAACAGAATGTATTTTTGTTATTCAATTTAGATGAATTCATCAAATAACAATGATTAAATATTCACCAATTTCTTGCAAGGGAACTTGACCAATACGCTTACTATGTGAAACAGAATGTATTTTTGTTATTCAATTTAGGTGAATTCATCAAATGACAATGATTAAATATTCACTAATTTCTTGCAAGGGAACTTGACGAATACGCTTACTATGTGAAACAGAATGTATTTTTGTTATTCAATTTAGGTGAATTCATCAAATGACAATGATTAAATATTCACTAATTTCTTGCAAAGGAACTTGACCAATGCGTTTATGTGAAACAGAATGTATTTTTGTTATTCAATTTAGGTGAATTCATCAAATGACAATGATTAAATAAATATTCACTAATTTCTTGCAATGTAAATTGACCAATACGCTTACTATGTGAAACAGAATGTATTTTTGTTACTCAATTTAGGTGAATTCACCAGATGACAATGGAGTACTGGTTGGAAATTGGTCTGGTGATTACGGAGGTGGTCAGGCACCTACGTTCTGGGGTGGAAGCGTCGCGATCTTGCAACAGTATTACAAATCGAAGAAGCCAGTCAGATATGGACAGTGTTGGGTTTTCTCTGGTGTTGTTACAACAGGTACGTAATTCTAAACTGTCAGTGAGGTAATATATTATTTTTTTTCTAAATGCAGCGACGATATGAAAAAAACAGCAATTATCATTTTTGAATATTGTAAAATGGATTTCAATTTTTAAATACCTTTGATCTGTAAATAATTTATTTTAAAAGGATGGCTTATTTTGTCTGAAACTTTTTTTGTATCATATAATGTCACTACGAGCTACACGAATGGCGAACCGTAATCCACCACGTTACCATAGTTATTAGAAACGCTTAGTAAACAGATCTTAGAATAATTCAAGAATTGAGGAAACACATTAAGTTGAAACTTTAAATTATTTAAAGTTGTTTTATTGTTTAGCAATTTTGAAGAAAACGTTTCATTATGATACAAGCTTCTTAAATTATTTTTCTTTTATCAAGAAAAATTCTTTTTTAATGTAATTGCTACTAATTATAAATATTTTTAGGGTGTCGTTCATCTGACGAAACCCTATTCGTCTCACTTCTCTGTCTGTCTGTCACAGGATTCGCTCTCGGAAACTGTATAAGTTAGAGACTTTAAATTTTGAATACTTATAGCTAAATACCTCCAATCACACGACAAATCATAAAATTTTGAAAAAATCTCATATTATTTAAATTAAATGAATTAATTTAATGACAGCCGGCCATTTCTGTGATTTAGATTTTGAAACAGAACCTTAATTTCATCCTTTATCTCGTAGGCTAGGTGGCTCAGCGGTAACGCATTTTCCTGCATTTTAAAAGGTTCCTGGTTCGAAGTTGGGCGTCGGATTTTAATTTTTTCCAAAGGAATAGATTTCATTACCTAATACACTCAATTTTACAAAACTTTTGTAGTTTTTTCCTTGGCCATTTTAAAGCCAAGAGCTGTTGAAAAATATTTTATCAATTATTTTTTTAATTCAAAAACTTATGTTTTGAAAAATTACGAAATTTTAAATTTTGTTTAAATTTCCGCTAAGTTTTTGAAATTTCAGAATTTTAAATATCGTTTAAACAATTTGTTTAGTTTAAAAAAATCAAATTTTATTTAAACCTCCGAATTTTTTTTTGAAATTTTGGAATTTTAAATTTTATTTTAATATTCCATTTATTAAACAGTTCTTATTTTTAAATGTTGTTTTCTCTTTAAATCATTAATACTCGTTAATGACTAGTGCTGCCATCTCACTTTTAATTTATTAAACTGGTGCCATCTATGCTCTTATTGATAAAGTGTATTGATAAAAGATAAGGATTTAATAATTATAAATTAAGGATTTGGATTTATTAATTAAAGGATAAAGTGTTTTGAAAGGAATATTAAAAGAAACCCTTTAGGCGATCTTCGATCACACTTACCCAATTGTTTTGAGTTTCTTCCAAATTGTATGTATACGTGATATGATACATTAAAATTGTGCATGAATTTTCAGATATTCAAAGTATTAGAGGTTACTTAAATTGCTAAACGTTTTACATGGATAAAAAAAAGCAATATTAAATGTTCTTGCTTCGAGATTTTCTGTTTAAACAACCAATAATGCTACCACTAATTCCATGCACAATTTTATTATAAAATTATTAAACTAAAACTATAGATTACTTAAAATATATGTGAAATTCGTTCTTTCTTTACGAGGAAAGCCTTAGAATTTCGTGTCTTCAAAACATAAAGATGGAAAAAATTCACACGAAATATTCGATGTGTAGAAATATTCAGCGGAAAAAAAAAAAGCCGTTTGATGAAAAATATCTTCATTTCCCTTCATTTGTATTTAAAAACAAATGAAATGTTTCGAAGGATAAAAGTCAAAAAGGGCACTTTTAAAAGAAAATATGGACCCTTAAAATATCCGGTACAGTAAATTATGAATTTCTGAAGATGCAGCTTTGACATTTTTTCTATACAAATATTAACAACTACGTCTAATTCTAAGCCAAAAAAAGTTTTTCTGACATTTGGGAAAAATTTTCGAGTTCTGTGTAAAATAAACTGAAATGTAATCAGCCCTTAACGCTTCTCGTTATTAAAACCTTCAACTCGTGAGACAGTTTTTACATAAAATTGTTTTTCTCTGTTTGCAGCTTGTAGAGCTCTTGGAATCCCTGCTCGAAGTGTTACAAACTTTGCATCAGCTCATGATACCCACAACAGTCTAACCATTGACTATTTCTATGATGAAGATGGTGAACCTCTTGAGAAGCTTAATATTGACTCAGTTTGGTATGTATTGGGAGAAAAATTACTCGTATAGGATAAATTGAGGGATTTGATGTAAACAAAAATATTACGTCTGAACATATTTATATTTATATTAAAATCATTAAAATTACAGACACTACATTACAATTACATAAAACATTGAAAACATATTAAACTGGATGTTTCGGATTTACATGAAAATCCCTCATTAGCAAAAATTTTTCTTAACGTAAGTCACAATAAGTTCTAAAACATCAACACATAAAAAATATACTGACCATTATACTGAATATATAATATAATATACTGAAAATATACTGAAAAAAAACTGACCATTTTCCAGATTTTGCTAAATATTTTGTAATTAGATTGAGGTGCAGCAACTATAGAACTCATACTTTCTTAGAAGCATGGTATACTAAAATTACAGATATACCTCTTAACGAAGCGTGTTCAATCCCGAATGAATACTCAGTGTTAATATAACTGTAACTTTGGCCTTGACATTTTGATGCAGTATATTTTCTATGTGTTGATGTTTTAGAACTTATTGTGACTTACGTTAAGAAAAATTTTTGCTGATAAGGGATTTTTGTGTAAATCCGAAACGTCCAATTTAAATATGTTTTTAATGTTTTATGTAATTGTAATGAAATGTTTGTAATTTTAATGATTTTAATATAAATTTAGGGAATTGGAAAGTGGGGACTAACTGGGTAAGTACTAGTGTTTTTTTTTTATATTATTTTTTTTAAATATAACGCTACACTTTTGTTTCAGGACAAATACAAACACTTTTCTATCATTATCTATCATTCTTATTTTTTGTATTTTTCCTGAACCAAGAGGGTAACGTTATAAAAAAATAAATAAAACACCAGTATCCTATTGCCTCCCCTCCAGTCCCCAATTTGTATATTATGAAAAAAATCTATTTTCTATTAGACAGTAATGAACCTCTTGAAAAATTAGAATATTTGGCAATGTGATATGAAAAACACTATTTCTATGGTGAGGATGGTAAACATGTTAAAAACATGAATATTAATTCAATCTAGTAGGCATTTGAGAGAATATTTGTGCATGTATTATCATAAAGAGTATTTTTATTGTGGATATAACGAATCTCATGAAAAACTGAACACTGTCTTAGTTATATAGGGTGAAACCCCCAGTAACATGAAACTCAGTTTCATGTTTTTAAAACTAGGGTGAACCCTCCATTAACTGACACTTTAAGGATTCTTTCTTTTTAAAATCGCTATTACAAAAATGTAATTTTTTTGTATACTTATCTTTGTTTTTGAAAGGGTAGTAGAGATATATTAAAAAAATTATTGTTGGCAAAATTTTGAAAAATTGTACATTTTATTATTAAAAACTAATTTTAGTCATAAATATGGTCAAAAGCTCCAGTAACTGAAACCATCCCTATTTTGAAACACCAGTAACTGACAGAAAGTGATCCAGTGACTGATACTTTATTTTAAAAGATTAAAATGCCTTAAAAAACTTTATTCTTTATTATAAAAAATTCCATTAATATTTATTATAACAAGAATGAAAAATCATGCGTCAAGCATAGATTTTGTAACACTTTCCAACGCTTCCAAAATAATTTTACAAATCATGACCGTTTAATAAGCTGAAAGATAACATCGAAGTAAACAATTTGGAAAACGCATAACATATTTAAAAACGTAATTTCAGGAATTTCCAACAGATACAATATTCGGAAAAATATCCGAATACTTTTATTCAGCCCTGTATAGGATCTATAGATTTGTATATATACTACATAGGATGCTAAATTTTAGTTTAGTTAGGAAACGCGTGGCACAATTTAAAATTCTCCGAGCACGGACAGACGGCAGACGGCAGACAAACCGAAGTCATAAACACTTTTCAACTTGGTTGGAAAGTGTTAAAAAGTGGGATTTAGTAAACTGTACTGCATTATTAGTAATGCAGAGTATATAGTAAGAGTATATAGCAGTAATATTTAGTACTGCGCATAATTAGTAATGCAGATATCCAATAAATAACATTAAGGAACCAGGAACTGATATCTGGTGTTAGATACGGGTAAAACACCTTAAATTTTAATGGTGTAAGATAAATTTAATTTATTATTATATATTTTTAAACAGTTCAAATAATATATTTCAAATTTCTTTATTATAACCAATAATTAACACCTCTGTCAGAAACTGGTGAAATGAAATTCTAGGAAAACCAATAACTGGCGCCCCCAATTAAGCTAAATTAAATAACTATAAACCCTAAATCATGGCCCTAATATATCATATGCATCTTTAAACTAATTTCTATAAGTAACACATGGGCTGATAAGTTCCCGGTCTAATAAAGAAAACACAACTTTTTAACAAAGCTTTATAACTTTATGACTTTATAACTTTATAACTTTAATTAATAACATAACTTTAATAATAAATAATAATAATTTAATAATAATAATAATAATTTAAAAATAATAATTTTATAATAATAATTTAATAAAAATAATTTTAAAAATAATTTAATAATAATAATTTTATAATAATAATTTAATAAATGATTAATAATAATAATTTAATAAATGATTAATAATAATAATTTAATAAATGATTAATAATAATAATTTAATAAATGATTAATAATAATAATTTAATAATAAATAACATAATTTTATAACGAAAAAGCTCCAAACAGTGCTCAGAACTCGTTGTTGTTTTTGGTCAAAAGTCAACACGCGCGACAGCCACTTTGACAACAGCTTTTTCATAGACAAATGTTCATTCAAAATAAAACCTATACGTTCCTTGAATATCTTCAGAGTCTGAGCTATCTCCTGCAACTTCCCTTTACGGTTCCCCAAAACGATTTTTTGGACTTTTTTTTTATGTTTTCTGGAGTAACCACCTCTTTTGCGTGGTGCATCACTGGTGTCCGTACGACCACGTTTAAGTTCAGCAAACCAGTCAATATTGGTTGATTTACCTGGTGCAGTGTGCGGATAACGTTTATCTAGCCAAGCTTTTGTTTGAACGGTATTTTTTCCCCATCAAATAACAATTCTTGAAATTCTTGTTATCCATTTTTTTGTTTATCAACAAAGTCGTTCAACTAAAACCACTCTAACGTTTTATCCACACGGCGAATCGTCATGGCATTTTTTCTACTACCTTCTAAAGGTTAGTATTTACTAAAAAAAATATCGGTTTGGCGATTGCAACGCCATCTGTGTGCCAGACCGGGAACTTATCAGCCCATGTGTTATAACTTTAAGAAAAAAGTTTAAGATATTTGCATTACAAATAGATTAGAAAAACACTTCCTTAATTTTAGAAATAAGATGGTTGCTTCAAAATGGCACTTTTTGTATTCTCAAAAGTTTCATCCTCATTGAATATGTTCTTGTCCATCTAATGGTGAATAAATTGACTCCAAAATAAAAATAAGTGTCTCATTTACCACTAGATGACATGACTTTGTAGAATTTTACAACAAAATGCTTATTTGAATTAGATTTTTGCTCAAGTGTCATTTACTGGTTAGGTGTCAATAACTAGGGATTTCACCCTATATATAAAAACATTAGAAATTAAAAACTTATTAAAATTCAAGATTTGAATTAAAATTAAGCTTCCTAGTTTATTGTTTTACGTTTTTAATTTTAATACTCAAAACATAAATTGCTCATGTTAAGTTTGTTTCACAGTCCGACATTAGAAATTGCTGACGGCAGCGCAACTTTCCTCTTTCTGGTCTTGGGCTCCAAAAAAAGATCCAGAACTCATCTTTAACCCCTTGGGGACAAGCGACACGTGTACGTGACGCATAAGATGTTCAGAATCCTCGATTATTCCCACCAGTTATTTTTTATTGTAAGCTTTGCCTTATTTAATGATACCATTTCTGCGATTCAATTAGGCGAAAATTTCTGTTTTAAAAAACCGGTGGTAAAAGATTAAAAATTCTGTAAAGGACGCTCGTCGCGAAAGGGTTAATGTTTATCGATATTTTTTTAGTTCTTTGCATACCTTGAACATTTTATGTGCAAATTTTCCGACACTTCTGTCAGTATGAATGACGAATAATGCTAGTATGTAATACTTTAAACGTTATTATAGAAAATCGTATATATTATTTCTCCTGTCAACATCCCTTTTTCTAAGAAAATACGAAACGCAGAACGACGAATGAGATACCATATGAAAGGATTTTGAACAGGCTTCTGACATAGTACACTTACATTTTCCTTAAACATGTTTTTCGATTAAAAATTGCTCTTACTTAAAAATTAAATCGCCATTGTTTTCCTAATTTAAATGAAAGGGTTTTCTTCAATTAGTGTTGCCACAAAAATAAAATACCGCATTGTAGGATCCTCAACAATGGTTATAAAAAAATAAAAAAAGTACAAAAGAAATAAAATGTGACGTTTTCTGACGGGTTTAATTTATATTTATGATTAAAAACCAAAATTGAAATTGAAACGTTTAGAAGAAAAATATATTATTGATCTATCGAAGCAGTGGTATAGCATAAAAGATTTGTTATAACAGATTAAATTACAATTTAAGTGTATTTCAATTTATTTTTCTTTCTCCCGTGTTTTTCCCGAAGAAAACGACGTCATCCTCTCATGCAATTAAAATATAATTTTTCATTTTCTCTGGCGCGTGACTTTTTCTATTGAGATTTTACTGTTAGTAATAAAAGAAATGATATTCTGGCTTGACTAACGTTGTTTACAGATATTTTTATCCTTAATTTTTTATTAGAAGTCTAAATCTGCATCTAAAAATATTAGATATTATTAAAAAATATTAAACTGCAGTGCGAAATCCTCGCACGGGTCCACTGGTAATATATAAATGATGCCATTGCATAGCAATTCGTGAAGGGAGATAAAGAAGATACCATGATTATCTTGTTTTGAAAATACATTTATAACATCAACTTTGAAAATATTTTATGAAGCTACTTTTTTTTTAATAGGAAAATGGTAAAAAGTACATGCAATTCTTCAAAGATTGAAAGATCAGAAAATATTAAGTTCAAATTTGAAAAAAACTTTATGAAGATTAATGATATAAATGATGCCATTGAGTATCAATTCCGGAAGGGAGATAAAGAAGTTACCATGATTCTGTTGTTTTCAAAATAAATTTATTACATCAACTATGAAAATATTTTACGAAACTACTTTGATTGTTAGGAAAATGGTAACAAATACATCCAATTCTTCAAAGATTGAAAGATCTGAAAATATTAAGTACAATAGCATAAAAATATCACATTTTTGCCAGAAAATATTAAGTTTAAATTTGAGAAAAACTTCATGAAGATTAAGGATATAAATGATGCCATTGAGTATCAATTCCTGAAAGGAGATAAAGAAATTACCCATGATTATCTTGTTTTGAAAATAAATTTATAACATCAACTTTGAAAATATTTTATGAAGCTACTTTTTTTTTAATAGGAAAATGGTAAAAAGTACATGCAATTCTTCAAAGATTGAAAGATCAGAAAATATTAAGTTCAAATTTGAAAAAAACTTTATGAAGATTAATGATATAAATGATGCCATTGAGTATCAACTCCGGAAGGGTTGGTTGTATAGGGTTTAATGGCGCAAGGTCCCATTAGGGACAAGCTGCACCAAGCAACTCCGGAAGGGAGATAAAGAAGTTACCATGATTCTGTTGTTTTCCAAAATAAATTTATCACATCAACTATGAAAATATTTTACGAAGCTACTTTGAAAACACATACATAATTATGTCTGGATAAAACTAACAATCACTAAAATAAATTCAACTACAGACTTTTTTTTTTTTTTAAACACATAAAAACAATTAAAATTATAAAATTGCCTGCAAATTGCCTGCTCAAAATGTTGCGTGTACAGCAGTCGTATCTTCCTGGAGGGTTGGATGACAGTTTTAGCTGAATCTCCAATTAACGAGGCTGCACAGATTCCTGCAGAGTATAATGTTTTAATTAAACTGTGACTTTAACTGTTTTTCTTGTTTTGGTTCTGGTGGCTTGGCAATTGTGTTCGAAGTACTGATGGGGTGTACGAAAGTACACGAAACGTCTATTTTATAATTTTAATTGTTTTTATGTGTTTTTAAAAAATAAAGTCTGTAGTTGAATTTATTTTAGTGAAGCTTGTTTGATTTTTAGGAAAATGGTAAAAAATACATCCAATTCTTCAAAGATTGAAAGATCTGAAAATATTAAGTACAATAGCATAAAAATATCACATTTTTGCCAGAAAATATTAAGTTTAAATTTGAGAAAAACTTCATGAAGATTAAGGATATAAATGATGCCATTGAGTATCAATTCCTGAAAGGAGATAAAGAAATTACCCATGATTGTCTTGTTTTCAAAATAAATTTATAACATCAACTTTGGAAATATTTTATGAAGCTACTTTGATTCTTAGGAAAATGGTAAAAAATATATTCAATTCTTCAAAAATTGAACCATAAGATTTGAAAATATTGAGTACCGTGGCATGAAAATTTTATATTTTTCCCAGAAAATATTAAGTCTGAATTTGAGAAAAGCTTTATGAAGATTAAATATTTTGACAATGTCGGACCCCATACCAAGTAGTTTATTAGGAGACAATTTAAACTGACAAAGGTCACCTCTAAAAGCCTTCGTCGAATGATTTTGTTAATTGTTAATAAAACTAAGCTTGTATAAAAGAGGAGGAAACATTTTTAGCTAATCACTTCCTTATTGAGATGTATTGACCTTGCTTTTAAAACATGGCGTATTTTCTCTGCGAAAATCAAGAAAAAAATTATTGTAATTATGTCTAACCTAAATATTTATCAGCAGGTGATTTGAAAGAATATGATGTTCACGGTGGCGGCTCAATATTGGAGCACATGAACACGTGAAGCCCCAAAGAAAAACGAAAAAATAAATTAACAAATTAAATAAAATATTATTAACACATTTCCAGATTTTTTCCAATTTCTAGGATGAGTTTAAATACGGTTCAAAAGAAATTTCAATTTTCTAGTTTATTTTTAGATACATAAAAATAATATTTCCAACTGAACAAGTTAAGATGATTGATCCATGAATTTTATTTTAGATTTTATTTTTTTTTTTAAATTACTTATTGTGACGTAATCTCGATTTAGTGAGTAGTTGTGTTGTTCTTTTAGGAATTTCCACGTTTGGAATGAAGTATGGATGGAGAGACCTGACTTAGAACCTGGCGGTTATTCAGGATGGCAAGCTATTGATGCTACACCCCAAGAAGAATCCGATGGTATGGAATTCAATTTCTTATCATCATTTATTTGGAAAAATACAATGCAAACCCATTGATAAAAAATTATTTGTTACTATAATAGGTGCAAATATTAAAAACACAATTTTAATTTTAAAGCATTAAAACTATTTATGATGTAAAATCAGATGTCAAAATACCTAATCGCATTCTGCTAAACATTAGCTATCATTAGAGGATAAAAACTAGTCGAAAAACATATATCTGGAGAAGTGCACTATACAGTAGGGTGGGTCGAAAAAATCGAAATTTATATAATCGAAACGTAATAGTGCGGGAAAGTTGCCATTGGTAATAAGGAATAAATTCGCAAAATATTACACCAAATGATTAATATCTTTCACCGCCGCAAAGGGGGAAAAGTTTCGAAAAATCGCAAAAAAATGTTTTTTTTCAAAAAAAATTTAACTATCCAAATATACCAATACAATTTTTAATAGAATGCAACAGCTACATCAATATGTTAGTAATGTTCCAGTAAAATTTCATTATGGTGAAATCATTTCTATTACCGGCGCAGAGGCGGTCAAAATTTTGAGAAAAACGGCAAAAATTTCAATTTTCCGATTTTTCTAATTTTTTTAATTTTTATTATATGTCTACAATTAAATAAATTTACATTATAGCTAGTAATAACTTATAAATGTCTAGTAATTTTGATCATGGGCATTACAAACCAAGGGCGAGAGGGGCCCGCCCCCTCTAAATTTGAGAAAAAGAGGCTTTTTGAAGAAATTTTGGGGATTTTCCGGTAAATTTTGGTGTTGTATTTGGTAGGCGGGCTTCTTACATTAATTCCCCCTCATTTTTCATATTTGCCCCCCCCCCCCTACAAAAAATTCCCTAAAAATTTCGGGAAAATTTCCAAAATCCCTTCAAAAAGCCCCTTTCTCTGAAATTTAGAGTGGGCGCGGGCCCCTCTCGAACTTGGTTGGCAATTTCCATGATTAAAATTACTAGACATTTATAAGTTATTACTAGCTATAATGTAAATTTATTTAATTGTAGACATATAATAAAAATTAAATAATTTAGAAAAACGGAAAATTGAAAATTTTGCCTTTTTTCGAAATTTTGACCGCCTCTGCGGCGGTAATAGAAATCATTTCACCGTAATGAAATTTTACTGGAACATTACTAACATCTTGATGTAGTTGTTGCATTCTATTAAAAATTGTATTGGTATGTTTGGATAATTTCTTTTTTTCTTTTTTTTAACAATTTTTTTTGCGATTTTTTTAAACTTTGCCCCCCTTGCGGCGGTAAAAGATATTAACCATTTGGTGTAATATTTTGCGAATTTATTCCTTATTACCAATGGCAACTTTCCCGCACTATTACGTTTCGATTATATAATTTTCGGTTTTTTCGACCCACCCTACTATACAGGTCGAAAACGGGCGAAACCAACAAACTATGAAATGGAGGCAATGAAGGAAGATGGGACGATACCACTAAAAGTTGCGGGGGGGGTCAGCAAAAACCAAAATAACCAGTGACACCAAGCACATTATACCAAATACGTGGGATCTGATAAGACAATACATCATTACACATGTATGCCTCTTTCCAGGGACTCTCTGATTATGCAACTGTTATATTGTAAACCATGTGCAATTATTTCAGCCTTATTGAAAAGTACATCAATTTCTTTAGCTTGATTTAACCTGAACATAAATAGTTTTAATGCTTTAAAACTGTGTTTTTAATATTTTCACATATTATAGTAACAAATAAATTTTTATCATTGTGTCTGCATTGTGTTTTTCCAAGTTTAAGAAGGCGAATTTGACGTTTTTACTATATGGAATTTTTCTATATATTTTTAATCATTTATTTGTTTTCATTAAACGCTTTTATTTAACTTCGTTTGTTGTCTGGATCAAATATTGCATTCGATTTTTGACCGACTTCCGTCAAACCGATTTTTTTTTCAAATGTTGCACACGAGTGCATTATGGGTGACAATGCAATGCAATATTCATGTATTTTCAGGACCGTCGTATCACTGTAAAAATACATTTTGTTGATTGCAGCACAGTTTTCGTATTTTTTACGAATTTTTATTTCTACGATGAAATGATTTCGTGCATGTGTCAAAAATTAGTGAATAAGTATTTAAGAGTATCCTTGACGTATAAATGTGATGAAAGCCTAGTTAATTTATCGTGGATTTGGGATTTTTTTTATATTTTTGCATTCTAAAAAGAATTTCCACATTAAAAAAAAAAAAAAAAAAAAAAAAAAACGCGTACACTGGCGGGAAACATTAAAGGAATACGTAATTAAAACTCATGTAATTTGCATAACTTTTCTGATACGCAGCAGATTGTAATAAATAAACTTTTATTCAAAGAACCTACCATAAAACGTGCGAGCGATTTTATATATTTAAGATACCTACCATAATTTTCAAATGGTAATTTTTGCTTTAATGAATCATAGACAATCTCTAATCATATAACGCGAAGATTACTATTTGTACCTTCTATATGATTTTAGAAATAACCCCTTGCCTGTGAAATATTTCTGAGAGAGATATGTCAAAAATTGAAACTTTTTTCTCTCTTTAATTTTGTGCATTATACCAATAAAAAGGTTAGAAACAGGTTGCTTTATATTAAAAAAAATAATAATAAATTAAATTAAATAATCACTATACTTAATATTTTCACATACATGAGAAAAATTAATGGTTTGTAGTCAAACTTTACTCAACTATTATCTATTGTAAAAATAGTAAATTCAATTACATCAGACATCGGAAAAAGGAAATAGAACTAATGGAACAGAATCACTGATTTTTCCCTCCCCAAAATCAGTTCGGGCATTTCAAATATGGCGCGTTTGGGTGTCTCGAACTGGATTCGGGTGACACAGGCAAGGGGTTAAAATATGCTTCCGGGGGGGGGGGGGTCCCGTAGCTTGCTGGATTGCAATGCTCAAATACCAATCAACTACCGTTTTCGACTTCACTTTATAAAATTAGCATAAAGCACCTTTATACAGTTGTTCTCTTAATTTTTCCGTGTATTACAGAAACGAAACAAAACACGAGTGATGCTGGCAGCAATAGAATCACAACGATGCGTACAACAATTAAATTAATTTTGCCCCAAAATGCAGCTACAATATAGTTCTAACTATATATCAATTACAAGATTACTCAAAACAAGTATATGGACAATTAAAGCATCAGGTTACTTAATTTTTTTCAGTTATGTTTTACACCAGGAGGCGGCAGCACAGACAATCACCTCATCGAGTTCACGGCTGAAATTCCAGAATTAGTTATAACTCGATTCGCATATTAAAACGCAATCGGTCTGACAAGTCATATCTTGGTGGAAAACATCCGAAAACCCTATTTTAGCGGTTGGCTCGTAGGTTTACCATTGTGTGTTCCTGCTCCCAGTCCTCCATGTTTTCATACCTTTAGGTGCAGGAAAACATAATGGTAAACCTACGAGTCAACCGCTAAAATCGGGTTTTCGGATGTTTTTCACCAAGATATGACTTGGCAGACCAATTGCGTTTTAATATGCGAATCGAGTTTTAACTAATTCCGGAATTTCAGCCGTGAACTCGATGAGGTGATTGTCTGTGCTGTCGCCTCCCGGTCTATTTCTTGTCGTCAGTTATTATTAAACAACAATTAAATTAATTTTGCGCCAAAATGCAGCAACAATATAGTTCTAACTATATATCAATTACAAGATTAGTCAAAACAAGGATATGGGCAATTAAAGCATCATGTTACTTAATTTTTTTCAGTTATGCTTCTTGTCGTCAGTTATTAAATTAATTTTGCGCCAAAATGCAGCAACAATATAGTTCTAACTATATATCAGTTACAAGATTAGTCAAAACAAGGATATTGGACAATTAAAGCATCATGTTACTTATTTTTTTCAGTTATGTTTCTTGTCGTCAGTTATTATTAAATACCAATTAAATTAATTTTGCGCCAAAATGCAGCAACAATATAGTTCTAACTATATATCAATTACAAGATTAGCCAAAACAAGGATATGGACAATTAAAGCATCATGTTACTTAAATTTTTTCAGTTATGTTTCTTTTCGTCAGTTATTATTAAACAATTAAATTAATTTTGCACCAAAATGCAGCAACAATATAGTTCTAACTACATATCAGTTACAAGATTAGTCAAAACAAGGATATTGGACAATTAAAGCATCATGTTACTTATTTTTTTTCAGTTATGTTTCGTGGCGTCAGTTATTATTATACAACAATTAAATTAATTTTGCGCCAAAATGCAGCAACAATATAGTTCTAACTATATATCAATTACAAGATTAGTCGAAACAAGGATCTTGGACAATTAAAGCTTGTCGCTTAAATTTTTTCAGTTATGTTTCTTGTCGCCAGTTATTATTAAACAACAATTAAATTAATTTTGCGTCAAAATGAAGCAACAATATAGTTCTTAACTATATATCAATTACAAGATTAGTCAAAACAAGGATGTGGACAATTAAAGCATCATGTTACTTAATTTTTTTCAGTTATGTTTCTTGTCGTCAGTTATTATTAAACAACAATTAAATTAATTTTGCGCCCAAATGCAGCAACAATATAGTTTTAACTATATATCAGTCACAAGATTGGTCAAAACAAGGATATTGGACAATTAAAGCATGTGACTTAAATTTTTTTAGTTATGTTTCTTGTCATCAGTTATTATTATTTTTTTAATACTTAGTTGCTGCGAATTCGATTCAAAATGCGCTGTAAATGTGACTCTTTATAACAAACTAAACCAGAGACAATTATAAATAACTTTATATGATTTAAAGTGATAATTTACATGTATTAATTAAAAATGAAAAGGTAATTTTATGTTAACCAGGCCCAAATCTCGCCAACAACATTTTTTCTTTCTAATAACAACTTTTATTTTATGCGTGCAAAAAATTAGAAATAACACTTTGATGAAGGAAAAATCTTTTTGCTTTACGATATCATTTCTTACTTACAATTTTTTATGTTTTTTGCATTTTAATTGAATTGAGTGAAAAACGTGTATTTTAAATGTATGTAATATATGTATTTTAAATGGAAGTTTTGTATTTTTAATGAAATGAGAGATCGGCTTATATTTAAAACGAAATGAATGCAATGCGAATGAGGACTACAGGAACAATATTTAGTGATTTATCACCTACGCCCAGCAAACATAAAAGTACGAGCTAAAATTATAGCCATCATTCTTACAGACAAATATATGTTCTTTTTAATGGGAATGTCCCATTTCTAAAGTTTATTGTGCATGAAAATGCATTGTTACAAAACATTTTCACTTGAACTGTTTCTAAATTTTCCCAGTTATTACACTCTTTTATTTCATTTAACTTGAATCATGTATTGTAAAGGTGAAATTTTGTAATTGTTTTTTCACTCACTCCCCGAGGTGCTAGAATTACAAAAATATGGTTACTGGTGTATTTCTGATGACAATACAACATTTCAATATTTTTATAATTTAATTATAAGTTAATAAATAATTTTAAGGTATTTTTCCGTTAGCCGAGCAATCGTTAAATTTTCTTTAAAAAAAAGGAAAAGGATTATAGTTGTATAATAATTGCAACAAATGTAGTTAATTATACGCCAAAATACACTCGCTAAATATGCCAATTGGCTATGAAACTATGATAATAAAATATAAACACTAAAAGGTCAAAAATAAAATATGAATAAAAAATAAAGAGTAATATTTTCTTTTAAAAAATACGCTTTTATTTTTTGTTTATCTTTGATCTTTTAGTTTAATTGTTCTTTTCAGTTTATACTTTATAACTAATCAAGTTTTATGTGAATATCCATTGTTGTAATATTATATTTATAACAATGATTTGTAAAAATGTCATTTAATAATGACAACACTTTTTAGTTTAATTGTTCTTTTCAGTTTATACTTTATAACTAGAAGTAATCAAGTTTTATGTGAATATCCATTGCTGTAAATTTATATTTATACAATAATAACAATGATATGTAAAATTACATTTAATAATGACAACACTGTCACATTACTATTAATTTCACTGAAGCAATATCAACAGTGTTACAAGAATGTTATTTGACTACACAAACAATTTAAGTTAAGCTTTCATTAGTCTTTCCATCTCTAATAAATTAATGACAACACTGTCATATTATTATTAATTTCACTGAAGCAATATCAACAGTGTTACAAGAATGTCATTTGAATACACAAACAATTTAAGTTAAGCTTTCATTAGTCTTTTCATCTCTAATAAATTAATGACAACACCACCACATTATTATTAATTTCACTGAAGCAATATCAACAGTGTTACAAGAATATCATTTGACTACACAAACAATTTAAGTTAAGCTTTCATTAGTTTTTCAATCTCTAAAAAATTAATGACAACACTGTCACATTATTATTAATTTCACTGAAGCAATATCAACAGTGTTACAAGAATATCATTTGACTACACAAACAATTTAAGTTAAGCTTTCATTAGTTTTTCAATCTCTAAAATATTAATGACAACACTGTCACATTATTAATAATTTCACTGAAGCAATATCAACAGTGTTACAAGAATGTCATTTGAATACACAAACAATTTAAGTTAAGCTTTCATTAGTCTTTCCATCTCTAATAAATTAAGGACAACACCGCCACATTATTAATAATTTCACTGAAGCAATATCAGCAGTGTTACAAGAATGTCATTTGAATACACAAACAATTTAAGTTAAGCTTTCATTAGTCTTTCCATCTCTAATAAACTAATGACAACTCTGTCACATTATTATTAATTTCACTGAAACAATATCAACAGTGTTACAAGAATGTCATTTGAATACACAAACAATTTAAGTTAAGCTTTCATTAGTCTTTCCATGTCTAATAAATTAATGACAACACTGTCATATTATTATTAATTTCACTGAAGCAATATCAACAGTGTTACAAGAATGTCATTTGAATACACAAACAATTTAAGTTAAGCTTTCATTAGTCTTTCCATCTCTAATAAATTAATGACAACACTGTCATATTATTATTAATTTCACTGAAGCAATATCAACAGTGTTACAAGAATGTCATTTGAATACACAAACAATTTAAGTTAAGCTTTCATTAGTCTTTTCATCTCTAATAAATTAATGACAACACTGTCATATTATTATTAATTTCACTGAAGCAATATCAACAGTGTTACAAGAATGTCATTTGAATACACAAACAATTTAAGTTAAGCTTTCATTAGTCTTTTCATCTCTAATAAATTAATGACAACACTGTCATATTATTATTAATTTCACTGAAGCAATATCAACAGTGTTACAAGAATGTCATTTGAATACACAAACAATTTAAGTTAAGCTTTCATTAGTCTTTTCATCTCTAATAAATTAATGACAACACCGCCACATTATTATTAATTTCACTGAAGCAATATCAACAGTGTTACAAGAATGTCATTTGAATACACAAACAATTTAAGTTAAGCTTTCATTAGTCTTTCCATCTCTAATAAATTAATGACAACACTGTCATATTATTAATAATTTCCCTGAAGCAATATCAACAGTGTTACAAGAATGTCATTTGAATATACAAACAATTTAAGTTAAGCTTTCACTAGTCTTTCCATCTCTAATAAATTAATGACAACACTGTCATATTATTATTAATTTCACTGAAGCAATATAAACAGTGTTACAAGAATGTCATTTGAATACACAAACAATTTAAGTTAAGCTTTCATTAGTCTTTCCATCTCTAATAAATTAATGACAACACTGTCGTATTATTATTAATTTCCCTGAAGCAATATCAACAGTGTTACAAGAATATCATTTGACTTCACAAACAATGTAAGTTAAGCTTTCATTAGTCTTTCCATCTCTAATAAATAAACAAATTCTTATGCCGTAATGAAATTTTCTTTTTAGAGATATGATTGTATTGTAAATTTGATTGTATTTATAGATAGAAAGGGGAAAGTTCCTTAAGCGGGTATGTCGTCAATTGGCGTATCTGTTGAGCATGGTTTGGTGTAAATTTAATTAAATTATTATAATCTTACTTGTTGTTCAGATTATTCTATAAGAAAATTTCAAAATAGAATATCACTTGTTTTAAGCTCGAAATGTTTTTTTAATGGCTATGTCTGAACTATATCTACTTTATGGTATGTTATTTACTGTTGAATATGGAAAAAAAATCTGTAAATCAGGGAAAAACGTTGTTTTCTTTTATTTGTTTCAGATACATTTTGCATTATTTACTTTTGTAAAATTTATTTGTTTGGTGAATTTAAATATTTTCGCAAACATTCTGTAAATATGCAAACATTTATCATAAGATAAGTGATTTAACGCTCTTACTATATTGGAAGTCACTACCATATTGTCACCTATTATTTGTTGCCAAGTTTGGCAACATACTCGTTTATGGAACTTTAGACTATAAAAAAAAAAAAAATTAAATATGAAATTTGTTTGTTGATTAATTTGTTTCTGAAACTTATTTTATGTACAGGACAGTACAGGTGTGGTCCTTGCAGCGTTGCAGCTATTAAACGTGGTGAAATCCAAAAAGCTTTCGATGGACCTTTCATTTTTGCTGAAGTCAACGCAGACAAAGTTTATTGGAGGTACCTTGGAAAGAATAATCCTCTGAAGCTCATTAGTAAGAAAACTGAAATGTAAGTACTCATTTTTATCATTTTTCATTTACGGGGGATACAAACTCTTAAAAAATCGAAATGTGGAAAAAAAATTACCATTTTTGTCACTTTATATCTTAAAAAATATACATTACAAAACACAATGTTTGATGCCAGACATTTTTTTTCTTACATTTAATATTTTTTCAGATCACAATGGGAAAAATTAGTTGTTGTAGGGTTTTTTTAACTTGTCGAGTAGAAAATTGGAACTACAAATTGCGCGCATGATTACACTGAGAATCTTGACACTTTCAAATCTGAGTAAATCGATGTTTTCATTTTGTTATGAAACTTTTTGTTTCAAATAGGACGACCCAATACTTTCAATTCTGAAATACCAGAAATACTCAGAATATTGAAACATGGGCATACTCTAAACTGAGCACATAGAGGTCAATTCCTACTCATTTTTTAAACATGGAAATACTCACAAATGAGCTCATAGAAGTCAGTTCATACTCATTTTTGAAACATGGACATACTCAAATATGAGAACATGATGTTTTATTCTTGAGTGTGTTCATGTTTTCAGAAATGAGTATGTATATGTTTCAAACTTGAGTAATTTTGATTCGGAGTCACTTTGACTTATGCGACATACTCAGATGTGAGTATATTTTGTTGAGTTTTGAAAATGTCGTTTTTAGAGTGTACAAAAGCATTTCTGCATGTAAAACAAAATTTTTGGTGCTTAATTATACTTGAGAAACTTGTGCTTACACTGAGCCTAAAAAATCGTTCATTTATAGCCTTTTTAGCACTTTCCAACCTAGTTGAAAAGTGCTTATGACTTCGGTTTGTCTGGCCGTCTGCCGTCTGGCCGTCTGGCCGTGCTCTAACTCCCGTAAATATGCTCGGATTGCTCTGCAATTTTTATATGTTATTGTTGCCATCTATAGCATGTACCCTATTTCAACGGAAGTGTGTAGCACTTATAGTTTTTTTACAGGGACACTCAAAAGAATTCCGTTATATTGCGGTCTATGGGGAAAAATCATTTGTGGTTTATTTAAATAATGTTTCACTAATTTAAACGCATTGAATTTTATATATATCACTAAGGTGCATTAGAAGAAGCTTAATATGGAATAGGGTGTGCATAGCACTTAAAGTTAATTTACAGGGACAGTCAAAATAATCCCGTTGCATTACGTCTATGGAGAAAAATCGTCTGCGGTTTATTTAAATAATGTTTCACTATTTTAAACGCACTGAAATTTATATATATCACTAATGTGCATTACAAGAGGCTTACTACAGAATAGTGTGTATATAGCAGTCATGTTCATTTACAGGGACATACAAAATAATTCTCTACTGTCTGTTAACAATAATTCCTGGAAGTGCGTTTTAAGTTACTGAATGAGATTTTAATTTTAACTCGCTTTTGTCTATTACGTTTTGTGTATAAATTCTGTAGATCTTATACAGGGAAGCACAAAAGTTCGAGAACACATTTCCGTTTATTGACAAAGTCCAGATGGAGAATTTTAAACTGTGCTACGCGTTCCCTAACTGAACTAAAACTTAGCATCCTATGTAGTATATATACAAATCTATAGATCCTATACAGGGCTGAATAAAAGTATTCGGATATTTTTCCGAATATTGTATATGTTGGAAATTCCTGAAATTATGTTTTTAAATAGGTTATGCGTTTTCCAAATTGTTTACTTGGATGTTATCTTTTAGCTTATTAAACGGTATCATTTGTAAAATTATTTTGGAAGCGTTGGAAAGTGCTACATAATCTATGCTTGACGCATGATTTTTCGTTCTTGTTATATTTAAAAAACAAAACTGCATCTTGCTTGTATAAATTTTTCAAAATTTTAGCACTATAACACCAAAAAAAAAAAAAAAAAAAAAAAAGTTTTCTGCAAAAAAAAAAAAAAAAAAAAAAAAAAAAAAAGTTTTCTGCAAAAAAAAAAAAAAAAAAAAAAAAAGTTTTCTGGAAAAAAAAAAAAAAAAAAATGAATATTTAGGTTTATTTTATAGGGCTTAACATAGACTATATGTCCTGAAAATTGCATGAAAGAATATTGATAAGTTTTTAACTATCTTGCGCGCAATGCCCACACACATACACATCAAAATCACATTTTGAGAAAAATGACTTTAAAGCCTTCTTTTAGAAAATATTCATATTTAACAACTATTAAGAGTACTATTCATTTTGTTATAAAGTGTTCAAAAATTATAACACTTTAATATAAATATATTTTTCAAAAATTGACTCTTTTGAAGGTTTGGGAGGTAAAATTTTTGGTGAGTAGAGTATTTGGTGTAAATTGCACAAACCCACACACACACACACACAAAAAAAAAAAAAAAAAAAAAAAACCTAGCAGTTGCCAAAAATAAAGCAAAACCAAATCATTTAATATTATTATTTAATTACCAAATTGTTGCCAAGAGAGATGAAGGGTAGTCTTTTAGATGCTGTTTTACTATGAGAAATTCACTTTAATGCTAAAAATGAAATAAATATAGTTGATATTCCACTAAGAACAAACATAACATTTAGCCTTAAATCGTGTTTCAGTATGCTTTATAGCAGGGGTTCCTAAACTTTTAGACCAATAAGTCAAAATTCATAATTTTGCCGTACCACTTATAATAATGATAATATTGACTTTTAAAGTGACATTACTATATATCCCTAAATTAATACTTTGATTATTTTATTTTATTGATATTCAAATAAGAAACAACGCCCTATCGTTATCTTTCAATACAAGATTCACTCAATTTATAATCAGAAAAATTGAATAAATGTTTTTTAAACATACAAAAAAAAAGAAAGAAAGAAAGAAAAAAACTTATTGGCATATACCGACATACTAGCCAGTAGGTTCGATGATCTCTAAATCAAAATAGTGCTGTTTTCAGTTTTCTAATAATTCTCTGTATAACTTTCGCGTACCAGTAACTAAAGGTTTGCGTACCAGAACTGGTACGCGTACCTTAGTTTGGGAAACGCTCTTTTAAAGTATTTCTACGTTAAATGGTTATGGAATTTGAATGTGTTATATTTTATAGTATTTATAAGTTTTTTAATGTTTTGCTTTTTTTAATTTTAGCATCGGACAAAGTATTAGTACTAAAGCTGTGGGTTCTTACGAAAGAGAAGATCTGACTGAAGAATACAAGCATCATGAAAGTAAGTACCAAAACTAAGCCAATAATGGGACATTAAAAATACTTTTTTTCAATAAAGGATTTTACCATTTTTTTAAAAGTTTAATGCTTTATTTTCTTGTATTTATTTTATTTATTTATTTATTTTATTTTATTTATTTATTATTTATTTAATTTTTTTTTTTTTTTTTGGGGGGGGGGGATTAAAAATATATCCACACTTTCATACATATATATTTGTATCTACATACGTCGAAGTTGCAATATGTTAGTATTCTGGCTGTAGGAAATGCAATTACTATAAGAGCATAAACAAAGGAGAAAGGAAAATGGAAATATAGTGTTAGGCACAAAAAACCCAATAAGTACATATGAGTCAATCAGATAAAAACTAACAATAACATGCAAAATCTGAAATAATGAAAATTAAACGAAGAAAAGGGGACACATAATAAGAAAAACTCGAATAAAATTAATAAAGAACAAATATATAAATAACTTACAAATTTAAAAATAAATTTGAAAATTATTTATAACAAATATTATTTCAATGATAATTAATTAATTACTTAAAAGAGAAGACAAAAAGAAATAAATTTTAAGTACGATTAAATACTGTAAACCACAAAGGATTAAAGCAACAAAAGATGTAAATTGAATTGTTGAATTTCTCATAATTTTAATCAGTTCTATATTTTTTTCTGAATTTTAATGTTGTTAGATTTAATCTATCTTATTTAATTTGTTCTAGAGCAGCTATTCTTAAATTGTAGTCCGCGAACCCCTGGTTGTCCTTGAGCTTATAGTTAGGGATCAGCAAGTAAAAAAAGTAATTACTTTTTAGCTAACTTCATTATAAATAACACAATAATAAAAATTCCAAGCAATCCTAGTCAATCAATAATCAAATCATGACTCTTTCACTCCTTGAAAGAGGAAACTTTTTGTTTCAGCTTTACTTTCGGATCAGTATTCATGGTATAAGTTATTACCACATATCTATGAGAAAAGGCTTTCTGTAGCCTTGTAAATATAAAATCAATAAGTCAACCACGCAGACACCGACCACTGAGTCACTGAGTGGTTTAGGGCTTGCCAAATTTTATTATTACGCGTATAAACTTTTCTAAGGCAGCCAATCCGCAGGATGGGATGACCTTATATACATGTGACATTTTGTCACAGTTGAAGAATATCTAGCAACACCTAATTTTAATGCAGTCGTAAATTGAATTTTCATCTCAGCAGCCGATGTGTGTAGGTTGATTTCAAGAAACACAAAGATGAGAGTCACATTCTTTTTATTAAAACATGATCTTATTCAGTAAAAATGCTCTCTTTAGCTATTGATAAATTTAATTACTCTCTTCAGAAGAACATATCAATTAACAACTCTTCGATTACAAAATTTCATTGCTCACCTGCCTCTCTTTTTTCAGAATGGTAACACACTATCTGTTGATTTTGCTCTGCTTCCGTATTTCAGTAATCACGCGCAAAGTGACAATTCAAATCACCTAATTTCTCTACTCTAATTATAATTGATTTAAGAGGGACTTATTAACAGTGCCGGTAAATTAATCTTGCAGTAAATTGACTTCCGGGCGCGAAAACAAAGCTTCCGGAAAAATCTAAAGCCTCGACCCAGCTATACGCCATGTAAACAAACAAGACCCCCTGAATCCAGAGTGCTGCTAAAAATAGATTTCAGACGATGCTTTTAGTGCGCAACAGAAAAGAAAAAAAAATGACTTATTGATGCGGAATAAAAATTAGAATATTAAAGCAATAAAACATTGTAAGATACATTTTGATATTTTATTAAAATAATGAATTTAAATAAATGGGTCATTCCATGCAAAATGAGCAAAAATTTTAAAAAAGTCATGGCCACATAGTAACCGATTTTAATGAAATTTGGTACACAGATTTAATTCATATTTAAATAGAGCTATTCAAAATATCTTGACAAAAAATAAAATATTTTGGAAGTTCTAGACATTTAAAAAACTTGTGACATAGAATGACTTGTATGCAATCGTTCAAAGTTGCAAGTTTAAACTTCCATATCTTGAAAACTATTTAACATAAATTTTTTTCATACTATTGTAATCCGTGGACAGTTATTATCATATTCATTTAGTAATAATAATTTCGTAACACCATAATTGACCTTAAATTGGTTGTAAAAATTGAAAAATTGAAAATTTTGAGAAAATTAAAAGCGTTATAAAAATCAAAGGAATTTAAAAACGTATGTGAAATTGATGTATGATGTAATGTTACATATGAAAACCAAATTTCTCAAATTTGGAAGTTGCTATTTATTTTCTTCATCTTCAAAATAGCTTAGAAACTTTTTAAAAAATTACAAAATCACAATTTTTCCTCTTATGTATACTTAAAAAATCAAATGAAGGAAAAACCTGACATTAACAATATTGCAGAAGCAATAAGTTCAAAAAGCCCATGATATGCTGAAAAAATTCAAGATTGCCTTTTGATTCCTAATATAGCAGAAATGACTTCAAAGAGGTAATATTTTATACGCTGTATGGGCTATTTCACATCAAATTTAAGCGCTTTCTCTGACATATTGCAAAAAAAAAAAAAAAAAAAAAAAAAATGTATTGCTGCGATCTATATAGAAATTTGATTACTATATAACCACTGCCCCGTTTAAATCAATAATTTATTCTACTCTAATTTAAAATATTGTTGAGGAAAAATAAACTGAAGGCAAGAATGAAAGTTTCTGTATTTGAAATATACACTTTTATCTATAACGTCAAATAATTTAAAAATCTTAAGACCTTTCCTTCATGTTTAAACAAGTAATAGAAATATTGCATTTTCCTCTCAAAATTTTTCATTATTTATTTTTTTTTCTCATTAAGGAATAAAAAGGCAAGAATGAAATTTTCAATATTTAAAACATATATACTTTTATCTATAACATCAAACAATTTTAAAATCTTAAGACCTTTCCTTCATGTTTAAAATAGTAATAGAAATATTGCATCAAAATTTTTCATTATTTATTTTTTTTCTCATTATGGAATGAAAGGACAATTACTAAATCACTCCAATCTGTTTCTTATTATTCATTCCTAATTATAAATAATTTTTGATAAAGTCTTTCCACTCCTACGGCTAATAATGAAAATTGAAATTTCAAGCATGTAGACAAAACTTCGATCTTATATAAACTTTTAATTGGAGTTTTAATACTTAAATAAACAATCCTGAAATCTATTATTTTACATTTACTCATAAATAAATATGATCTACTTATATGCTGATTTTCATTAAAATCTATGACATGTCAGCCACAGCTGATTTGCTGATTTAGCATGGAATGACCCAAATAGGTTTTTTAGAACGTGATAATTTAGGATTATGACATTTTAGCAAATTAAGTAAAGAATTTAGAGAGGTTTTATACAGACGGGAAATAATAGTGAAATTTAATAGGGATTTAAATAATAAAAGGAATATAAGTAGTTAGCGCCATTTTTAGATTTAAGCAGTTTAGAATAAATATTATTAGGTGGATTAAGATCTTATACCTTTACATATGGAGATTGATAGAATAGTTTAAGAATAAGTTTTAATTTAATAAGCCGGTATAATATATGGAATTTTGTTAAAAGGAAAATTTATATAGAATAATGTTAACCTTGGCGGAACAAATTTTAAATTTTGTACTATACATATGCTGCTTAAATTATTGCAGCACATATATATTTTGCATGTATATATATATATATGAAATGAAATTTTGCCTCATCCTCGCTTTTCGTCATTTGTAGTCGTGGTTAATAAGCAAAAGTCAATAAAATATGGACCTGATTTTATTTTATTTTGTGCATTACTCTATTAAAAATCAGGTTCAGTTGGATTGAGAATCTCGTAGTTTATAAGACCATTTCAATTCATGGGGGCTCGTCCGAGCGACATTAATTTTGGTGGTCAAAGCATGATGCAAAAAGGGCATGGTTCTTTCTTTGTCCCGTCTTAAATATGGAATAACTCTGATTATTTCCGACAGAGTGCAACACCAAAGAAATGGGCGATGTTTTCATTTAATAGACTAGAAAATATCCAGACACTATGAAATTTTATGGGTTTGGCGGATCTGGGGTTAAGCTAGTAAACACAAGAACGGAGAATGGATCCGAGTCAACATTTTTATTTTTAAAGACCGGACAATTTTGAAGTATGAAAGTGATAAATGTTACGCTGGAAAACAAAATTAACAGTAGCAATGCAGATTTAAGTACGGGCTTTCAAAGTTGAGAAAAATTGGGAATTTTAAATTTTGAACTTTTTAATTTTAGTAACATAAAAGTGGATTTTTCATTGCTAAACTAAGCGTTTAAACCGACAGAGTGAAAAACGTCCCAAGCCGGGAATCAAACCCTGGACCCCAGAATAGCGCTCTGAGGCTCTAGGGTCCCCCTTCTGCATCCTAACTATTATTTAGATCAAATAATTAAAAATCCCTATGCGGACTCGCTTCCACCCTTATGATGTACTTGTGTTCAACTTCAATTGATGATAAGAGCCTGCAATTAACTGCTCTTAAAACTATAGTTGTGTTCTATGGTGATTTTTTGGAAGCCAAAGAAGCATTTTAATGCATACAAATTATTCTTATAGTTATATTTTTTTTTCAGGGTTATATGCGTGTTTTACCGAAATTTGTTTTTATAATGATTGTAACTATAAATTAGACGTTCCAAATAATTTAAATTGTTTTTTTTTTAACTATGTATTTTTGTAGAAGCACAATTGTTTAACCTTGTAACTTTGGAAACTGTGTCGTGTTCTATTATTTTACTTACGAATTTTCACTTAATATTGTACTTGAATATAATTTACGTGATGTGATACATAGATTTTTATAAAAGAAGTATTTTTACTTTAGTCATTTGCTATATTATATATATATATATATATCTTTGATGACTAACAAAATGATTTAATATTTGTATAGATGTTCATGATTTGGTTTGTTTTCATTAATATATTTTTCATATGCCTTTTGTAGATACTCGAGAAGAACGAGAAGTAATGTTACGTGCTCTCAGACAGAGTGGAAATGTATTTTCCAGGTATTATCTGAACGATGAATTTGAAGATGTCACTTTCGACTTTCAGCTTCTGGACGATATTGTCATAGGGTCTCCTTTCAATGTAAGTTAAATTTTTTTGTGTAGTTTACTAGGGGGCTCTGCCCCTGCTCGCTACGCTCACCAACTCCCGTTCTGATTTCACAGCCTCTTAAAACCTGATAATGTATCCTGTTTTAAAAAGGTGATGATGATATCACGAACGGCGACTTTCTTCTGTAATCAGGTTATAATGCTTTTTCATTTAACTGGTTATAATGCCTTTTTCATTTAATTAATCTTTTTTATTTTTAATATTCATGTGTAAACACAATTTTTATGACGTAATTTTCTTTATTTCCTGCTTTCAACACGTGATCATTTAATTATTATTTTAAACTTTCATTATTGTTTTTAATAGTCTCGCGCAAATACATTTTTGATTTGAGATAAAACATAATCCTTTGCGCTTATTTAGAATTTGGCAACAATATAAAAAAGTGACTTTTTCAATAAAAGATTTTTTACTCAATTTTTAAGGATGTTTTTAGTTTTTATTGTGCGACCGTGATAATTTTTTTTTTATTTCAAAAAGCTTGTTATATTTCGCGTCTGGTGGTATGATTTTCGAATCTGTAGGATGGCTAGAAAAAAAGTAGTAGCTCCTCAAAAAAGTCCCTAGTAAAAAAGCGATGAGAATAACCCGGAATATCTCCGCAGAATTTGATTGGTCCATTTCGTTTTTGGCTCAGTTCCAGATTACTTTTTTTTAAATATAGAATGATTTATTAGATGTCGTCTACTGCGTAACAATGTACTAACGAAGTCAAGAGTCAGCTGGATGGGGAGGCCTACCAAATGGCTTAAGCACTCACAAGCCATTCCAGAACAGTTGGCCTCTTAATTTTGAACCAATTCTAGATGAGAGACCTGCATCTGGATTGGTACCCCCAGAGGTAACGCTTATTCTAAACTTGGAGGACATTGGAGCCACGATCAGATTTTACGTGCACCATCTCCCGTTAACGTACACTGTCCCACAGCAGCCGCAGCCGAGAGAGGTTGTCACCTTCCTAAGCACTGACCACGGTCGATTATGCTTCACTTTCGGTGATCTTACGTGAACCGAGCTTATTCGTCCACGCCACTGAGGGACAACTAATGAAGTCAATGAAAATTTAAACCAACATGGTTTATCATTTATAATGGAATGCACTTTCGGAAGCAAGATAACTTACTGAAACATATACTCTTCGCCAGAAAATCTGTGGCCAGAATTGAATCGGTAAGGCGATAGATAGGAATTTTTGATTGAAAAGAAAAAGTGTTAACTTTGTATTATATCATGAAAAATAACTCCTAACTTTAAAAAAAAAAAAAAAAAAAAACTTACTGCTATGAATGAAATATAACAAAACAAATTAATTTTATCAATGACTGCAGGAGGAATAAATTAGATATGGATGCTCTCTGGGCATCTTACAGGAAAAAGAATATTCGGATTATTTTCAATTTGGAAAGTCTTTCTTGAAGTTAGCCTCAACAACAATGGGCAAAATCGTAAAAATATTCTTCTTTTAAACAATTTTGGTAGCTAGAATTTACTAAAGATATTTTGTTGTCTTTTAGAGTTCTGGTGCTTATTATCCATAACGTTTTCTTTACCAAAAAAAAAAAAAACAGGGTAAAAATCTTTTAATCATTTGTGCAACATGGTAAATTAAGCACGATTTTCATCACCATCAAAAGTGCTGTCTAATGTCATAACGTGTCATTTTTGACAATTATCCCATATTCTATAAAAAAATATTTATGTTTCTTTGAGTTCTATCTTTCTTGTCCTCCCTTAGTGGTTTTATTCTGGATAAATAACTAATGTTATATTAAGTTCAAACAAATATCTGAAGCATCGATATATATATATATAGAGTGTATCACCAAAATCACATAAATTCTATAGAATGGAAATCTTTGCTTTAAATACATAAAAGTAACCACAAAACCATACTTCTGTGATCCTTAGTTTAAAAAAAAAAAGCGAAAGAATAAGTTTGAAGCCATATTCGGTGAATCGAAAATAAGATGTTTTCGAAATATGAATACGAATTTAAGCATTTGAAGTATCACATGATGTTTACATTAAAATATGGTCAAAATGGCTGCCGCACATATCTAACTATGCTTGATAGCAACGTAGAATAGCCGAGTAAATACGATCCATCATTGTAGTGTCAACGTAAATTCAATACTTGGGATTACGATTAATTATTTATTCGATACTATGTAAGATTCTGTTTTGTTAACCATTCAACATGCGCAAGCATGTTTCAATGTATGAAGAGGTTATTTTGAACATATATTTCTGTAAACCTAATACCATAAAGTAAGTACTTTTGATCATGTTTCCAATTAAGCTAATTTTCTATGCTCCGGATGCGACTTCTAAATTTAATATACGTAGATGTATGCTTGCGGTGGCGTAACTACGCTAATAGAAGCCCTTGGCTAAAATGAATTCTGAACGCCCTGCCCAATTCTCGACTGCATTACACAAACAAAAATAAGAAGATTTCAGTTTCCATTGCATTTATCACCATAGTCACCCTATCGGTATCCCTCTGCATGTTTTTAATGTCTATTTTTAGTTATTTCGAGCGAGAATTCTCGCTCTGTTAGCGTTTATGAATTCTCTTATCCCCTATATAAAGTCAATAAATTAACCACCAAAATAAAAACTGCCTTTGCAGTTTTTAATTCTTTTTCATTTTGACTTACATTTATAACCGACTTCGAACAATTCGACTCTCTCATTAAAAGAAAGTTATAAAATCCATATAAATGTTATTTTAATGTATGTCTATGCATAACTTCGGAACAGATGCTCCGATTTTTATAATTATATGTTTTTGGTAAATAGGGTTTGTTTTGATGGTGACCCCATTAATTTTATCAGCATCTAAAATTGATATGTTGGTCTGCTTGTCCTTTTTTTTCTATTTCTCTAGGCTCTAACTTTCGTAAAAATGGACAATCGCCACTATATTTAATAGGTTTTTAGGATACACAGCACTACATTCCTTTTTAAAAATATGCGATCATATCATGTACAGTGTTTTGTTTCGTAGGCATGTAAAAAATTGTATTACGTGTCGCGATCGTCTAATGAGCATTAAACATGAGTGATGATGGTATCAATGTGGTTCAAAGCGAATAGTAATAAAGGATTATCATAAAAGACACCTTTTTGGTACAAAAACTCTTTCACTAAAAGAAGCGAACTGGTGTGTAATAAGTAAATAAAAAATAGACAACAGAAGTCGTTTGCTAAGAAACAATCACTTGAAGTGGTTTTTTTTAGTTACTTGTCTCTGTCATTGATTTGTTGATTTTATTTACGATTAAACATGTAATCTAATTGAGTTCACAAATATTTTTAGATAAAACTTACAATGAAGAACAAAGGTGCAGAAGGTAAAGCATACACAGTCAAAGGAGTTTTGGCTGCTCACACAGTTCTTTATACCGGCGAATTGAAAAATTCTGTAAAAAAAGAAAGATTCCAAGAGAAGATTCCTGAAGGTGAAGGTAAGTATCTCAACTAGTTTTTGGTATTTGTTTACTTTCCCGCCAATCTTTTTCGTTTTATAAAGATGTGTGTATGTGATCATTATCCTGTTCCTCAAATACTACTGTTCCCCAATTCCAATTTAATCTATGTAACTTTTTTTACAAGCTGTAAACAAACTTCAGTGTAGTCACAATTGTAAATATCGAGCCGTCGAACCACGTTTTTTTTATAACAGATATTCGCTTCTCACAGTTTTTCACACTGCAACGCCAATCTTTATCCTTTTTTAGTCTCATATTGTACACATTAATTGGTAATTTTTATCATGGCAGGATCACGTAATTTTGAAAATACTTCACCAAATCCTGAATTATCTCAAATTATTATACATCGTATCGATAAATTATTGTTGGGGTTTGAAAACATGAATTCTGATATGGAAACATGACGAAAAATATTATTACATATTCATAAAATGCAACTGAAAAGTTTTTTAAATGACACAAACTAAGTTATGTATAGTACGTACGGTTGTAACTCAAAACGTTATTAATCAAATAATGATTAGAATGAAAGAATAACTGGAGGATATAACAGGAAGATTTAATAAGAAATCTAGCAAAAAAAAATCCCTTTCATAAATAAAGAACTTATTTGCGTCAGTTGATTTGGTTAACCCTTTATCGAAAAAAATATGAAGAAATAAAAATGAATATTTATTTATATGAGTCGATTGACTCCTTTAATCCTTTGTGCCACAAATTAATAAAAATGAATATTTATTTATATGTGTCGATTGATTCCTTTCATCCTTTGTGCCACAAATTATGAATTAATAAAAATGATAAATGAATTATGTGAGTCATTTAATTAATTTATTTATTTATTAAAAAAAATAAACAGTGTATATGATATTCTGAAATAACATTATATTTCTCTATAATTAGAATGCGTCCTCTACAGTTTGTACAGACGATTATGACGACATAAGCCTTTTTTAATGCGCGCTATCACCTCTTAAAGTTTGCCCTATATTTTGTTTAATCCTGTTGTAGCCCTCTGCGTGGCTATCACGTAATTTTCCATTTTAACAGAATTTAATTTAATAAATATATACGATAACGAGGTATGTAAAGTATTTTGGCAGCAAATATGAAAAGAAAATTTTTATTAGCCTGAGTTCTATGAGCACCTTTATGAAAATGCTGGAAAGTCAAAGATCATATTTCCACGTATATTTTCGTACATACGCGAATGGATCCAAAAAAAAAGGTTAGCAGGGTAATAAAAAACTATTTATTAACAACAGACAGAAAATACAAAAGGGAATTAAGTGGCATATTTACCGATCACTTTTGCACATAATCACCAAATCTATTTAGGCATTTATCTGAACTCAGGACCAACTTGTTTAACCGGCTTGATAGAAATCACTTCCCTTCCCATTTAGCCAGTTCTCGGCAGCTGTTTTCACATCACTGTCTGAACACAAACTTGTTCCAGATGAGTGTTCCTTCAATTTCGGGAGAAGGAAATAGTCACTGAGTGCCAAATCTGGACTGTATGTGGGGTGGCTCCAGACTTTTCACTTTCACTTTTGCAGCAATTCTTGAGTTTACTGAGCAGTATGGGGCCTGGAATTGTCATGCCGGAGGATGACACCATCACTCAACATGACACATTCTCTGCCCATAAGAAACGAATCATTGCTCACATCTCCAAGGGAGACCACTTTTCTAAACGTCTTGTCATTTCAATCGCTTTGACGTGTCTGCGAACTTACACTACCTACCCGCACAACGGCTGTAAGACAACTAACTCCGTCTGTCTCCACTCCGGTGGAAAATATTCCTCCCACAATAATTAATTCTCAAATGCTGCTGCTTGTAACATTTTTTAAATCCATTCTCGTAACAGCATAAATCTCTTTTATACGTTAGGAGTAACTCTTCATCACATCCAATTATTTGCTTTTTAATACTGAAAATCTTCCGTGAATCTAAAAATGTTTTATTATATTTTTTGTTTCAGAGAAAACAATTACAATAGAAGTGAAATATGAAGATTATGAACGAATGTTAGTCGATCAGGCAGCTTTTAACATTCTTGCTATGGCGCAAGTTGAAGAAACAGGATTCGACTATTTTGCACAAGATGATTTTAGAGTGAGAAAACCAGATATCAAGATTGAAGTAAGTTTGTAAAAGTGTATCGTGTGTTACTAGAAATATTTCTCTTATTTGAAAAAAAAAATCACTACATTTGACTGATTATAAAATTCTCGAAACTAGTTATTATAGTGATTAGTGTAAAATATTACTACAGAAAGTAAAAAAAACTTTCAATTATGAAAACTAATTGGAAAATTTAGCATTAATTAACATGAATTATATTAGGTTATCATGATTTTTATTTTTCATTTATAGAAGTGAAATCTTCTTATATGTTCATTGTGAGTTACAAATTGTCTTCACAGAATTAAAAACATAAAGGATAAAGCGAAGAAAGCACATATTAGTTGCTCAAGTATGCACTTAACAGAGTACACTTCACGAAATAGACTCGTATGACTATATATCTTGTGATTAAGCGCAAATAGACGAGTCTCACTCGTCAAGAATCTATTGTGCACAAATTAACCAGTCTGACTCGTTATGAATCTTTTGAGCATAAATACAGATAGGCCACTCAGAATCGACATGAATATTTTAAAATTATTATTAACCAGTCTGGCTCGTCATGATTCTCTTGTGCCTTACTGCAAGTAAACAAACCTGACTCGTCATGAATATTTTGTGTCTAAATGTAGATGAACTGGTCTGACTCGTCTCACTTGTGCTTGAATGAAAATTGACCAGTCTGACTTGTCATCAATATCTTGGGCCTGAATGCTTATTGATCATCCTAATCGCCACGAATCTTTTGTACATAAAAACAAATGACCAGTCTAACTCTCCATGAATATCTTGTACCTAAATCCAGATTCACCAGTCTACTCGCCACGAATCTCTTGTACTTAAATTCAGATTGACTAGTTTGACAAGTTATGAATCTCTTGTAACCAAATGCAGATTAACCCGTTTGACTTCTTACAGAATTTTAATCTATATTTTGGAAAATACAAATATTTAAAACAATTTTGACTTTAAAAATATTCTATGTTTTATTTAATAGGGTTGTTTTTTGTCTTTTTTGGAGAATCTTGCACAAAAGAACAAATTTTATAAAGTAGAAAAAATTTCAGAGGTAACATAACTGTCAAATTCTGTTAATTTTTGTAAATCATGTTGAATAATTTGAAAAACACAACTTTTTTGATTCGTTAAAAGATTGATTCGACAATTTGCAGTTCTCGTGAAAATTCTATTGTGCAACTAATTTGAAAATTGGTATTCAAAACGAAATTAACAAAAATTGAAATTTCAATATTTTTATTACAAAAACATTTTACATTGCATCAGTGAACAACGTGTAAAATGATTTTATAAATAAAATATATAATATTTAAACAGAATAATAATATTAACGAAATTGCAATTACTGCACTTCTAGTCCTTGAGATCCCTTAACACCTCAGTCAGTCAATCTGAGTTCACGGCCGAGCTTTATAAAGAACGGCCGTGTCTGAAGTCAAGGTGATGTCACAAATGACAGAAGTATCATAAATCATATCACAAAAACATGGCTTTTTTAGTTAGTCGTATAGTATAGTTATCTTATATGAATCATCAAATAACTGTCCACTGTGACACCACATAATAGAAACGATTTAAAGATGTATTGAAATAGTGTTTTAGTTTGGTACTTTATATTAGTTTCGACTTGTCAAAAAATATAATAAATTGATGACACGGTGATTTGAATTCTATTAATTTCTACATCACGTGCTTGAAATTTTATTTTAAACCAGATGTGTAGGTGTCGTAAAATGCACATTTTAGTGACGTGCTATAAGGAATGCATGAGAGGTTAAGAAATTAAAGCTTTATTGTAATTCAAAATTTAAATTTAAATTCAAAATTTAAAATTAAAATGCCCAGCTTCTTTTTTCCTAACTTTAAATGTAATACTCAAAACCTTTTAGTCCCTTCTAAGTTTGTTTCTCAGTCCTTCATTTATTACGCGTAATCCTTAACTTCGATATACTCTAAGATTAAAAGTGCAAAGTTAGCACAACTTTGCTTTATCTGCGGTTAGTGATGCATCCGGGTTTGGCCAAGTCTTGTTTCGTCACACAACTCAGATATCAATAAAAAATTAATTATTCAATTAAATTGAAGTTTAATTCTATTTTGACTCTTTCGTCTCAACTGGAAAAAAATCAGAATTACAACAATAAAATTATCTTACGTACGGAAATCATTTTCCTCTAAAATAGCAGTCACTTAACCTCTGGGCTTGGCTTTAAAAGGACATGATACTGTATCTTAAAAATGAATAAGTGGTTATAGTGATGCACCCGGGTTCGGCCAAGTCTTGTTTCGTCACACAACTTAGATATCAATCAAATGCTAATTATGCAATTGAAGTTTAATTCTACTTTGACTCTTTTGTCTCAACTGGAAAAAAATCAGAATTACAACAATAAAATTATCTTACGTACGGAAATCATTTTCCTCTAAAATAGCAGTCACTTAACCTCTATACTTGACTTTAAAAGAACCCGATATTGTATCTTAAGAGCTTACCCTAGTCACGCGAAGAAACGCACAAGCTAATGTTAAGTCTATGGGAAGGTTCTTGCGCGATTTCTCGCTCGCATTTTAATATTTTTAAATGATTTCTTTTGTATAGGATAGCTGAGCCCGATCCCTAACGTTGTTAGTTTTCACTTTTTTGATTTTAGTTACAGTTTTTTTATAAGCGTACATTTCCAATTTCGGAACCGGTTGGAACCGGTTCTTGGCTTTAAAAGGACACGATATCGTACCTTAAAAATGAATAAAAGTCAGGTCATTTTAGCGAACTTGTCTGTGTGTCTACGTGATTTACATCTAACCATAACTGCAATCTAAAACGAAACCAGATGGTGAAGATAATGAAAGTAACGACCAGTAATATATCTCAATACAAAAAAAAAAAAAAAAAAAAAAAAAAAAAATTGAAAATGGGTATTTAACAGTGTCCAAAATGGATACACAGTGGGAACCAAAGCAGGCATGACCCAATTTGGGCAGATACCTAAGAGTCTTTCGACCCAAATTGGGTTTTATTTTTTTCTGTGTACATCAGAAAGAAGTCCAAGAAAATGTAATGAGGCTCCTCTTCATTACATGCATTATGAATCTAGTAAATAAAGTGAGATAAAATAAAATTAATCCCCAATAAAATTTTTAAAAATCAATTTTGTACTTGAGGAGCTAGTATATCCTACACGTGTTTTAATATTTCTACCTAATATATTACTTTTATTAATACTTTTCACTTCAAACTTGCTGAATATGAGACATAATAATTTGCAAACAAGATAAAACAAATAAAAATAATTTTATTTATTGTTGTTATTTTTTAATTTCAGGTTGAAGGCGACCTGACCCAAGGCGAAGAATTCAAAGTAATTGCTAAATTGAAGAATCCTCTTCCAAAACCTCTTAAGAAAGGCATTTTCATAGTAGAAGGACCTGGTTTGAGTCAACCTTTAAAACTAAAATTAAAAGGGTAAGTGCGATGGAACTGTTTTACAAAAAAAAATAACGATGATGAAGAGAATATAGCATAAGAATTGAGAAACATATCAAGAATAAATATAATGGAAAAAGAAAATCATGCATTTGTTTTGCTGTAACTTTTAACAGTGTTGTAGTCTTTTAACAAGGATTTCCAAAACACCGATTGTATAATATTTCAAATTTTAATTGCATAAAAGACGTATAGCCAACATACACTGTTAAAAATCTTCAGATTTTGCTGCAGACACACTCCACCGCTTTTAGAGAAAACGGTTACTTTACTATAAGGTAAAAGCAGGAGAGATGGCGCGGTCGGGGAGATTGCGCACATAGAAGTTCGGGGGGAAGGAGTAGTGTGAGCGCGCAGCCATTCCAGGTAGTTGTACAACAGCAATAGTGGAGTGTCTACTTAAAAGTGCACGTTGATTGTTTTGAGCGTCTAAGAAAAAGCATTGCTATTTTGTTTTGTTTTCCCAAAGTAAGTGCTTGAATTTTCATAGCTATTCATCAGAATTTCTATACAATGTCAGTAATACAAAATATTTTTAACTTAAACGATTTCTCAAAAGCTACTAATCTAGACTAACGATGTGAACATCAACGGTTCGTTTTAGTAGCGGCCATGTTTATATAAACGGCCGCGCAATCTCTCCTACCGAAATTGGAGAGTTTGCGCATCTGCTACATAGGAGAGATGGCGCACTGTTCCCATTAGTTTCCATGCTAGGAGAGATTACGCAGCTTATAGGAAATTTGCATAAAAAATGAAAAATTAAAATGGACTAATTTTAAGTTAAACGTGTTATCAAGTAACTTAATGTTATTTTGTAATCTTATCTGGACTTGCTTTTTCTGATTATTTAATTTTTTTCCTTGAATTAAAATTTTTTAATCGTTTTTAAAATTATTTCCTTTTTTTGATTCTTTAATCACTAGGGTGAAATATCCACTCCTAATACAATAATATTTGTTCACAAAAATCTTACAACAATGTCATTTAAGTGTAATTATTGTTTTTAACAATTTAATTGGTAGTTATTATTAGTAACAATCCCTCCTACCCATGTGCGCAATCACACCAACCCTAGGAGGACAGATTGCTCAAAATAGCTTTCTTGGTTTTATTACAACTGTTCTATTAAATTACAACATAACAACAAAATAGCAATGGAAATGCATAAAAAACAAATGAAGTAAAAATTATTCATGGATAGTTTAGCAAAAAAATAATATTTAGATTTTTTTATTGTTATTCTTTTGAATTGTGTGCAGACTCTCCTAGCTTTACCTTATTATGCAGCATTTTCATTGGGCAAAATAGAGATATTCTATAAAAGCGGTGGAGTGACTATGCAGCAAAAGCTGAAGATTTTTAACCGTGTAGTGAAAAAGTAACCAAGCCGGGTCATCAGTATAGCGCATTGACTTCTACCAACTGAACCACTTGTAACGATACCCAGAATGGCAGTTCTCATTATTACATGTTGGCAAGGCTACAATTGCAGCACAAGATGGAATAATTTCCCGTGATCCACCAACCCTGGGGCAAACACGGAACTAAAGAGAATCCAGCATCGATGATTGAATAAATCTGTTTTAATACCTGGAAAATTTTCATAGAAAATTTCTAACGCCATGCATTCATAATATTTCAAATTTTAATTGCTTAAAAGGCGTATAACCAACATTATTTTAATACATGTAAATTTTTCCATAGAAAATTTCTCATCTCTTGCATTCATAATATTTCAAATTTTAATTGCTTAAAAGGCGTATAGCCAACATGCCTTGCATTCATAATATTTCAAATTTTAATTGCTTAAAAGGCGTATAGCCAACATGCCTTGCATTCATAATATTTCAAATTTTAATTGCTTAAAAGGCGTATAGCCAACATGCCTTGCATTCATAATATTTCAAATTTTAATTGCTTAAAAGGCGTATAGCCAACATTATGTTGGCTATACGCCTTTTAAGCAGTTAAAATTTGAAATATTATGAATGCAAGGCATGAGAAATTTTCTATGGAAAAATTTCCAGGTATTAAAATAGATTTACTGATTGTATATTGGACAACATGATTGTCATTAAGATACATGTCAAATTTCTTTTAGCTATTTTTCTGTCTCTATTAAAATATTCTTTAAATTTTTACTTCATCTTAATAGCAAAAATAATTTCAAAATATTTTTTCGCCTTCCGGTGTTATAATAAAATAAATAACCAATTAAAAATTTTAAAAGAAACAAAACTTTGCCGTTAATATACAGGGTGTTTTTTTTTTAACTGACGCTATTCAGAGCCGCCTGTAGCTCGTTCTAATAAATGGATTGATACAAAATTTTGTGAATGGACTAAGAAAACCATGGGAAAAAAGATTCCAACAACAACAAAAAATAGTTTCAATCATCACCGATGGGGAAATGTGGCGCTGTGGTAATTTATGCAACTGAGAATTCGCATAAAATACGGGCAATAAATGCAAATGCAAATTTTTACTTACGCAAGCGACAGTAGCGCCAATAGTTTAAGTTATAAATGCATGCGGAAAACACCGAGAAACAATTTCAGCTCAGGTTGAAAATGAATCTCACGTTACCGCAGCGCGCGTTACTTGTGAAGTTCTATTATTGTAACCAGTGCAATGCACCAGCCGCTCTTCGTTTACTTAGAACACGCCATAAACTGCGCAAAGGACCTATATCCGTTAATGTATTGAAAGCAATGATTCTGAAATTCGAAGAAACAGGCTCGCTAGCAGTTCGGTCAGGCAGAGGACGTAAACCGGTGGCAGAAAAAGTGATAATGGATGTTTCAACTTCAATCAACGAAAGTGAAAGTGTAAATGATGAATAAAACATGGCATTTTATCCAAATTATTAATTTTGTCTGTTTCTGATGTTTTTTTTTTCAATGTACAGCGCCACATTTCCCCCTATCGGCGGTGATTGAAACTAATTTTTTTTTTTTTTTTGTTGGAATGTTTTTTCCCATGGTTTTCTTAGTCCATTCACAAAATTTTGTATCAAGCAAGTTATTAGAACGAGCTACAGGCGGCTCTGAATAGCGTCAGTTTAAAAAAAAAACACCCTGTATATATATATTTTTTTCAAATGCTATTTTGTTCTATGCGAGAATTTTTATTTGTGGTTGTCACATCCTTTCTATTCAAATTTTGTCGCCAATTTGGCATCTGAATCTATAATTATCATTTTTAAGTTCCTATTTAGTTCTCCTATTACCAGGTTTTAATTTGTAATGGGCGTGCTTAGTTTTGCATGCTTCGAACAAGATGTTTGATTCAATAAAATTTTGGTTCTTCCAACGAAATTTCTATTTGACTTTATTTATTAATTTTAAATTATTATTTTTTCTGGTTTGAAACATGAAAAACTCAAAACAAACAAAAAAATGGGGTCATAAAAGACCCAAAGGTACTATGAGGATTAAGCAGATATGCATTGATTTAAAAAAAAAAAAAACACGCCTACTCACTAATTTTTACTTGGAGTTTCAAAATGTTTAGCAATCCTACTTTTTCCTCGATGCAGCAGCATTGTTTTACTTTCCCATCGTACGTAGTATAGGGTAAGTCTTGTAATCGTTTTGAAAATCGAAAAAAAAATTTTGACGGATTTACTCGTTTCAGAAACTGGAGATTCCGAAAAACATATTTTTAGAAAAAAAAAATTGCCGTCCATATGTCTGTGTGTGTGTGTCTGTAAACGCTCTATCTCCCGAACAAATTGAGATAGAGACTTGAAATTTGGTATGTACTTAGTATGTAATAATGGGAAGAAGCTTGTTGAATTTCAGTAACCCCGATTATCCGGAACTATTTTTTTCGGACTCTCGAAATATTCGTTCCGATAAAAGGAATATAAAAATTTTCGAAATTGTTTTTTTAAGGAGTGAATATAAAAGACAATAAAAAAAAAAAAAAAATTTTGCATAAAGAATGAAGTCGATCGGATAATGAGTTACCGAGATATTTGCAATCCTATTTGCCGCACTCTTCGATTTTTCATGTCCCTGTATTTCATTCAAATTTCAATTCAAAGATACATTTTTATTGGAAATGAGACGCTTCATCCGACGCAGTAAACCGTTAGTTAATAGGATTATCAATTTTGGAGTTATAAGGATGTTTCTTTTACGCAATTCATTAATAGAGCATTTAAAGTTTGACATCATCAAGCCAGGATTTTATTCGAATTGTAGAGAATTTTATAAATCGTTTACATATGTTTTATTTTCATATTTTATATTATGCATATCCATGATGGGTAAGTATTACGGTGGCCCCCAACGACTAGTTTGAAATGTAACACACTTATGTGCATAATGTTATACTCGTATATTTCGTTACGTTAAATGTTATTTTTATTATAATTTTCATTTTTTCACAAATAGTGTATATACACGTCATGCATTGTTTTATTACACTCAATTTAGTTTTTGTGTGTAAAGATTAATTTTGTAATTGATTTTACACTCACTTCCTATATGCTAGAATTATAAAAATTATGTAGTACGCAGGTATGCTTCCGATGATAATAGGAGATTTTAATACTTTCAGAACTTAATGTTAATACAATTAATTTTCAGACTGTTTTCCATTTGCGGCCGCAGGTGATAAATTGCCAGAGAGTGTGACATATATATTTTTTAAATACGCTTTATCAATTAATAGTTTTACATGAATTAAATTGTGATAATATGTTGAGAAAACAATTTAGAAATCCCAAATAGATAGTTTAAATTATTTTTTCCTTGTTGCGATATATTACTAATGCCATAACTTTTTAAAATGTACTGATGTTGACGATGGATTATTACATCTTCCATCATACAAAATTTTTCTTTCAAAACTATTGTATATTACAGTTTGATGTTTATATACAATACAATACTAAATAAATATTGATAGATATATTCTTGTTGCCAGACCTTTTGTTCTATAATTTTCTATATTCTTTATTTATTATTAATAATTACTCCACAAGACTCTTATATCATTTTTTTCTTATTTTAGTGATGTAGCAAAGGATGAGACAGCAGAAGTTACTTGCAAACTGACACCAAAAACATCAGGCGAAAAAAACATCGTTGCCAAATTCTGGTCTCGCGAATTAGATGATGTCGATGGTTACAAAGTAATCCATGTCAAACCAAAACCTGAACCAGAAAATATGAAACCTGAACAACCAGATATTGTAAAACCTGCTGAAAATGAACTGACGAATTGATCAGAAGGACGTAAAATGTTTCTTAAAACTGTAGTCAGGTGATGCCGTGAAAGCTTAAACAATGGGAAGAGAAAAAAAAAAATTAGACTGGATTTTTGTTGTTGTTCACTACCATATTGTGGTTTTAAAAGACGCATTAGTATTTTTTGGACGCATAAGCATTTTCTGTTTATAAGACTCTGTATTTAATGGCGACTGTTTTATTAATACTATATGATAGGGCACATTTGAGCACTGTTTATCATATAAAAATCTCTTTTCACTCAAAAAATACTTTTTGATTAAATAAAAGTTTTAAGTCTCATGATGGCAGCTATGTATAATGATGATATTAGCAAATTGTTAATGTATATTACCGATGTGTTTAGTTAGTGCATTTCGGGAGCTTCCTTAGTATATAGGTGGCCAAATTTTAAAACGGTTTTATAGAAATACTTTTTAAAGACTCATAACTTTAAAATGTATAACTCTCACCACTAATTAAGGATGTGACTCTGCTGTGAAAATATTGGTTGTACAAATGAATCTTTACTCATTCAGATATGTTGATAATTATTCAAATAATTTTTACCACCAACGCAGGATGTAACTCTGCTGTGAAAAATATTGGTTACACAAAACAATCGTTATTCATTTTTATAAGTTGGTAGTTATTTAATTAATTAGCACCACAAATTCAGAATATGACTCTTCTGTGAAATCTATTAGTTACGCAAAATAAGTTTTGTTTATTTAGATAAGTTTATAGTTATTCAAATCATTCTCACCAACAATGCAGAATATGACTGTGCTGTGAAATATATTTGTTGCACAAAGTAATTGATATTCATTCAGATAACTTAGTAAGTATTTAAATAATTTTTGTCACTAATTCAGGATATCCTATTACACAAAGTAATCGCTATTATTTTTTATAAGATAATAGTTATTCAAATAACTATCACCACTAATACAAAGTTCGATTCTACTGTGGAAAATATTTTTTTCCCAAAATAATCGATAAGTCGATAGCTACTAAAAGATTTTTTCAACATTATTTGAATTAATTAATTAATATATTTGTTAGCATTTTAAAATCTATGCATCAAGCTTTTACACATGTTAATGTTCAGATAAATCATGCTCAACTGCGTCCAATTACTGTGCCTTAAAGGTTTTTGTGAATCTCTATTTTACTATATTTTTTTTAATCATATCAAATTCATGACTATCATATTTAAACATATTGTTATATATTTTTTAAATATATTTTTGAATCTGTTGCTACCATTGTACATAGAAATCTAAACCGTGTCCAATATTGTGTCTTAATAAATTTTGAAATCAGTGCCTTATATGAATTCTAGTGCCTTAGTCTAATATACCTTATTAATATGTTGTTCAATTTATAAAAATAATTCAAAATGTTTTATTTTTCAATTTATTCATATGAAAAAAGTGTAAAAAATCTATTTATATATTTGTACTTTTATATGTCTATATTTTCGTATTTGTGTTATCATTTCTGTGTTACCTCTCTGTCTGATTGCTTAATTTAGTTTACTATTTCATTCATGTATATTATAAATTTTACAAAAATGTTTTCATTTTATTTTATTTAAACATAAATTTTATATTTTTGTTTTTCTGTTCTCATTTTGTATTTCTTTATTAATGCAATACATGAATTGTTAAGATTTTTTTTGTATTGTTAAGTATACATAAAATAAAATATATATATATTCTTAGAATTTTCTCTATTTGAAATTCTTAATGTCGTTTTTTTTTCTTCAAATTTTAATTATTTTAATAACATTTATTATTTTTAATATTTCAGTTAAAAAAATTCTATATATATATATATATATATATATATATATAAATTTTTAAAAAAAATCTATTAATTATATTATATTGTTTAAAACTTGTATAGTTTTTTGGTTCTGAAATTTTTGTTCTTATTATTTATATATTATATAAATTATCAATTTGTGAAATAATTTGTTATAGGGACCAAATATGAATCTATTGATTGGGAATATTGGCCAGTGTACCTTTTAAATTTTTTATTTTAAATAATCAGAAATTATATTTTTAATACTATTTTCCTGTTTAATTTTTGTGCCTTTTTTCTTAAAACATTTTTGTTTAATGTGATTATCCATACTTATTATTTGTAGTTCATTTTGTTGTATTTTATGCCATTAAAATCTTATAAATTCTTACATTGTTTGAATATTCTTGATTTAGAACAAACATTATACCAGAATATAAAATGAAATCAGAACTAAGAAACATATTATTCATGCATAAATATGCATAGGGTGAAACCCCCAGTTATTTACACCTAACCAGTAACTGACACTTGAGTAAAAATCTAAGTCAAATAATTATTTTGTTGTAAAATTCTGCAAAGTAATGTCATCTAGTGGTAAATGCGACACTTATTTTTATTTTGGAGTCAATTTATTTACCACTAGAGCAGCCATACTCAACCTGCGACCCGCGGGCCGCATGTGGCCCGGCAAGCATTTATGTGCGGCCCGATACACAATCAGTTATCCATATTTATAAAATTAATTTAGATGTGCATAAAAAGTATTTAAGATTTTCAGTGTTTGATATATTTTCATGGGAAGGCAAAATCGGTCTTGTTATTTGTGGTGTCTAGTTCAAAATGTAAGTAATAGATGGCAGCACCACAGCAATCTACGGAAACTAAGGATATTAAGTTTTGTTTACTGTCATGTGTAGAATGTTCTGTTCCGTGTTGTTAGATGTACGTGTTTGTGTAGATGTACGTATTGTGATTTAAATTGTAAATTAAATGTGTTCAAACGTCCACCTCGAGTTATCCATTATGAAGTTGCTGCAATTACTTTAATTTAAGTACTTAATATATTATATTATGGCGACGCAGGTCAAGGTTTTTACCGGAATTAATATAAGAAGAAATTCCACCTGATTCGCAAAATGGCGAAGTTTCGTTTTTTACATCTACAATTGTATATGCTGCAGTAATATTTTGAAGGCGTACATCATTTCGAGGGTGGTAAGTGCTGACATTTTTTTTTCTTCTCTGAAATAAATAAAAGTTCATAATGTTTGCAAATTTCAAGGAATACAATGATTCCATTGAAACGTTCCAATCATACGTAAAGAGATTGGAACAGAGTTTTCTATTACATGATGTTGAAGAAAAAAAAAAGGTACCCGCAATTATTTCCTGTATGGGGCCAAAATTGTATAATTTGCTGTCAGATTTAACATTTCCGAAAAATCCTGAAGCATTAAAATACGACGAAATAGTTGAAATTCTGTTAAAGCACCTAAGCCCCGCCCCTAATAAATTTTGTTCAAGAATAAAATTCCGTAACTCTTATCAAAATGAGAACGAATCTATACAAGATTTTGTTTCAAAATTAAAGAAGTTAACCACATTTTGTGCATTTGCTGGTGAAACACTTAATGAAAATTTGTTAGAACAATTTTTACGAGGTTTAAAAAATGAAAATATCCAAAGTAAATTACTTTCACAAATAGATGATTTAACTTTTGAGAAAGCTATTGAAAAAGCAATTATTTTGCAAAATAATGAGCAGGATATATCTGAATTGAAAAATAAAAATGTAAATGTCAATAAATTGGCATATTCTAAAAATATTCAACCGAATAAAATTTCAAATAATTTCCAGAAACCGAAATTAAATAATGTAAATAAAGGGAATTTTGATGTAAATAAAAATAAATTACAATGCTATCGATGTGGAAATCCATCGCATCTTGCTAATAAGTGTAAGCATATCAATACTATATGTAAAATTTGTAAAAAACGAGGCCATCTTGGTAAAGTATGTAAAAGCAGTTCTCAGAAACAAACAAATATATTGCAAACTGTCGACATTTTATCTGTCAGTCATGATAAAAGTTCTACACCTATAAAAGTATGGGTTTTAATTGAAAATAAAGCTAAAGCTGAAATGGAGGTCGATACGGGCTCAGGAATTTCTGCGGCACCTGTAAATCGTTTTCGGAGAATTTTTCCGAATAATAAAATTTTTCCACCAGATGTTCAGTTGAGAACGGCAACGGGTGAGGTGTTTACACCTGTGGGGTATGTAACAGTAGATGTTTCTTATGCAAATATTACTAAAAATCTTAAATTGTATTTAATTAAAGAAGATAATTTCCCACTTTTATTTGGCAGAGACTGGGTAGCTGCATTTAATTTGTTCCCTACTAACTTTAAATCTGTGTATGTCAATGAAATTGCAAATTCTACGGATCAATTGAAAACATTATTAAATGATTTTTCTGATTTATTTTCGGATAAAGTTGGTGAAATAAAAGGTTTGAAAGCAGAACTTTATCTAGAAAAAGGTTCTACGCCCATATTTTGTAAGGCTAGAACAGTCACGTATGCTCTACGTAATGCAGTAAATGATGAAATTCAAAGGTTACAGGATGAGGGTATTATTAAACCTGTCACCAGTAGTAAGTGGGCAACTCCTATAGTTCCAGTGGTAAAACCAAATGGGAAAATTCGTTTATGCGGAGATTTTAAAGTTACAGTAAATAAATTTTTGAAGGTAGAAAAATATCCTTTACCTAGGGTAGAGGACATGTTAGCTACTTTAGGTGGTGGTTTACATTTTACGAAAATTGATTTAAATCAAGCTTATCTTCAGTTACCTGTAGACAAAAAATCACAAGAACTATTAACTATAAATACTCCGAAGGGCTTATTTCAATTTTTAAAGTTACCAATGGGTCTTACTAGCTCTCCAGCAATTTGGCAACGATCTATCGAACAAATATTAAGTGGTATTGATGGTGTCACTGTGTTCATTGATGATATTGGTGTTACAGGGGAAACGGATGAAATTCATTTAAAAAGACTAAAACAAGTCTTAGAAAGATTACGTGAATATAATATTAGGATAAATAAAGATAAATCAATTTTTCTGGCTGACCATATTACATATTGTGGTTATAAAATTGATAAGCAAGGTATTCATAAAACGCAAGATAAAATTGAAGCTATTGTGAATGCTCCTAGACCAATTAATGTGTCACAAGTTAAAGCTTTTTTAGGCTTAGTCACATATTATTCTAAATTTGTACCAAATTTATCTACAATTGCCCATCCTTTAAATCACTTGCTCAAAAAGAATGTAAAATTTATTTGGTCTCCTGTTTGTGAACAAGCATTTAAAGATATAAAAAAGGAAATTATTTCAGAAAGAGTTCTTACTCATTTCAACCCTAAATTGCCTTTAGTATTAGCAACAGATGCTTCTCCATATGGTATCTCTGCAGTTCTTTCGCATGTGATGCCAGATAACGTGGAAAAACCAATTGGTTTTGTGTCCAGAACGCTTACGAATGCAGAAAAAAAGTATAGCCAGGTGGATAAGGAATCTCTAGCTATTATCTTTGGTGTAAAGAATTTTTTTCAATATTTATATGGTAATAGGTTTACTTTATTTACAGATAGCAAACCACTCGTGTCCATATTTTCTCCAAATAAAAGTATCCCTGTTCTTTCAGCTGCTCGGATGCAAAGATATGCATTATACTTACAAGCGTTTAAATATGATATTCGGTATAAGAAAACATCCGAACATGGAAATGTCGATGCTCTTTCACGACTTCCATTACGTAGTGAAGATTTACCCCCACAATTAAATTCAAGTAATGTAATTGATGAATCTGAATTTTTTCAAATTAACCAAATTTCTACATTGCCTCTAAACGCCAAATCAATTGCTGTAGCTACAAAATCTGATCCTTTATTACGTCAACTTTTTCATCATCTAATTTCTGGTTCTCCAATTCCTAAAAATTTACTTTTTGGTGGCAAACAAGAAGAATTTACTCTTCAACATAGTTGCATTTTAAAAGGATGTAGAGTAATTATCCCAGAAGTTCACCGTAAACAAATTTTACATGATTTGCACTATGGACATTTTGGTATAGTGAAAATGAAGTCCTTAGCTCGCAGTTTTGTTTGGTGGCCAGGAATTGACCAAGATATTGAAGATCTTGCACGAAATTGCACTACTTGTGTCAATTTAAAAAATAATCCTCCTAAGGTAGATACTCATCATTGGGAATGGCCTACAGCTCCATGGCAAAGAATTCATATAGATTATTTTGGTCCTGTGATGGGTAAAATGCTTTTGCTGGTGGTTGATGCTCATAGCAAATGGCCTGAAGTTTTTATTGTCCCTAATACAACTTCAGAACATACAATTACTTGTCTTTCTTCTCTTTTTGCAAGATACGGGTATCCTATATCTCTGGTATCAGATAACGCAAAACAATTTACTTCTGAAGAATTTGAGACATTTTTGAAGAATCATGGGGTTAAACATAGGTTTAGTGCTCCATACCATCCAGCTACAAATGGGCAGGCAGAGAGATATGTGCAGATTCTTAAAAAAGGGTTAAAAGCCTTATCTTCAGAATCTGGTACATTGCAGATGAAAATAAATAACTTTCTTTTACAGTATAGGAAGATGCCTCATGTTACTACGGGGGAAAGTCCTGCATCTCTATTTCTCAATAGAAATATAAGAACGAAAATAGATTTGATACTTCCAAGTGTTACAAATTTTGTGCATGATAAACAAAATGCGAAAAAGGCCAATTCTAAAGTAAAAGAATTTCAAATCAACCAGAAAGTGGCTGTAAGAAATTACACTCCAGAAGCCAAGTGGAAAATTGGTCGCATTATTGCAAGAGAGGGCAAGTTGCATTATAGAATTCAAGTTGGTTCGAATATTTGGAAAAGGCATGTTGATCAGATAACTAATGTCGGTTCGAAGATACATCTAAATAATGATTCAAATTCTGAAGAAAGTGGTACAGAAAGTCACAAAAGTGATTCTCAGCTAATGCCTCCTAGTGTCTCAGATCTTCGACCAGCTGACTCTGTTGTTCCATCTACTCCAAATCCTGAACCAGCTGACTCTGTTGTCCCAGCTCCTCCAAATCCTAAACCAGATGACTGTGTCCTCCCAAATACTCCAAGTCCTGCTCCAGTCGACTCTAAAGTGAAATCCATGGTGCCCAATACTTCTAGTGATCATGCTACAGATACTGTAAATACTAACTCTTCTTTTTCCCAACAGGTACCTAGAAGATCCACCAGGAAAAGAAAATCTCCCACGAAATATCCAGAGTAAGGAGGGGAGAGTCTGTGGTGTCTAGTTCAAAATGTAAGTAATAGATGGCAGCACCACAGCAATCTACGGAAACTAAGGATATTAAGTTTTGTTTACTGTCATGTGTAGAATGTTCTGTTCCGTGTTGTTAGATGTACGTGTTTGTGTAGATGTACGTATTGTGATTTAAATTGTAAATTAAATGTGTTCAAACGTCCACCTCGAGTTATCCATTATGAAGTTGCTGCAATTACTTTAATTTAAGTACTTAATATATTATATTATTTATAATTAATTTCAAATCATGTTAAAACATCCTAAATGCTGTTTTCTTAGTCAAAAGTTATTTTTATTCTATTTGTGCAACAGTGCCGTATACATTCCTTAATCTTCAACAATAATAAAACATTATTCAAAATTAAATTTACATTATATATTTCTACAATTAAAAGAAAAAGGTTTTATGCTTATTATATAGCTAGTATGGCTTTTTATGGTTCAACGTTTGTCGCAGAAAAAATTGTCACCAAATTTTTTTTACACTGCTATTTCCAAAAAACTTCGCAGCTTATTTCTGCAACATTTGCAATAGAAATCTACTACGATGTTTATTGTTTAAAAATAGCGGTGTTAAAATTTTTTGGTAAAATTTCTTCATCGACAAACATTTGATCCTTCTGATAATATTAATTTTGTTATACTGCTTTTCTATATAACTTTTGTTATCTTTCTACTTTAATTATCCTTTTTTAAGTGTGTTGCGGTGCGGCCCGCCTAACATCGCAAACAACTGTTTGCGGCCCGCGAATTAAAAAACGTTGAGTATGGCTGCACTAGAGGGTCAAGAACATATTCAAAAAAATCTCTGACGGCTCGGCCTACAGGCACAGGTATATTTCGAAGACGCAGACCGTGGGGCGCCTGTTTGTTGGGAATTGCGGAAGAAAAGACCTGTTTGCCATGATGCGGCATTTTGGAAATGCCCACTTCGAAACCTAACTTGTTTCCGGGTGGAGCCGGCAGGGATTGTTTTTGTTTTTAATTTTTTTTTGCTATAAGGGTTGGTCCTATAAAAAACTTGTCAGTGTAAAAGTTTTAGATAATATTAAGAGGATTTATAATAAATTTAAGCGGATTTGATATCTTCTGAATTGACGAAGTTATGAATTTTTTTCTTCTAAACCCCTCTTTCCACCCCCCCCCCTCCTTGGAGCCATTTTTAATAATATCAAATATCTGTCATACATAAATTTTCGGCCCTTTTTCTAGAAGTAATAATAACTTTAAACGGATTCAATACGTATCATAATTAAGAAATTATGGGGTTTTTCCTGTTTTCACAAAAAGCCCCCCCCCCCCATTTCGCCCCCTTGGTTCGATTTTGCCTATTAATGAACTTGACCGAGATTTTATTTCCCTTGATTTTATGTATGAGTTTGGAAGAGATTTGTGCAGAATTATGGGAGTTATCGTGTCCATAAAAAAGTTACATAGATAGATAGATAGATAAAGTTTTGAACTGGGGGTGGTTTTGGGTTCTGGGAGTTATAATCGGCGTAGATCTGCAAAAATTCCAACTTAGGGGAGAATGTAATAGATAGTATTTCTTATGAAATCTACCTAAAAGGAAGAAATTTTTGAGAATACAAAAAATGCCATTTTGAAGGTACCATCTTATTTCTAAAATTAAGTAAGTGTTTTCCTAATCTATTTGTAATGCAACCATCCTTAACTTTTTTCTTAAAGTTATACTACTAGAAATTAGTTTAAAGATGCATATGCTATACTAGGGCCATGATTTAGGGTTTATAGTTATTTAATTTAGCTTAATGGGGGGTGCCAGTTATTGGTTCCTAGAATTTCATTTCACCTGTCTCTGATAGAAAGTGTTAGTTATTGGTTATATTAAATAAAGTTGAAATCTATTATTTGAACTATTTAAAAATGAATTTGAAAACTTTTAGTTCCTTTTTTTTTTTTTTTTTTTTTTTTTTTAGGCAGATTTCGTAAGAAATACTACCTATTACATTCTCCCTTATGTTAAAATTTCTGGAAAATTTTTTGTAGATCTACGCCGGTCATGACTCCCAGAATCCAAAACCACACCCACTTCAAAACTATATCTATTTGTCTATCTATCTATCTATATATATATATCACTTTTTTATGGACACGATAACTTCAATAATTCTGCAAACAGATACAGAAAATCAAGGGGCATAAAATCTCGGTCAAGTTCGTTAATGGGCAAAATCGAACCAAAGAGAAGGGGGGAGGGCCTTTTTGTGAAAACAGAAAAAAACTCATAATTTCTTAATTATGATACGCATCGAATCCGTTTAAAGTTATTATTACTTCTAGGAAAAGGGCCAAATATTTATGTATGACAGATTTTTGATATCATTAAAAATGGCGTCAGGGGGAGGGGGGTGGATAGGGGTTTAAGAAGAAAAAAAATCATAACTTTGTCAATTCACAAGATATCAAATCCGCTTGAATTTATTATAAAGCCTCTTAATATTATCTGCAACTTTTATACTGACAATATTTTTATAGGATCAACCCTTACAGAAAAAAAATAATAAACAATAAAATAAAATAAAATAAAAATAAATAAAAAAAATCCCTGCTGGCACCGCTTGCAGACACAGGTAGATTTCGAACTGGGCGGTCCCAACTGCCGCATCATGGCAAAAAGGTCATTTCTTCTGCAATTAACAATACACAGGCACCCCACGGTCTGCGTCTTCGAAATCTACCTGCGCCTGTAGGCCGAGCCGTCAGGGATATTTTTCCGTTACCTTTCGTTATCTTTCGAGGAATCTCACATTTCTTTTATTTCCCGATCTTGCTTGTACACATCTCTTGTTATATGAAGAGAATGTATGTTCATCTTCAGATTCTGAATTTTGATAGGACATATATTTTAAGCACATATTTTATATTAACGATTCTTGAAATAAAGAATAAAGAGAAATTAAATCAAAAAAACTGATTTAAATTAAGATTATAAATAAATTAGATAAATAAATTAGATTTATAAATAAAATTATTTTATACAAACTCACCTCTGATAATATCGTAGTTTTCCTTTACCTGTTTCTTAATCCTCTGCAAATTTCTTGCATCGACCTCTTGTTTCCTGAAAAAAAAAAATGTAATGTCCATCGTCAGTATAAATAAAAACTAATTTAAATTAAGATAAATTTATAAATAAAATTATTTTATACAAACTCACCAATGATAATATCGTAATTTTCTTTTACCTGTTTCTTAATCCTCTGTAAATTTCTTGCATCGACCTCTTGTTTCCTCAAAAATATTTAATGTCCATCATCAGCTTGCGAGTTTTGGTAAGACATATACATACATAAAAATTAATTTAAATTAAGATACGTTTATAAATAAAATTATTTTTTACAAACTCACCTCTGATAATATCGTAGTTTCCTTTACCTGTTTCTTAATCCTCTGCAAATTTCTTGCATCGGCCTCTTGTTTTCTGGAAAATATGTAATGTCCTTTATCAGTTTGCGAGCTTTGGTAAGACATATACATAAATAAAACTAATTTAAATTAAGATACATTTTTAAATAAAATTATTTTATACAAGCTCACCTCTGATAATATCGTAGTTTTCCTTTACCTGTTTCTTAATCCTCTGCAAATTTCTTGCATCGACCTCTTGTTTCCTGAAAAAAAAAATGTAATGTCCATCGTCAGTATAAATAAAAACTAATTTAAATTAAGATAAATTTATAAATAAAATTATTTTATACAAACTCACCAATGATAATATCGTAATTTTCTTTTACCTGTTTCTTAATCCTCTGTAAATTTCTTGCATCGACCTCTTGTTTCCTCAAAAATATTTAATGTCCATCATTAGCTTGCGAGTTTTGGTAAGACATATACATACATAAAAATTAATTTAAATTAAGATACGTTTATAAATAAAATTATTTTTTACAAACTCACCTCTGATAATATCGTAGTTTCCTTTACCTGTTTCTTAATCCTCTGCAAATTTCTTGCATCGGCCTCTTGTTTTCTGGAAAATATGTAATGTCCTTTATCAGTTTGCGAGCTTTGGTAAGACATATACATAAATAAAACTAATTTAAATTAAGATACATTTTTAAATAAAATTATTTTATACAAGCTCACCTCTGATAATATCGTAGTTTTCCTTTACCTGTTTCTTAATCCTCTGCAAATTTCTTGCATCGACCTCTTGTTTCCTGAAAAAAATATGTATTGTTCATCATCTGTTTGCGAGTTTTGGTAAGACATATACATAAATAAAAACTAATTCAAATTAAGATACATTTATAAATAAAATTATTTTATGCAAACTCACCTCTGAACACCTCTGAGCTCTATCCCCGTAGTTTTCTTTTACCTGTTTCTTAATCCTCTGCAAATTTCTTGCATAGACCTCTTGTTTCCTGAAAAATATGCAATGTCCATCATCAGCTTGCGAGTTTTGGTAATACATATACATAAATAAAACTAATTTAAATTAAGATGCATTAAAAAAAATTATTTCCTACAAACTCACCTCTGATAATATCGTAGTTTCCTTTACCTGTTTCTTAATCCTCTGCAAATATCTTGCATCAACCTCTTGTTACCTGAAAAAATATGTAATGTCCATCATCAGCTTGCGACTTTTGGTAAGACATATACATAAATAAAAATTAATTTACATCAAGATACATTTATAAATAAAATTATTATATACGAACTCATCTCTGACAATATAGTAGTTTTCCTTTACCTGTTTCTTAATCCTCTGCAAATTTCTTGCATCGACCTCTTGTTTCCTGAAAAATATGTAATGTCCATCAGCAGATTGCTAGTTTTGGTGAGACATATATACTTTAAAATATCTTTCTAAAATTTCTGTTCTTAGAATAAAGAATAAGAATTGCGTAAAATATTAAAAGTTAATTTAAATTAAGGTACATTTATAACTGGAATTATTTTATGCGAACTTACCTCCGATATTTCATAGTAATTTTTTATGCCCTTCTTCCTTTATCTTGCACAATTTCTTAGCATGGGTCTCCTGTTTCTTGAAAACAATGTAATGTCCTTCGGCTTTAAAGTTTCAAAGACACACAGATTTTAAAATTTCTTAAACCTGGAATAAAGAGGAAGGATTACGTGAAAATCTAAAAAGGTTAATTTAAATTAGGATACGTTTGTAGATGAAATTACTTTTTGCAAATTCACCTCTGATATTTCCATTCTTTTTATTTCCCTCTTTCTTGATTTTCTGCAGCTTTCTTGCGTCAATTTCGTGTTTTTTTATATACATTTTTTACTACCATAATTCGGAGAGCATATATATTTTAAAAATTAACATTTAGAATTGTTATTCCTGGCATAAATAAGGAATGTGTAAATACAGGGATCGTACTTCTCCTGAAATTCCTGAAAAAAAAGAAAAAACGTCCTGAAATGTCCTAAAATATGGTAGTCTGTCCTAATATTCCTGAAATTTTGCGAGTTATGTGCTATATCGGCATTTGAAACCATCAACACAACTTTTTGCTGATGCAAAACGATCACGAAAATCGCAATTTTCTTCAGTCTATCCTTAAAAATAGTGATTTTCGTTGATTTGCGCGCTGACGAAAGAGAGATATCCTCAAAAGAATTAAATATAATTTCATTGTTTCATCATACATTGTTGAATCAACGTATTTTTTTCAACATGTTATTGTTTTGAAGCTGCAAATGCGACAATGTTTCGGTATAGTTAACAAAGATGTTGTCGCTGCAACAATAATTGTAATGACAATAAACAGTTCTGGAGTATTGTCAAAACAAGTAAGGTTTCACAAATGGAATTGTTGTTGAAATTCATTATTGCATTGTTACATTGTTGTTCATATACATTATAATAAAACTGAAGAAGAATCTTTATATTAAACTACAGTTCTACTATATTTTTTCAAATAAAAATTTTAATTTGACGCAATTTAATGCTCTTGAATCCGATGACTGAGCATTTTATTACACAAATAATTTAAATTGTAATAACAAATTATTTAATTGAATATCTATCTCTATGCTGAATTCATCTAATTTTATAGAGCAACTCTCAAAATCTCATGAGAGGTAACTATTCAGAATTTGTTTTTTAAAATTTAGACTCTTAACTTAAAAAAAAGAAATAACGGTTTCCTAAGACTAGTAACATGAAGGTTTCTGTAGAAGTTTTAGAACTTTTCAGTCATTGTCAAATTTCCATCTTTATAAGAATTTTATGTCATATTCTGTCGTTTTACAAAACCATTAACTATATGGGTCGCCCAAATGAAAGTGGCACTACAGTCGGTTTGAGAAATGGTTTAATGGTATTAATATAAATTAGTATCCAAAAGAAAGAAGTAATACAGACGTAACAGATAGGCTAAACAAAATCACCTTGTAGGTTATTACAGCAATGCTACTTTCATTTGGGCGACCCTTATAATTGACTTAAAATTTTGCGAAATTATTAACTAATTGACTTTAAATATTAAGCTGGCGTAAATTAATGCTACAATGATAAAAGATGGAGTGGGCTGCGTCGGGACACAGCCGTTTTTTTAAGCCGTACAAAGCGTCAGTGTGTCCACATGGTGGATAAAAAATAATTTTGTACAACACAGTTGAAAAAATTTAATTTCACACATGTTTTTACAACGAATATTGTCGTAACATTTTATAAGTATTATCATATCGGTTGTCCCAAAAAAGACCGACGATTTGAAAAATCAATTAAAGAAAAACGGAAGACGATAGAAATGTACGGTTTGCTGCATTCTGCTTAGGTAACTAGGGAATTTATTCTGACCAATTTTCAAAATTAGTTACAAAGCTCATCAATAGATGGCGTTGCTGTTCTGTACGCATTCCGTCCTTTCAGATCGGTATTATTTCTACATCCTAGCGTATGTTTCGAAAATGGTTTATTCGCTGGAACAGCGTATTTTTATTGTTTTGGAATGGCTGCAAACGGTGGTTATTTTGAAAACATTGTTTTATAGTTTTTTCTAGCCATCAGCGCCATCTGTTGATGAACTTTGTAACTAATTTTGAAAATTGGTAAGAATAAATTCCCTGGTTACCTAAATAGAATGCAGCACACCGTACATTTCTATCGCCATCCGTTTTTCTTTAATTGATTTTTTAAATCGTCGGTCATTTTTGGGATACCCGGTATCATAAATTGTGCAGTATTTGTCTACTATTCTAACATTTTGTTCTGCAGTATTTTTAAACCGTGTACTCCACACTATGTGCGAATTCGCACCGACCGAAATTTGAAATGTCGGCGTTTTTTGAAAAGATGCTTTCATTAATTTTAATTTTTCATTGACAAAATTAAATTTTTGATAAAAATAAGTATCACAAGCATAAATCAACGACTTTGTGAATTTTAATTTATGAACTAAAACCTTTAACAACGTTTTAATGCACAAATACATACAAACATGGTACACAAAAAATCACATACGACCGTTTCGTGGATTCCTGGATCCCCTTTCTCAGTGCGGAAAAAAAAAATAATTAAAATGGGTTCAAAGAACCCTGGTTATAGCCCCGAGTACTGGCTCGATTGAAAAGTCCAAAGCAAGAGTTTATATAACTTAAAGAAAATTAAGTTTTTTTTTTCTTTAAGTTATATAAACTCTTGTGTTGTTTCTTTAAGTAATATAAACTCTTGCTTTGACCGTTTCAATCAAGCCAGTACTCGGGGCTATAACCGAGGGGTTCTTTAAACCTCCTTTTTTTTTCTTTTTTTTCTCGCACTGAGGAAGGGGATCCAGGAATACTCGAAACGGTCGTATGTGATTTTTTGTGTGTGCCATGTTTGTACGTATTTATGCATTAAAACGTTGTTAAAAGTTTTACGCTGTTGAAATTACGGAATCCCAAATCTCATTAGCGTGGAGTGCGGAGGTGCTGAACCCAAGTTTGGAGTCTACGAGTTAAATTAAATGACAAAGAATGTCCCTATACATTTTAAATATTAAATATTGAAATTATATTTATAAACCTTTTTTAAAGCGGAAAAAGACAAAAGAAATGATAACTCAAAAGTTGTGCTTACACAAAGGAAGCCGCAGCCAGACTAAATTATTATGCGCTGCCGAACCTACTTTTGTGACTAAACTTTGCACTATCCCTACATTAGTCGATGACGTCAGCGCAAAGTTAATTAGTACTTAAACATGATTTGTATAACGCTCTTTAGAATGCAACATAATCATTTCAAATGCCCATCTAATATTAATAGTTTTAACGTTATTACATTTTTCATGATACACACGAGTTAAGTGTGACATCCCCCCCCCCCCCAGTTTCAAAACGTAAGACCTATTCTGTGTCAAAAAATAAAGAAGCTTACCTACGATTTAATTTCCCACACTCCAATTCATTCACATTAATATAAAAATTTTAAAATATCATATTATTTAAATTATCGCAAAGTCAATTAGTACTTAAACATGATTTGTATAATGCTCTTTGAGATTCAACATCATCATTTCAAATGCATCTAATATTAGTAGTTTTAACGATATTAAATTTTTCATGACACACACGAGTTAAGTGTGACCCCCCCCCCCCCTAGTTTCAAAACGTAAGACCTATTCTGTGTCAAAAAATAAAGAAGCTTATCTACGATTTAATTTCCCACACTCCAATTCATTCACATTAATATAAAAATTTTAAAATATCATCATATTATTTAAATTATCGCAAAGTCAATTAGTACTTAAACATGATTTGTATAATGCTCTTCGAAATGCAACATCATCATTTCAAATGCATCTAATATTAGTAGTTTTAATGTTATTAAATTTTTCATGACATACACGAGTTAAGTGTGACCCCCCCCCCCCCCTAGTTTCAAAACGTAAGACCTATTCTGTGTCAAAAAATAAAGAAGCTTATCTACGATATAATTTCCCACACTCCAATTCATTCACATTAATATAAAAATTTTAAAATATTGTAAAGAATTTGAGCTTCGACATCCAGCTGCACTATGTGTCATTCTAGCATTTCCTGTGAGTGCACTTAACTGCATACCTTCCCTCGCTATTTTTGCCTTGAAGACTAGCAGACGCCGAATTCTATTGTACTGTGAGCGGAAAGTTCGGACAGTGATGAAGTGGTAAGGCGTTACCCAAAAAGGGGTCTTATGCTTTGATCCTTGCCGAGTTCGTGGGGAAGAGTTCATCTGCGAAAGAAGCGATCTCTGCACACGATTTTTAGGTTTGCGCCCGAAACTTTGCCCTTTGTCTTAGAACGTCCAATGACGGACTTAGTGAAAACGAAACAGAGGGATCTCAAGGCTGCTAAGAGGCTGGAGAGTTTCGAGGGGCCCGCCTCGACAAAGCCCCCGCCCCCAGAAGAAGTTCTGCGAGAATGAAAAAGTGAGAGAGGACAGTTTTTGGAGAGATCGAAAAGGAGAGTGTTGACTCTCTGGAGAAGGAAAAAGGAAACGTCAGTTTCCAACTCAGCGTGGTGTAAGCGCTAGTGAGGTCCGACCTCTAGAATTGATACAGCAGGTATCCGGTGAAAATCCCAGCGAAGTGAAAAAGCACACCAAGTGCGAGAGTGAGAGTTCTTAGACTCAGAATTAACGAGTATTAGTAGATCTTCCGAAGAGAAGGAACGGACGAGCCTTGGTCCGAATGAACTTTGTTTTGTAGTCACGACTGTCTGTAATGTTTAGAGACTTTTGTTTGTTTCAGTTACACTTGGAGTCAAGAGGTCATTAATTTATAAGCGATTGACTCACGAAAAATAATTAAATGCTGTATTGACGTCTTGTATATATTTTTCATTAGAATTAACATTGTTATACAATAAAATTCTATTTTCTAATTTATGCGAGAAATTCTCTGTGCCAACGATCCGATCTCGCTACCACTCACCATCTTTTATCGGGTCGGTATAGAGGAGTTACAACAACTGGTGGCTTGCGGTGATGGATTAATTAGCAAAAATTAATGACATTCTCTAAAGACAAAGAGTGGACTCCGAAATTTAAATCATCAAAGTGCTCCAAGAAAGAGTCTCCTTGTGACTTGTGACCTGAGTCTCCTTAGACGCCCCTGTGGATCAACACAGCATCAGAAAGAGTAATCTACCAAGAATTCTGGAGAGTGTTCCCCCATCCGGAAGAGTCCCCATCCGAAAAGTGTGATAGAGACCCCCGTCTGTGCTCCTGAGAATCTCTGAAGTCTGTGCTTCTGACGCCCTGAAAGACTCTTAGTAATGGAGGTAAGCTCTTTTTATACTCAGAGTGGCTTTAATTGTTATTAGTGTTTGTATAGGTGTTGTAGGCTTCAAAAAAAAAAAAAAAGTTGTATGTTTATTTTTGTGAGAGTAAATTTTTGAGAAATTTTTCCGGTAGAAAAAAAAAAAGCATTATGAGATATTTCCGATATAACTGTAACTTATTTAATAGACAAATTTTGTAGTTAAAAATTAAATTATTGTTGAATTAATTTAATGCAAACTGAGAGTTGTGCAGTGTTACAAAATTTTAGCTGAATCTATAAATGAGAGTTCATTGAAAAAAAAAAAGTATCGAACGCATTTCATATTTTAAGATAACAGAGTTGATTTTATATGTTTTTTGTGAATTATTCTAAATCTTTTAAGAGTGGATGCAGAGATTAAGACCACCATTGATTAAAAGAGAAAGGAATTGAATAAGACTTTTGCAATTTAAAATATTTTTACTGTGCTTTTTGAAATTGAAATTGTTGTTTTGTGTAAAATTGATCCCATATGTATTTTATAACCAAATACCAAGGTGAATGTGGACGATAGGACAGGGTTGCTTAATTTTATATGTTGCATATTTCTTATATATTATTGTTATGCGTACTTTTTATGAGTGCATATTTCAGTATTATTTTGGTGCACTTGGTAGAAATTACATTTAATCTTATTGTATTGTTTTATAATTGTGGGAAAGATAATTTCTAATTTTAAACTTTAAAAATGTCGGAGCTTAAATATTTTAGGAAAGCTGATTTGCAAACGTTAGCTTGCGAATTTGAGGTCATTTTAGAAGAGAATGATACAGTACCGAAAATTATAAAAAAAATAGAGTCGTCAGAGGGATTTGATAAAGAGCTAGCCTTAGCGCAAATTAAACTGTTAGAAAAAGACAGGGAAAATAAATTATTGACAGAGAAGGAAGAGAACGATAGACTTCAAAAAGAGAAAGAACGCGAACATGAGTTAGCTATGTTAAAAGCGACACAAGAGTCAGATGACCGGAGTACCGCATCCAGTAGCATCTCAGTTAGAACGAATCATTTACCCCTAAAAACAATTATGCATCGCGTTGATGAAAAGAATTCGGATATTTCGTTGTTTTTGAATTTATTCGAGAGACAGGCAAAAAAATGTAATCTAAATTCGGATATGTACTACTATTTGTTGGGTAATCGCACTCAGAAATTGTTAGAACAGGCGAAGAAAAAATCCGAATTGATGAATGCAGTTTTGACACGCGCTCAAACGAGAGAAAAGTATGGCCCAGCTCCGAATCCGGTAAATAAACAAATTGTGATTTCCGAGGAAGAAAAAGAAGAGGATATTTCTAGCGGGAATGTTGAAGCGGAAACTTTGAATTCCGAGGAAGAAAAAGAAAAAGAAATTTCTAGCGGGAATGTTGAAGCGGAAACTTTGAATTCCAAAGAAAAGGGTGGGGAGATAGATAATCCCATTGAGTTCGATAGTTTAGACAAAGGTTTGCTGCCATTATTGATCGAAGACGGATTTATGGATCTGGCAAAGATAAACGAGGTTAAGGATTTAGAAAGTGTTATTGAGTTGCTTGGTGTAGATAAGGGATTATCGCCTTCGTCGATATATGAGAACTCTTCGATCTTAGCAAACATTGAAAGAGGGGTTAGTAAAATGGAACATGACAGGTATCCATCATTCGAAGAGATTAGAGGGAAAGGGGAAATTGAAGAAACGCATTGTAATGCGGGAAATTCTTTGATAGTAGCAAAAGCCAGAGAAAATCGCGTGAATGTGGGGAAGCAGGTGCTTGTCCCATTGCCTTATCAGGTAGATATTTTTGGCGCGTGCCTAGAAAAAGTGTCATTACACTTAGGGAAAGTTAAAGGAAATGTGTCAAAATACTTGGACTTTGGGAAAAGATTGATAAGCGTTTTAACTACCGCATTTCTAAAAAGGTTCGGTGTTAAATTGAAAAATCCGAGAGTGTGTCGCACAATAAGCGATAGTATTGCATGTTGGCATCGAAAAGTTAGAAAGCTTTTGAAAGCGTTAGTATTTGGAGAATGGATAAGAGAAACGGAGGAAAATAAATTCGTGAAGGGATGTGTGTTTAATCTCACGAACAGGTTAAAAAGAGGTCGAGTTTTAGCCGTTGAAAATGTGTCAGAAAAACGAGAAAAGAGGAAATTTTGGTTTGACAGAAAGGCGGTAAAACGGAAGCTTAATGTGAAAGATGAGGTTTTAGTTTTAACTACCAGAAAGCCAATTAAAATGTCAGATAGTCGGATAAGGCCGGGAAGAAAGAAGTCAATAATTACGGAAACAAATTGTATTGTGAATGTTCCTGGGAGGCGACAGAAATCCCAGATTTCTCACTTGAGTTTAGTAAAGCCTTACAGAAAACAGGTGGAGTTAGCAGATATCTTAACGCGGGAAATAAACGCACTTGAGGAATTCTGTTTACCGTATCTAGATGATATGGCGATTTTTTCAGATGGTTGGAAGGACAATATGCGTCATCTAGAAACAGTATTAAAAAGGGTTAATGACGCGAAACTAAAAATCAAATTGGCGAAATGCAAGTTCGCTCAGAAAACCGTAAAATATCTTGGGCATATTGTAGGTGAGGGTAGACGGAGGCCAGCTGAGGCGAAAGTAAGGGCAATTAAGGAATTACCGGTTCCGAAATCGAAAACTGAAATTCGTAGATGTTTGGGAATGGCTGGATATTATTCCCGGTACATAAAAGATTATGCAGTGATTGTAGAACCATTAACGAGGGCGCTTAAAGGGAAAAATAAAAAAGAAAAGATTGCATGGAGCGACGAAATGGGAAAAGCCTTTGAGACTTTGAAAGTGAAACTTACTGAAGAACCGGTGCTTTACGCTCCTAATTTTCAGAAAGAATTCATAGTACAAACTGATGCTAGTGACTTAGGTATTGGCGTGGTTTTGGCTCAAAGAGAGGGATCGGAAGAGCACCCCATAATATATTTAAGTCGAAAATTTACTGATAGTGAGAAAAGTTTCTGCGCCACTGAAAGAGAGTGTGCAGGGATCATTTTTGCGATAAAAAAGTTAAGGCATTATATTGATGGACAAAACTTTTCTATCGAAACCGATCACAATCCTTTGGTGTTTCTAAAAAGAAATTCTGGAAATAATCCCAGATTATTAAGGTGGTCCTTAGCTCTGCAACCTTATAATTATGCCATTTCTCATCGCGCAGGCAAAGACATTCCGCATGTTGATTGTCTGAGTCGAGTTTAAGGAGATTTCTTGATAAACTTTTGTATATAATTATTTTAAGATTTTTTATTTTTTATTTTTTATTTCACTGTGTTTTATTTCATTCTATGTTCATGATTTCTTATCAGAGCGCGAAAGAAAAAAAAAAAAAAAGGAAGGTAGTATTATCTTATTCATGTATGTTTTATTTCTTGCCACTCTGATGTAATTTGAGCTTGCAATTCTTTATCCGACTCTTAGAGATTCTTAGTGTTTCACCCTTAAGAATCGTTTGAGGAGGAGGTGCTGTAAAGAATTTGAGCTTCGACATCCAGCTGCACTATGTGTCATTCTAGCATTTCCTGTGAGTGCACTTAACTGCATACCTTCCCTCGCTATTTTTGCCTTGAAGACTAGCAGACGCCGAATTCTATTGTACTGTGAGCGGAAAGTTCGGACAGTGATGAAGTGGTAAGGCGTTACCCAAAAAGGGGTCTTATGCTTTGATCCTTGCCGAGTTCGTGGGGAAGAGTTCATCTGCGAAAGAAGCGATCTCTGCACACGATTTTTAGGTTTGCGCCCGAAACTTTGCCCTTTGTCTTAGAACGTCCAATGACGGACTTAGTGAAAACGAAACAGAGGGATCTCAAGGCTGCTAAGAGGCTGGAGAGTTTCGAGGGGCCCGCCTCGACAAAGCCCCCGCCCCCAGAAGAAGTTCTCCTGCGAGAATGAAAAAGTGAGAGAGGACAGTTTTTGGAGAGATCGAAAAGGAGAGTGTTGACTCTCTGGAGAAGGAAAAAGGAAACGTCAGTTTCCAACTCAGCGTGGTGTAAGCGCTAGTGAGGTCCGACCTCTAGAATTGATACAGCAGGTATCCGGTGAAAATCCCAGCGAAGTGAAAAAGCACACCAAGTGCGAGAGTGAGAGTTCTTAGACTCAGAATTAACGAGTATTAGTAGATCTTCCGAAGAGAAGGAACGGACGAGCCTTGGTCCGAATGAACTTTGTTTTGTAGTCACGACTGTCTGTAATGTTTAGAGACTTTTGTTTGTTTCAGTTACACTTGGAGTCAAGAGGTCATTAATTTATAAGCGATTGACTCACGAAAAATAATTAAATGCTGTATTGACGTCTTGTATATATTTTTCATTAGAATTAACATTGTTATACAATAAAATTCTATTTTCTAATTTATGCGAGAAATTCTCTGTGCCAACGATCCGATCTCGCTACCACTCACCATCTTTTATCGGGTCGGTATAGAGGAGTTACTACAATATCATCATATTATTTAACTTATCGCAAAGTCAATTAGTACTTAAACATGATTTGTATAATGCTCTTTGAAATGCAACATCATCATTTCAAATGCATCTAATATTAGTAGTTTTAATGTTATTAAATTTTTCATGACACACACGAGTTAAGTGTGACCCCCCCCCCCCTAGTTTCAAAACGTAAGACCTATTCTGTGTCAAAAAATAAAGAAGCTTATCTACGATTTAAGTTTCCACGCTCCAATTCATTCACATTAATATAAAAAAATCAGTGATAGTATTGAAATATCATTTCTTTTTTAATCAACTTATCGATATATTAATCATTGACCGGATAATCTTTTCAACTTATAAAATACATATAGTAGAAACATGTCATAATGTTACATTTTTCAAATACAACACTGATTACTTATCTTTTAATCAGCTAAGGTTTGTTACAGCTGTTTTTTGAGAAAAATATTTACACAGATTTCAGATAATGATATCAGGCTGAATTTTATATTTTGCTTTAAAACGCGATTATGAAATTGAATTATATAACCTAATTCGGTTCTGGGAATGATATATCCTAATTTGTCCTAACTTAATTACGGTTTACGAGTCTCAACATTCCATGGTATTGCATTCACATTAAAGGGAAATTTAAGTGATGTTACTGGAATACAATTTTTTTTTTATATTGAGTTTTCGATATGTTAATCATTAATCGTGTGATATTTTTAACTTATAGGATATCATAAAAACATATTATAAATCAAGTCTGGTTATTTAACTATTAATCTACTGAAGTGCAAGTCCCAGGACTTTTCCAATTATAATAATTAGTAAACTATGTACAATAAAAATATGCGGTTTTCAAAGAAATGCTTAGAAACATGTCGCATTTTTGGAGAAACCCATGGCTTGAGTCGCTCTCTTTTGCACAAAAAGCCTTCAAGATCTTCAGATCTTACACCTTGTGACTTTTGGTTATGGGGATACTTAAAGTCACATGCCATCCATTATCTTACGCCCAGTTTGAAGATACTATGCGCCATTATGTTTCAGGGATACATTTTGTAATGAATGCTCTTCAATTCTGTGCGAGCTGTTTTTAATCGTGTGACGGCTTTACTAATGGGAGTCACATTGGAAAGTTCTTACATTTAGAGACTGATTAGTTCTCCATAACCTGTATTTTTACCAAAGATAAACGTTATTCTAAACTGAAGCGCCACCTGTTAGTCAAAAATGCAACTATTATATGTATATATATATATATATATATATATATATATATATATATATATATATATATATATATATATATATATATATATATATATATATATATATATATATATATATATATATATATATTTTTTTTTTTTTTTTTTTTTTTTTTTTACATTACGAGTATAAACAAAAATCAGACATATTTCTAAGCATTTCTGTGAAAACTTCATATTTTTATTGTACATAGTTTACTAATTATTACCATTTAAAAAATTCCGGGACTTCCGGATTACCCATGATCCAGAAATCACAAGACTTTTAAAAACTTAATAATTAGTAAACAATCAACAATAGAAAGATGTGGTTTTCATAAAAATGCTTAGTAACTTGTAAGATTTTTGTTGATAATGCAAAAATAGTTATAATAGTTAATACTTTGGCCAACAGGTGGCGCTGAAGTCGAGGACATGGTTTTGAAACAGTATAGCACAGCTCATTCAGAAGAAATAACCAGTGTCTAATGTTACAACAATGTTACAACTTTTCGATGTGACGCCCATCCTTTATAAGTACAGCCGTCAGCATTGAAAAGCATTTCAGAGGATATTCCTGAAACATGATGGCGTATAGAATATCTTTCAATTAAGCCAGTGACATAGGCCGATCTTTGTACACGTGCGACTTCAAGTAGCCCGGTAACCAAAAGTCACAAGGTGCAAAATCTGGACACCTAGGAGGTCTTTACTTTAGAAAAGAACAACTCAGGACACGGTTCTCTCCAAATGTCGATGTCCAGATTTTCGTGACAGTAGTAGAGATGTGCGGAGGCGCTCCACCCTGCATGAATGTTATGAGATGGAGCACTTGTCTTTTTTTCAAGGGAGCGGTGAACTTTTTTCTTTAAAAGTATTGCATATTGCTCACTTGTGTATAAATGTACTTCCGTCGATCTCCTTGAATCGAAAGGGACCAGTGACGAAAGAAGCTGTGAACTCGTACCGCATTATCATGTTTAGGTTATAAAAATAGGTTTTTCCACCAATGTTTGTGAGTTGATGTTTAAGTTTTTGTTTTGGATACCTCTGCAGAATTCGCGGCGCGCGGCGTTTCGCGTGATGGTCCTTGCTACGTCCCTTTTATACCGAGACAGTTGCGGAAATAGAAAAAAATATATACAATACAAAAAACTAATTAAACAATACAATATATTATACAAAAACTTAAAAGTTGAGGCTATAAATACTCATACATACTTAAAAAAATAAGACAAATGCATCATATACATTGTATTTAATTGCATTTCATAAAACACTATATTTTATATTACATAAGTTAAAGCATATGAAACGGTTCTTTATTTTCCCATTTAGCAGTTCATTACATCGCCGATACCTTTTTGAATATTCACGAATTTTCATGTGCTTTTTATAGAAGTTTCCATCTATAGTTTAAGCCCAAATTAAGAAAGAAAAAAATGTGGTACTATTCGCTTCCGCCTAATTAAAAAATATTTCATACAAATCCTCATATTTTATCAAATATTTAATACTTTTTAATGTGCATTATAATGGTTCTGAATGTTTAATGTTGAAAATCAGGTATGTTTAAAACAAAATAATAAAAAAGAGAATAAATTAAAATAAATGTTTATATCATCATGAATATATATATATGCTATTTTATACAAATGCATACAAACGTTGTACAGGGCATATGAAATCATCTGTTATATCTACAGATCATTTCAAGCTTTTCATGATGCAGGATAATGGCAAGTATTATTTTTTATACAAATGCGTACAAACGTTGTACAGGGACTATGAAATTATTTGTTACAGCTGCAGTATTTAAAGAATTTCATGATACAGGATGATCGTAAGTATTATTTTTTATACAAATGCGTACAGACGTTTTACAGGAAAAATGAAATAATTTGTTACAGCTACAGTTCATTTCGAGCTTTTCATGATACAGGATGATCGCGAGTATTATTTTTGATACAAATGCGTACAAACGTTGTACAGGGACTATGAAATTATTTGTTACAGCTGCAGTATTTAAAGAATTTCATGATACAGGATGATCGTAAGTATTATTTTTTATACAAATGCGTACAGATGTTTTACAGGAAAAATGAAATAATTTGTTACAGCTACAGTTCATTTCGAGCTTTTCATGATACAGGATGATCGCGAGTATTATTTTTTATACAAATGCGTACAAACGTTGTACAGGGACTATGAAATTATTTGTTACAGCTGCAGTATTTAAAGAATTTCATGATACAGTATGATCGCAAGTATTATTTTTTATACAAATGCGTACAGACGTTTTACAGGAAAAATGAAATAATTTGTTACAGCTACAGTTCATTTCGAGCTTGTCATGATACAGGATGATCGCCAGTATTATTTTTTATACAAATGCGTACAAACGTTGTACAGGGACTATGAAATTATTTGTTACAGCTGCAGTATTTAAAGAATTTCATGATACAGTATGATCGCAAGTATTATTTTTTATACAAATGCGTACAGACGTTTTACAGGAAAAAATGAAATAATTTGTTACAGCTACAGTTCATTTCGAGTTTTTCATGATACCGGATGATCGCGAGTATTATTTTTGATACAAATGCGTACAAACGTTGTACAGGGTCTATGACATCATTTGTTACAGCTGCAGCATTTAAAGCGTTTCATGATACAGGATGATCGCAAGTATTTTTTTTTTTTTTTCGGTTCAATTTATTGTCAGTCTCTAAAATGTCCCCTATATTAAATTTTTATGAAACATATGAAGTCCTACATGTACTTTATATTGCCCAAGTTTAAGAACAATTAGTTGATTTATTTGAGGAATTAAATAAATATTTGACAAAAATTTTAAATTGGAATTGTCTGTTGATTTTAGGTCATATAGTGTATTAAAGAATATTTTTTTAAATGTATTTGATGGAAAATTTTGAAACACGTAAAAATAAAATTTGCGTGATTTGGTAAAGTTAATATTCACAGAATGTTTCTTGTGTTCGAACACTTATTTATATTTTCTAAATACAAATATTGTATAGTTTAATAATTATAATAAACATATACGATATTCTTTTAATTTTTGCAAATCCGAAATATAGAGTAGATATCACAGGCACATGCAAAGGTCGTTTCGAATTTTCTGAAACCAAAAGATTTATAAATTACTGAAAATTTTACAATATTCCTTGCATTTTTCAATACCGGAAAGTATTAGTTCAAAATCACACAAAAATATTAATATTGAACTTTGTAAAACATTGGAGAATGTTTGAAAAATGTAAAGGAAATACATTTTACTTAAATTTTTTGAATACCAGATGCGGAATTCTTAAGATTTTAATTTAATGTTTACAAAATATTCATTTCGACTTTAAACTTTCGTTTCAAATTTTCTGAAAGCCAATGATTTATAAATTACTCAAAATGTTACAAAATTATTTGCATTTTTTCAATACTGGAAAGTATCATTTCAAAATCACGCAAAAATATTAATCTTGAACTTTATTTGTAAAACACTGAAGAATGTTTGAAAAATGTAAAGGAAATGCATTTTACTTATTTTTTTTTAATACCAGAAGACGGAATTCTTATGATTTTGTTAAATTAATGTTTACAAAATATTAATTTCGATTCCAAACTTTCGTTTCGAATTTTCCGAAAGCGAATGATTTATAACTTACTCAAAATTTTATGAGATTTTTTTCAAACCTGGAAACAGGAGGTCAAAGACACATACAAACGTAAGTCATGAACTCTATTGAAGAGTATTATAAATTCTTTCAAATAAAAGTATTGAAATTCGAACACTTTTATTTTTTTTTTTATCTTTCTGCACTTACGGAAAATCGGGTTTCTTTGTCGAAAAATCGGGCGATAAACTTTTAATCGGTAAAAATAAAAAAATCATAAAGTTATGAGAATATTTCCACATGTTTCAAACTGAAGGTTAAATGTATAAATTTCAGTTGAAGCTTACAGTTCGGTTGAAGTTTTAAAATTTTTCTTCGGCATAATGCTCTGGTTTCTGATATCTGCAATCTGTATAGATCTTGTTTGGAGTCATGGAGCTCTGTATGAACCCCCAGGTCGCTCTTCTATGTGGAGGTTTGGATTTGATACTGAACGAAATGATGACGATATGGAACTATTTTGTGGAGGAATAACAGTAATTATTTTTAATGATGTTACAATTATTTTCAGTATTCTTGTTTTATTAGTTCTGCTTTTTTCTACAGTTGTTATTGTTATAATTATTGTTGTAATTATTATTATTAAGTGTCATTACAATTATTATTAATAATATTAAGGGAAATTTATCATTATTAATTATATTTTTATTATTTTTATAATTGTAATTATTCTTATTTCCAGTATTATTATTGTTAAAATTACTATTATTATAATTATTTTCATATTACTGCTACTTTTATTCATTTTGTTTTGCAGTTGTTAATATTTCTATATTTTTTATCATCATTATTATTATTATTATTATTATTATTAGAATTACTGTTATAATATTTAGCCAGAATACTATTTTATTACTAGTATCGCCCGTATTACTATTGTCGACTTTATTATTATTATTATTATTATTATTATTATTATTATAGTCAGAATTACAGTTATTATCGTCAGCAGTAATACTATTTTATTATTGGTTTTGTCCTTATTACTGTTGTCGATTATTATTATTATTATTATTATAGTCAGAATTACAGTTATTATCGTCAGCAGTAATACTATTTTATTATTGGTTTTGTCCTTATTACTGTTGTCGATTATTATTATTATTATTATTATTATTATTATTATTATTATTATTATTATTATTATTATTATATTGCGTACAATCAATAATAAAAATGATATTGCAAAAGGAACTCTTAAAATTCATTATAAAGATAAGATTTCGTAAAGGAATTTATGTTAATTTTACGTATGACTTATCTTTAAATATTTTTTAGGTATGATTTATTTCGTTAATTATTACACTTAAGAGCATAAAGAATTAATCTAAAGACAGTCAGACATATTTATATTCATAAAATATATTTTAAGTAGTTTTTCTCAATAGTTAAAACAGAGAAGATGTCCAACAAATAAATGAACGTTAAAGATATAGAATTCTTATAAAAAGGAGGAATTTCATGCTTCTTTCATCAATTACGAAGCACTTTTTTGCTGCATTTTTATAATATACGATAGTGACTGGTTGCATACAAAAATTTGTTGCTAAAATTTAAAAAAGTTTCAAATTGAAGATTAAATGTACAAATTTCAGTTGAAGCTTACAGTTCAGTTGAAGTTTTAAAACTTTTCTTCGGCATAATGCTCTAGTTTCTGATATCTAACAATCTGTATAGAACTTGCTCGGAGTCATGGAGCTCTGTGTGAAATCCCAGGTCGCTCTTCTATGTGGAAGTTTGGATTTGATGCTGAACGAAATGACGACGATATGGAACTATTTTCTGGAGGAATAACAGTAATTAATTTTAATGCTATTACTATTTTCAGTATTCTTGTTTTATAACAGTTATCATTGTTGTATTTATTATTATTAAGCGTCATTGGAATTATTATTAATAATATTAATGGTAATTTATTATTATTATTATTATTATTATTATTATTATTATTATTATTATTATTATTATTATTATTATTATTATTATTGCTAAAATTTCTATTATTATTATTAGTAGTAGTAGTAGTATTTTCATTAATAATATTGCTAAAATTTCAATTATTACAATTATTTTCATATACTCTTCAATTATCGCTGCTTTTATTATTTCATATTTCTGTAGTTGGTAATATTACTACTATTACTGTTATTATTAGTAATATCGAGATTAATTTAATATTATTATTATAGTTATTATTGCTAAAATTTTAATCATTAAAATTATTTTCATATTCTTTTCAATTATTGCTACTTTTATTATTTTAATTTCTGTAGTTGTTAATATTACTACTATTACTGTTATGATTAATAATACTGAGATTAAATTATTATTATTATTATTATTATTATTATTATTATTATTATTATTATTATTATTATTATTATTATTATTATTATTATTATAAGAACAAAACAATTTAGAGGTCTTATAAAAAGAAAGAGAATCATCCTCCTTTCATCAATTATGAATTATTAATCGCTTTTTTCCGCATTTCTATAATATGTTGTATCGACTGCTCACATACAAAAATTTGTTGCTGAAATTCAAGAAGAAAAGCAAAATTATAAAATACTAAGACTCTATCCGCATATTTCAAACTGAAGGTTATATTTATAAATTTCGGCTGAAGTGAACAATTCGGTTGAAATTTTATTTTTTTTCTTGACTTAATGCTCTGGTATCTGATATTTAATCTTCTATGTTGCTCTTCTCTGTGGATGTTTCAATTTAAATTAGGAAAAAATAAATAGGTCAAGTACGAGTATAACTCCCGCTCAAGCGTACGTTGAATTTATTAATTACTATTTATTAATTAATAAACTTTTACCACCCCTATTTTTTTTTCATAATTGTAGCTTCAGTAGATTCGGAAAAAAAGAAGGGGAGGGGATATATTTTTTCAATATACTTTCAACGATATCTCTGAAAATATAATACCTAAAACTAAAACAAATACATTTTTGAGTTCGATGTTGCCAGATCGTTCGAACGATACCCTACACGATATATAAAAAATAATTTTTTTTTCAAGTAAATTAATTAATATCTCGGCTAATTACTGACAATTTTTTCCGAAAATCATAATCAAATATCCTTGGATGATTCTGCGTCGATAGATACCTCGAGTGTCCACAAACTACCCCGATGACTGCCCGAAAAATAAAGTTTTTGTGCAACAGAAAAATGCGTTTTTCTCAAAAACTATGTTACCTAGGAAAATTGGTATAGTTTTTCTGCAAGGTTTAAATAAACTACTACTAACCCTATTTTTTTTCATAATTTTAGTTTCAGTAGATTCGGAAATAGGGGAGAGGGGACATATTTTTTGCTGTGTATTTTCGACGATATCTCTGAGAAAACAATATTTAAAATTAAAACAAATATAGTTTTGAATTCGATATTACAAGATCTTTCACGCGATACCCTACATGATATACAAAAAGAAAACTTTTTTTTTTCAAGTAACTTAATTAGCCCCCTAAATTTTTCCTAAACATATTTGTGAATGACTAATAATCTGAAGATATGTAGGTAAAAAGGCTTTATAACCTTCCTAAGTTTGAACTTTCCATGTCCAATAGTTTACAAGAAAAGGGGCTCTGACAGACAGACAGACAGACAAAGTAGTGTTATTATAATTGTTCCGTTTTTTACTTTTTAAGTACGGAACCCTAAAATATGACAACAAGCAATAACAATAATTTTATTACTGCTGTTACTCTTATTTTTTTTATTCATCTTTAATTGTTACTACTTTTACTATTAGTGTTACTATTATTTTTATTATTATATACATTACAATTATAAGGGGATTCAACCCAGACTTCTCGGGTTACAGAAAAAACTACCAAGGGTGTAGAACATATGTGACAAGCATTTTTTTTTTTAAGTGAAAACTCTAATAGATTTTTTACATTGAATGCAATTTTTTTTTAGATTTTCTACTAATAACACCAAAAAGAATTAATATATATATAAAACATATATGAGGGGGGTCGGGGCAAGAAAGTGCCAAGCCACATTTTTGGTGAAATAAATCTAACACTGTAATCTGTTGCTTAATATTGTAAATTATAATATCCTACATATAATTTGTTTATAATGTCACTTGGTGGCAGCATATGTGACAAGTTTCGTTTATGCCCCAGATTTTTATGCCCCCAATGAAGATAGATAATTTACAAAAAAGTAATAGTAATATCATTAAAGTAATGCCATATTGTTACTCAGAATATCTCAAATGTTACTAACACATTGGCAAAAAAACTTTAGGTTATATATCATGATTTGAGTATTGGATCAAATTTTCAAATTGAAATATCTCAGAAGTTCAAAAATGTGGGTTGGCACTCTCTTGCCCCTACCCTCTCATATTATGTACTCAAATAAAGTTTTGAAATTTATTAAAAGCTGTACTCTCATATTAGCCACATGTCAGAGGTTAACAGCCTATGAAATCACCAAAGTTTTCCCTACTAACAGCAGCATTTTTTATTCTGATTATTTCAGTGTTTAAGCGCGTAGTTAGATTGCTTACCTGTTAAATTTGTGTTTTATTTACATTATTTTTCTTATTTTATTTATCTATTGATGCAGCTTTAATTTCGTTATGGAATATTAACCGGAAACAAACGCTGACCTATTTATATTGTTTTATGTGCAAACGGGTTAATCTTTCGTAGTCGAGTTGCGCGTGATAGAACTAGATTTAAACAAGAAAAAATCATGCTTGAAAAATATTTCAAAAACCATAAAAAAAAGTAAATTGAGATACAGTTTTCAAACAAATTGCATTTGAAAATGCATTTCGCACCAATTCGACGTTGTAAATATTTAAATTGTACGATGTTTAGAAGTAATTAAATTCGCGAAAAAGGGGAAATGGATTGCTTAAATCGTTGCCACTATCTATGTGACGTCTGAGCTACTTACAGATATGTTTTTGCTTTATAATATAAATTCTTATTATTATAAATTATCATCAGGAGACCGAGCTTTTCTCGGGATATAGTATTTCAGCTAATTTTACCTTTTTTTCGAGTAATTTTACCTACTGCATTAAGATTTCAATTGTACACTATCATTTGAGATTTTTCTCTCTTCTCGACTATGTAAACTTTAAATGTTGTAATTCTTATAGTTTTTGCTGGCGTCTTCTAGGCATGATGTTACGCACACGTTGTTTAAACATAAGGCAGATGAATCAAAGATGGCCATAGTTAAGCTTTGAGGATTTTTTTATAATTTTCTGATTGGGTGTATGTGGCTGAATTTTTTTTTTTTTTGTAAAATTTTACACTTATCTCTAACACATAGCAAGTATACTTTTCTTTGCGAAATAAAATTTAATTACTTTTATAATACAATTTCAAAATTCTAGTTTGTGGGCTACCTTTGGCGCATAGTGTTATAAAGGTGACCCATGTATTGAACTTTTAAAATGTGAAAAAATACTCAGCAAACTATTTTGCTTACTATTATGCTCTGATGATCCTTTCTTTCTTTTGCTATCTTTCGAATTTTTCGTCTTAATCTTCTTAATTTTTACACTAAAAGACCTTGAAGCACTTTTTGTGCACGATAGTTCACGGATTTTCTTCTGGGGTTACTGACTTCTTTTTAGTGATCTCTGGTGTTAACAATAAATGGTAATAAGTTTTCCAGATATTTATGTAGAGATTTTGAAAATCGCCCTTATTATAATGATTTCCACATTTGTTTTCTAAGGTGGCCACCTTGGAAACATGCGTGTGGTCGCTATTTGCACGACGTAAAAGTATTAATATGATAAATGTCTTAGAATTGAAGTAAATGTGGTTAAAGATAAGGAAATAAGCTTTAAGAAAAGGTTTTATAATTCTAAGTTCTAAGAATTTAAACACGTGTAAATTAAAATATCTTATTACCTGGAAATTAGAATGACTACTCCTCAAAAGCGAAATCATCGGATGATCAAGGTGATCTCTTTAAATTCAGCAACGTGCACTGCAGATAGATGATTGACAATGCAGTAGCGCCATTTTTTGATTAAAAATTAAATTAGTTCTACTTTTGAGTTGTGCGCTACCTTAGGAATACTAGCCATCTTTGGTTCACCCACCTTAATACTTATTGAAAAATGCTATTTTTTTCCATTATATTACTTTTGTTGCTTTTACTTGGATTTTATTACTTACTAGATTACTAGTCAGATATTGTTTCTGCTGCTTTCATTGTTCAACACGGTAGTTGTTATAGTCTGTAACCGGCCACCTATGTGAACTAAGTTTTTTTCTAAAAGCAAAAAAATGGAAAATGTATGTAATAACCTAGTAATTAAGTCATATGTTTTGTTTAATTCAGTTTCAAATTCCTTGTAACCATTGTTGTTCAAGTGGTTTGGCAGAAATCTTAAATTTCATTGTTGTAATTTCATTGTTGTAACCATTATTATGACTCTCTATACTGCGATTTATTCTGTTGAGCTGATTCAGATATCAGACCAGATGCTATGTTCAATAAGGTTTACTGGATGAATTAGGTCCTCCAGATTCAACCGAGATGGCTCAGTTGGTAGAGCACAGCCAAGAGATCCCAGGATACATCCCAGGATATAGCCAAGAGATCCTGACCCGGACATTTTTCGTCCAGTTGGAAAAATTACAATTCATTGTTAGCATATATTTCTTTTAATGTGTGTTTGAAATGTCATATTCAAAAGTTTATCAGATGCGGAGTTATTGCAATCTATATTAGGGTCACATGTAATTTTACTGTTTCAAATGTACCTGACCACTTAACGACGAATTGATTGCGAGAATTTGGCTACAGTTTTTTTTTTATGATTGACCAAATTCCCAAGGTGAATCAAAAACCACTGAGAATCTTACACTCACCCCTCTATTTGTGTTGCAATCTTTAAAAATAAATTTTCCTTACATTTCCACTTGCAATTTTAAATTTCCACTTTCTTTATCAGAAACTTTGGGACGACAACAAAGGAAAATGTGGCATTTGTGGTGATGCGTGGGACCTGCCAGAACCCCGGCCAAATGAAGATGGTGGTACTTTCGGAAAGGGTATCGTCGTTAGGACTTACAAATCTGGTCAAGAAATCACAGCCCAAATTAATGTGATTGCTAATCATTTTGGGTATTTTGAATTCAAGTTGTGTCCAGTTCAAAAAGGAGTCAAAGCAACCCAAAAATGCTTAGACAAACATCCCATACCTCTAGCTGACGGATCTGGATATAGATGGGACCTAGGAAGTAGAAAAGGCATGGTTGAAGTTAAACTCAGACTTCCAAAAGGCTTAACTTGCGACAGGTGTGTCTTCCAGTGGCATTGGAAATGTGGTAAGTTTAAATACATGTTTCATAAATTACTGCTTACACTTCCAATAAATGAATTTATTAAACATTTTTTCTTATATAGGAATTTATCCATATATTTTTAAGGTTTCGTTCATCTCATGAAACCCTATTCTTCTCGCTTCTCTGTCTGTCTGTCACAGAGCCGGTTCTCAGAAACTGTATAAGTCACAGACTTGAAATTTTGTTTACTTACAGCTGAATACCTATTGTCAAGCTGAAAATCATAAAATTTTTCAAAAGTCGTATTATTTTAATATAGAGAGATAAAAAAACAAAACAAAAATCTAACAGCATTTCCCTATTAAATTTAAACATTTTTCGTTATAGCAGTGGCCAACAATTAAAAATCCACAATAAAATTCTTTCTACAATAATTAATTTTCTTTTGAAAGATTTCCACGTGAAAAATAAAAATGAAATAAAAAGTTACACCAATTGAAAAAAAGATTAATATGACGTCATATTGGTAATAAAACAGAAATTTTGAAATATTTTTCAATAATACATGAAATACGAGTATGTGTAAGTACAGAAAGCAGGTTAATATGACGTCATAGGAGAATTAAAAAGAATATTGATCTGACGTCATATTGGAAGTTTAACGGACTTTTTCAAATGTTTGAGAATAATACAAAGATAGTATCAATATGAGTAATAAAGAAAGCAAGTAGATATGACGTCAGCAAGTGATAAAACCTCATATACATTTGAGAACGTATTGAATCATGATAAAAACACGATAAATATTGGTATATTTTAACATTTTGAATTTCTCTATACAACATGTTTAATTTTGAAATTGATTTTCTTTTTTTTTAATATCGCATTTAGTTCACATGACAGATATTATTATGACAGAGTATAATAGCGGGCTTCATAAAAAACATGACTTTTTTTTGAGTTATTAAAGAAAGGATAAAGTGTTTTGAAAGGAATATTAAACGAAACCCTTTGTGCGATCTTCGATCACACTTATCCACTTTTTTAATAAGTCTTCGTAAAATAACACTTAGTTTTCCGTCATCGTTTTATCCAAATTTTAGTTTTTGGTGAAAAACGCATGTGCAGAATTAGCCTAAAGCCCTTTAAAAAATATTAAAAAAACCTTAGGAATACAAAAACATATCATTTTTACATAGGAACATAAGGTTGCAAAAGCGACGGAGGACCACTGGAGTGTATTAACGAAAGGAAAAAGAACATAAAATAAAATGTATAAAACGAGTTTAATGTATTAGAGGGTTAGAATAATGCAACAACACAAGTATAACAACACAGTTGTGCATATTCAAGTCCTTTGAATACTTACATTAAGTATTAAAGTACCTTACAAGGCTTTATTTTTTTATGCATGCCACTGAAATACTACAACTACACCGTTCGTCGTTCTAATGTTGTGATTCATACTTGAACCTGTAAACCTGTGTTCAGAGTATGGCAAAATACATCAAAAAGCCATTTTTGATACAAAATACCAAAATGCATTGGTTTTCGAAACTAAAATACAAAATACAAAATACTTTTCTAATTAATAAAATTCCAAATGCGTAATACATGTATTTTCAAATTACATTTAAAATGCAAAATACATATTGTTAATTTAAAAATTACTGTGTATTAGATTGCATTAAGCAAACGCAGAGTACGTTTTCAGAATTTATTAACCCTTTAACGGGCGGTGGTCACAAAAAAGGACATCTAATTTTAATTCCAAAACTGACAAACGGCACCAAGAATATTTAATTAAAATTTTCCTTTTGTTAAGTACCGGAAAATAAGCAAGTTTTTATTTTCTAATGAATTTGTTTGTAATTTCTGGTGTCAGTCCATTATTTCTTCATTTTACAAACATATTTACTCCGCACCGGAAAGGGTTAAAGTGTTTAAAATCATAAATTTTCAAAGTAAAAAAGCAAAACTGATAAAGAAAGTAAACAAGTCAACGGGAGAACAAATTTATATAATAAACAAATAATAATAGATGAAATTTAAAAATGCTTATGGAAATAATAAAATTTTCACAAATAAGATTCTGCTTTATTTAAAGCATACAAATAATGTGAAAAAAAAAATCATTTCAAAACAATGCATAATGCAAAATTATGACTGGAAATTATAATTAGTCTTCAACAGAGCTAATTTGTGAAATACCGAGCCATTTAATAAATTCCTTTTTTGAGAATTTATAACACTCACAAAAGAAAAAAAAAAGTTCGACCAGAGCAATTGTAGGAAGACTTTATTAAACTTTTAAAAAATTTATTTCACTGTAGAGTATGAGTTTATCATTTTCGAATCATTTGATTTATAGGCTAAAATTGTAATATTTCAGGATCTATAACATTTTGAGAGTATGGCGAATAATAATAATGCTGCCACCATCTGCTACAGTTTTATTTTCACCAGACTCCTCTGGTTGATTTTTTGAATACAGTGCCATATTTATTGAAATATTTTGAATACACTTTCCAGTTTCTTTGCAAATCACAGACGACAAACATCATTGGCTCCCTTTACCTCATCATCTTAAGTTCAGATTAAATGTTTCAGCGTTTTTCTAAGCTTTTGATGCTAGGTAGATTGCCAAAGTGTTTCAGCTGTAATTCTGTCAGATTTTTTAGTTTAGTTTTTGTACAGTAAAAATTGTTGGTAATAATTCACACACACACGAAAATAATAATCTCATTTGCACCTCAAAAACGAGCCTGAAATATTGAGAAATGTACAGGGTAAAAGTATTTCCTTGATTACAAAATTTATTCATATCCTCTGTATATAAGCTAGACAAATGAAACTGGTGTCAAAATGTTGGAAAACTAACCAAGTTTTTTTTTTTTTGTGTGTGTGCAGGTTTCCATATGACATGACTGTAGTGTAGCAATGTCAGTGTTCAGGAAACCGCAGATGTTCACAAATCAGAAAAAAGCTCAGTGTGACACTGTCACCAAAAATAATGCAGAGGAACTTGGGAAAAACGTATGGAAAGATGTCGCCCAATGTCAAGAGCATTAAGTCGTCGTATAACAAGTTCAAGACCACATGTACTTTTACTGACGTACCGAGAACTGGCCAACCATCAACCTCAGCTGGACACTGACAATGTTACATTACAGCCACGTTACGGAAACCTGCAACGAAAAAACTTGGTTAGTTGTCCAAGACTTTGGCTCCAGTTTCAGATGTTTATCTCACATGTAGCGGATATGAATAAATTTTGTAATCGGGGAGATACTTTTCTAACTTCCTGTATTTTGAGTATTTCGAAAATTGAAAATACTTGAAAAACGCATTACCAAAATACTTTAGTTTTATCAGTTTAAAATACAAAATACAAATTTATTTAAATACATCTATTTTCGATACTGCCCAATTCTGCTTGCGTTTCGCTATAAATTTGTATTATATTAAACCTAAGTTACATACTTATTGGTATGCTTTTCTTTTGGTTAATTTATTGTCATAGGACTTTCTTTGATTTTGCTACCACATGTTCTTAAGTAAAAATTACTTGTGTTTGTATGCCTAGTTTAACTAAGGATTTTCACTTACCTGACTTATCTTGCATACTTAAGTCATATTTTATGAAAGATGTGGCGTGAAATAAATGGTATTTAGATCAGTTTTCTGAACTCCAGTCAAGAAATTACGGTCAGAATCAAAGTTCTTCATAACTCAATTTGATACTCGGAATTAAAAGTGTGCCCATTTAAAATGGAATGAATGGTAGTCCAATTATGTCTAGGCAGACATCCTATTTCTCGAGCTGATGTATCTGATATAGATTTAACACAGGGAAGAGGAATTATATTTACTTTTTTTGTTACCTGATATAGATTTAATACAGGGAAGAGAAATTATATTTACTTTTTTCCTTTAATTATTATTAAAAATGGTTTTAAACAATATATATAAACTATTTTTGACTTAACCCCTTGACTACCATTTTTTTTTGCTACGCTAACACGCTAAACCCCACCTTGGGCTGCCATCTACCGAGCAAACGGTCAACTACAATCCCAAATGAACGTGAGAGACCAGTTGGACAAGCAGATATGGTTTTCCAAGCTTTTCAGGGACTGCTGTGTCCAGTGGTAATTTTTGAAGTTGCACTGGGACATAGTGTCCCACTGGGAGTCTAAGGGTTAAATATTTAGTAAAATTACTTAATCTGTTTTTCCATTAATTGTAATAACTGAAATGTGAAAACGGAAATGAAAATTTAAACACTGTAATTCAAATTAAGGAAAAAAAATTGTTAAAATTATTTTTTAACTAAAAATTATTTTAAAATAAGTAAATATTAAACAGAATATATATATAAAATTTTTGGATATATTTATATATTATATTCTAATTATCGGTTTATCAATTGTCGATTATTTATGTGGTTTAATGGTTATTATTTACAAAAGATAGTCGTTTTTATTATTATATATGAAAGGATAAAAATAAACCCTTTTCAAAATGCAAAATTAAAATTTAAAATCTCAAAACATTTTTTTCTAACTTATAAATCTAATGCTTAAATCTAATCTGCCCCTGTGATCGTTGTTTCTCAGCCTCACAAATATTACTTTCATCTATCAATTTCGACATCTCTTTAAGTTTTAAAAGTGATGAGTTTGCATTTCTTGCAGCAGTCTGTGGCGTGCAGTTCCCAGGCCTGGCCAAGCCTTGGTGTCGGCATAAGACCCCAGACATCAATCAAAAGCTAATTGACCAATTAAAATAAATGATCCTCCCAATTTGACTCTTTCTCCCTCTGCTGGAAAATATCCTAAATTCTGATTAAAACCTCATGTAAGGTCGAAGAAGACGGATTTTTGGCACATTTGAGCGGTCAGCCAAACCCTCGGCCATGTAGTTCTCAAAATTTAACGTAAATGGCTCGCGGGACCTCCGACTGAACGCGCGAAGATGTCTGTACGAAGAAATGCTTCAATAAACGAGTTCGATCTGTCCAGAGGTCCCGAGTCCAACTTATTTGTATGTTTCTGTAAAGTATTAGTCTCCCAAGTCGTCCCCGGATTAATTCATTACATTTTATAAAGTCGGCAGGATTCGAACCTGCGCGGGAAAATCCCAGCCTTTCTTCCAGAACTTGATAAAGGACAAAATCCACTTGTGTCATGAAAAATTCGGATAGTTTCAGAGTTGTGTCGGCGCAATCGGCCCACGAACAATCTTAGAATATTGCCTGTAATTAATGTGACATTCGATTGGAGAAAGAGAACGATGTTTTTGCACATACCTTTTCAGATAAAAACTCCCTTTTCCTGTTTCGTCGCCTGGCTACACTCGGAAATATCATGACTGCTGAAAAATAATGAGTACCGGGTCTTTATAGTCTTTCAAGAAAGTGCATTTTACCATCATGAACTTTTATTGTGTATAAAAACTAAATATAGTCACCTAAAAAAGAAAAATACTTTTCCCCCCGATGGCCGGTAAAAAAGAACTTTTTTTTTCTCCAACATCAAATTATTTCACTTAGTGTGCTTACTCGCCAGATAACATTCAAATAATTTTCGTATTCATCTGAGAAAAACTGAAAATAAACATCCTTTATGCTGAAATTTATTTGCTATATTTCTGATCCTCAACCAAGAAACTTTTTTTCCCTCACTCTGTTATCGTCAAAAAGAAACTTATCTATATGCAAACCGCATCAATTTATTAACTTTAGACTCACTGAAGATCAAACTGAATCTTTCGAAAAACTCTTTTATACCTCATCCTCAACATATGTAGGTCATAGAGACAGCTGATTTTCAAGATCGCGCAAACTCTGATACAGAACTGAAATATTTATCTGTGTCCTTCGCTATCTGTGCGATCCCGACTTTAAATTTTTGTGGTTAGAACTGAGTAAGAAAAGGAAAAAACATTCAGTTTTCATTTATTTTTTAAATCTTTTTTTTTTCTTTCAGTTGAACAAGTTAAACTAAAGTGGTTCATCATGAACTGAAATGACCACCGAAAATGTTATTTATTTACCTTTAGTGAACAAATAACGTTAATGATCTGGGTCAGAAAAAGCACTGTGTTTTATTTTATTTTATTTTATTTTGTTTGTGTGTGTGGGTGTGTTAAAGCAAATTGGATATTTTAATCCACAGGTAAGTTTTAGTGCTATATAAATTTCCGTCTTAATGGTTTTGTAGAAAAAAGTATAAAGTTTGATTACATTCTTTTTAATTTCTTCATTTAAGTGTTTGAAAGTAACTGATATTTTTTAATTGAAGCTTAAATTTTTTAATATTTTAATAAGTTTTTGTATTAAAAGTAATTAAGCCACACTACAGATTTCTTTTACGTTATTTCTTTTATCAAAAGGTGTTTTGAAAAATCGATTTTGTTAAAATAAGCAATATTTTACTTTATTTATTTGCTTAAAGAATTAATATTAAAGTTATTCCTGGAAATATCAAAAGTTAAAAAAAAAAAAAAAAAAAAAAAAAAAAAAAAAAAAAAAAAAATGCTGTTATCAATGTGTAACTTTTAAAAGTTTAAAAGTAGATTTTTCTAAAATGTGTTAAAGGGATTTTATAAATTTTAAGCAAATTTAAATTTATTATTTTAAAATTTTATTGGCTTTATTTTTCTTGTAAAGTGCAAGTTATTAAAGTTAGAAGAAATTTGAAAATGACCAGCTATGCACATTAAAATTGTGATAAGTTTTGATAACAGTGGTTTCTTTTCTTTTTCATGAGGTGAAGCATACGTGCGATCACCAAAAATAAATGCAGTTGAATTTAATGTTTATGGTATTATAAATAAATGGGTTGAACTAGTTACTTTTATAAATGCTTTCCAGTAAAAAGATTTAAACAGACAACCTTTTTGTTTATTTTTACAACTTTTTCCATATAAGAGTGAAACAGAACAGAAAATAGCTATAAAGCTATGAAATGATACATTTGCGCAGTGATAGTTCAGTGTTTTTATCATTTTATTCACCAAGTATTTTTCATCAAGTTTTTACCCAATTTTTCCAGGTGAATTTTTTTAAAGTTGTAAATATATTTTTTGTATTATTTCTAGATTTTGTGTGTGTTTAATTATTGCCTATTTTACTTATTCATTATTATAGTTAGTTTCTTTTTATATGAAAAAAATATTTTTACACAACTGGTAGCTATACAATTCAAATTGCCAGTAATAATTTTTTTTTATATTTCATGTAAATAAGCATTAATGTTGTATTTTTCCGTACATTTATTCAATATTTTTAGATGTTATATTATTATTTTTGCCATTTCCTCTTGTGCAATTTTATTATCTCTAGCACTTTTTTAATTAAAATGTCACACCCCCATCATTCTCTAAACGACCCCCATATGTTGGTTAAACCCCAACCAGTTTTTAAAGAAAAATTTGAAGGCCCCGTCCTTATCATTTTAAATATTCAAAATAAATTCAATTCATTAACCAATCGGTTTAGGCATGACCTTGGTGAATCCACTTTTACCGTGGTAAGTCCAATAGTGTCTGAATCCACCCATTCAATTTTTAAAGATGACCATGGTTCCATTCCATTAAATCTTTAAGCCCACAATTTTTTTTGTTTTTGAGTTGGTTAAACTCCAACCAAAAACACCCCTGTGCAATCAAAGAGGATTCAGTTATGTACATGTGCAAATGTGGCGACTGCTGACATTTTTGTAAGAATAGATCCATTAGTAAACAAAATTGTCACCAGGTTGCCACGCACTTCTAAAACACTGTCCTTTTTTATTCATATCAGGTTTATTATTTTTTGTTTTATTAATTAATTTTGCCTTTGCCAGTAGTAAAACCCTTAAAAATAAAAATATTTTTGCTATTTGTGTAAAAGCTAGCAAGGAAAATTCAGAGCGTTCTGGCCTCAATCTTAAAGGAAAAATGTTCTGCGATTTATACTTGTCTAGAGCAGGAATTTATTTTTTTTTTTTTTTTTCTTTGAGCTAACAGTGAGATGTAGTTGTAATTTATTATATTGCTGCTCAGATTTATTGATGCCACTGGGGAAAACAAATACACCTCAGTCTGCAAAACAGTAAATTCCATTGCTTACAATTAAATTGCATCTACATCTTCACCCAAAATAAAAATATCATGCTCAATTTTCTTTTTTTTTTTAATTTTTGCTAAAACCTCCTCGAGGTTTAGGATCTGCTAAAACCTCCAAAGGTTTAGGATACAAATAAAACTACTTACCTAACCAGTAGTCCCTGTAAATAAACTCTATATCTTACACTTGTTTTGTCCACACCTGTTTTGTCCATTTTACAGTCCATTTTTAAATATTTGCATAATCTTTTTAATTTTAACAATCTTATATTACTGCAATTTTAATATTTTCACGTTTTGAAAAATGTGAATAAATAATTTCAAGTTTCTTTTTCATAATTTAATATTTTCAAGTATTTGTCTAATGTGAACATGTTGCATATAAAAAACATATTTTTCAATTATTTCAGATATTAGAATAATTTCTTATTTTTCGTATTAATAGTATATGTTTACAGAATTATAATTTTGTACAGAAATATAATTTTATATAAAATTTGGAAAATTTGTGCTGTAAGGACTTGAACAAAAATAGCACAAAAATATCCCGAGACTTTAAAGCCACACAATTATGACCACAAAACTTTAAAACAATATTATTTTGTTATTGTATATATATTCTTTCATATATTCCTTGTGTTAGTATTACACTAGTATATTATTGTTTTCATATATTTCATACGTTTTGTGGTATAAATATTATTTTTCAAGTTTTTAATGTGAAGTTCGGTCAGATTGTCCCGAGAGCCATATCCCAAACCGAGAAGTTTTTAGCATAAAAACATAAGATCTTTCATTTTTCCTTAATTTTTATGCGTCAAAATGTAAACTTTTAATATTTTTCCAGCAGCAAAATTCAGCCCTCACTTTTTACCAATCTTAGTTGTAAATTTAACTTTAACATTAACTTATTTTGAAACATTACTCAATTAAACACTTCTTTTTAACTCACTTTGGCATTCTCGGTCTTCCGGGTGAGCTCCCCCAGTTTTGCAGGCAAATCTGCTGGATCTCATCTTGGAGGGGGGGGGGGGGGATGTGAAAGGATAAAAATAAACCCTTTTCAAAATGCAAAATTAAAATTTAAAATCTCAAAACATTTTTTCTAACTTATAAATCTAATGCTTAAATCTAATCTGCCCCTGTGATCGTTGTTTCTCAGCCTCACAAATATTACTTTCATCTATCAATTTCGACATCTCTTTAAGTTTTAAAAGTGATGAGTTTGCATTTCTTGCAGCAGTCTGTGGCGTGCAGTTCCCAGGCCTGGCCAAGCCTTGGTGTCGGCATAAGACCCCAGACATCAATCAAAAGCTAATTGACCAATTAAAATAAATGATCCTCCCAATTTGACTCTTTCTCCCTCTGCTGGAAAATATCCTAAATTCTGATTAAAACCTCATGTAAGGTCGAAGAAGACGGATTTTTGGCACATTTGAGCGGTCAGCCAAACCCTCGGCCATGTAGTTCTCAAAATTTAACGTAAATGGCTCGCGGGACCTCCGACTGAACGCGCGAAGATGTCTGTACGAAGAAATGCTTCAATAAACGAGTTCGATCTGTCCAGAGGTCCCGAGTCCAACTTATTTGTATGTTTCTGTAAAGTATTAGTCTCCCAAGTCGTCCCCGGATTAATTCATTACATATATATATGATCGCATGGATCAAGTAAGGAAACGTTGTCCACTATTTTTTATTTTTAATGATATTTTTAAGATATTGGATTGCTTTAAGAATGTTTTAGTCTAATTAAATTTCAGAAATTGAAATGGCGAAAAGATAGTTATAATTTAAGCAACAGAATTCAAAGTAAGAAATTATTAACTATTATATATATATATATATATATATATATATATATATATATATATATATATATAAACTGGAAATAATTTTAAATAAGAAAATATTAATAACCTTTCGTCAGTGTTATATTTCTAATTTAAATTAACGAGAGAAATTTTCGGCTAGGTTTTATTTCGAAAAATTCCTTAAATTACTAATGTATTACAATACTAAGTAATAAATAAGTCCGTAATATCTCAGAAGATTGTAAAATAAGCAATAATAATAATCTTATATCATAATAATATTTTATCATAATTATTACGCTGAAAATAATATTAACGAAAGCCAAAAATTGTAAAAAACATTTCAATGATTGCAGTTTTTTTTTTCTAATTATCTTTAAAATGAAACTGTTTTCTTGCTGAGAAAAATAGTATATAAACCAGCAATTACATTTGAAGGATAGTAATAATAATAAAAACTGGAATTATTAAAATGCATTTTTCGAAAAATTAAGTATACATTTTATATATCATTGCTGAGAAATTATCAATTATCTTTGATAGAATACTTAACAAAATGTCTCTGAAATGACTTAAAAGTATTTTTTTGAAAAAAGTGAAAACAAATTAGCACTTATTTTTGATTGATTTTTTTAACAAAATATAACTGAATAAATTTAACAACGTGTTACAGGGAAAGCCAGAAAAAATCAATTATTAACAAATTAGCAGTTATATTTAATAGTTGTTTTCACAAAATAACAATGTAAATAAAAACAAATTCTGAAAAAAAGCGAAAAATCGTATCTCTTTCAATTAGCAATTATTTTTGGTATGCTGTTTTAAAAAACGTAACTAAAATGAATTAAAAAGGTGTTTTTAATTCATACATATTTTGCTTGCAAAATTTTATCTGAAATATAAATTTTACCAATGCAGTGTTATGAAATAGTTTATTGAACTTATACTGTCTTTTTGAGTTGGAAATACAATCTGATAACGATTATGCAAACCATAGAAGGATCGAATTATATAAGGAAATATTTTCAAAGATGTGTCACTTTTGCGCAAGAATTTAAAAGTTGAGGAAACTTTTCTTTTGTAGGATATTTTTATTTCTAAAAAAAAAGAAAAAAAGAAGAAGTTTAGTTAAAAGAAAGGTTTTCTTCAGAGTAAAAGAGAAAGGCGCAGGATTAATAGATACAGAATATTTACAGAATAGATACAGAAAATTTACAATACAGAAATTCGGAAATTTTTTTAACAAACGATTTTTTTTGTCCCGTTGATATAAAGTAATTGGAAGAGTAATTTCTGATTAAATGGTGTAAAACGAAAGTTGCACGAATATTTGAACATTGCGCTTAGATGTTAACTGTTCATAACAGAATTTGGTAAGCTATAAAATGTAGCTAGCTTACTGAGGCTTAAAATGCAGATAATTAAGAAAACGTTTTAATGTACTAATTAAGTTAATAAGTGTAAACAGTTTACATTAATATAATACACTAATAATGCTGGGTGTCGTGCCCTGCACTGTTAAAAATTTGCAGCAACCTGTCCAGTCATTTGGCCGTTTTTATAGAAAACGTTTGCATAACCTTAATTTAACTCTATTCTGACGATATTATTGCCTATATTACTGTCAGAATAGAGTTAAAATGCAGTTACACTGTTAAAAATTTGCAGCAAACTGTCCAGTCATTATATTGACAGATTGGTTTGAAATAAATGGTATTTAGAACAGTTTCCTGAACTCTAGTAAAAAAATTACGGTCAGAATCAAAGTTCTTCATAACTCAATTTGATATTTAAACCGTAATTTAACTCTATTCTGACCATAATAGAGGCAATAATATGGTCAGAATAGAGTTACATTACGGTTATGTAACCGTTTTCTCTAAAAACGGTCGAATGACTGGACAGGTTGCTGCAAATTTGTAACAGTGTGAACTATGTGCAGTTCAAAAATATTTGAGTGATTTTAAAATAAATGTATCGTTTCGATCTATATATGCAATTTTTAACATTTCTAAAGCATTTTCTAACATTTTTTACTTTTGAATGAATGCACAGATATTGACAGCTTTAAATGTTTAATAAAGAATGTTTGTTTTTCAGATGGTATCGAATAAATTTTAGTGTGATTTGATGCTATTTCATTCATTTATTTGTTTGGCTACTCGCTACCGTAAATATACCTTGTTTGCTACAAAATTGGGATGTAAAACCATCTGGAATTTTTTTTCTTTCTGAAAACAGTAGACAAAACATATAAAAAAATGATGTCTTGTAAAATATAAAGCAGCAAAATTGTCACATGGTTAAGTTTGCTGTTTAATGCCCTAATAGATCAATCGTCCTATCCGAATATGGAAATCGAATTTCTCCAAGTCGATGGGAGCAGGATTTCTAGCTTGGCCTCATTTTTTATTCAGAACTTCCGAATTCATACCGGAAATTCCAAAAGAAGAATTTTTGCTTAATGCAATCCTGAAATGTCTCTCATTAAATCAACCAAAAATTGTTATTCCGGATTTCTAGCATGAATTTGCAATTTCTAAATGAAAAAGAGATGCCAAACTAACAGCACTGATGAGAGTGACACAGGGTATCCCAAAAGTCCTTGACACATTTTAAAATACAATAAAAGATCAAGCAATTGGCGTATGAGAGTGCGGTTTGGGCGAAAATGCTTCTTATGATCTGAAATTTTGTTTAAGCAAATAAAAAATAGTTCCTAGAATTCTCACAGATGGCGCTGCTTCTGGAAAGTTATCTAATCGGTAGAATGCCTTTATACATAACAATGACAAGACGCACAATGCCTGTGCACAGTTTTTGTAAAAACTATGGCAACCCACATTCCAGAACTTAACAATACTCGCCCGCCTGAGTTCGATTAGACAAGTCAACAAACATTATTTTGCTGATAATAATTGTTAACTTTTGGAATGTGGGTTGCCATAGTTTGGACAAAACTGTACATACGCACTGTGCGTCTTTCGCCATTTTTCTGTATAAAGGCATTCTACCTAAGGCTCCTATATACTGGGCTGACTCACGCCTCCATTTAGTTGCTCAAGCGGACGCCTGACGTGGCGTCTTATCGCGAAGATGGCGAGTGAATTTAGTTACTTAATCATATGCAAAAATATAAGAATAAATAGCTAAGATATTTAATAGCGCCAGACATTAAAAAGAAAAAAAAACACGTAATTATGTTTTTGTATAATAATATACATTAAAAATTCATTTTCATCAATTAATATTTATTGCTTTGCTTTACATGAATAATTAAGATGACAATATAAATTTAACTAATTCTAAATTTGATTTAATGTGAAAATATATACTCACATTCATTGGACTCTTATATTTTTATTACTTTCCGTATGAAGTTAAGTTGTGATATAATTTGTTATTAATAAAAGAGTCTTAAAATGCTGATATTCTAGGGAATAAATTTCGTATGTTAGATATTCAGATTTTGCAATTTAATCACATGTAAAATAATCCTTATTGAAAAAAATAATAATGAAGAAGAATGAGAACCTTCCGCATTTCGAATAATTTCTGTTTTCTTTTAATGTTATCTCAATCTCTCTCCCCCCCCCCCCTCCCCACAATACAAAAATTTCAACCAAGCCAGTACGCAAAAGTTTAAAATTTGTTGTAAAACTTATTTTGTCTTCTCATTTATTACTTTATTGCAACAATAAATAACCAATTATTTAAATTCCCCCTTTTCAAAATTACCGATCTCGCCTCCTCCCCTCTGTTCTCAAATCCAAAGAAACTACTTTCTGACATATTTCTGAATTCATTTTTGTTCCAAATCACATAAAATTAGAAGGTCTTCGTAAGATCTTTCAGAAAATACTGTCAAAGTGGACGGTTTGAATCGAATTCCCGACGCGGCAGCGCGAGAATGGGAGAAGTTTGTCGTCACGTGACAATGATCACTTATGGCTCGATAAGTAATTTATTTGACAAAAACTAGAAAACGCTCTTCGATTCCAAATCGCTTCAATGGTCAGTTCTGCCAATTTTATTCCTTTTCGTTTAAAAATGAGTCAGAAAATATGCCAAAAAGTTTTGCGCTCTTGAGCAGGGAATTTGAAAACCACATTAAACAAAACTCTTTCAATTAAAAATATATGGAAAATTCTATATAGAAAAAACGTCAAATTCACCTTCTTAAACTTGAAAAAACACAATGCAAACACATTGATAAAAATTTATTTGTTACTATATAAAAACAAGGTATAGTTTTTCGACTGTTTTTTTATCCTCTGATGATGACAAATGTTTAACCAAAAGCGCTTAGGTATTTTGACATCTGATTTTACATCATAAATTGTTTTAATGTTTTAAAACTGTGTTTTTAGTATTTGCACCTATTATAGTAACAAATAAATTTTTATCAGTGTGTTTGCATTGTGTATTTTCAAAACTCTTTAATTTTAAAAATTTTCTGCCCTATATGTAATTTTACAATAACAGTAAATAAATAATGAACCGTCAAAATTTCCCCTTCTCGCCAAAAAAAATAATAAAAAATCTGCCCCCCCCCTCCCCTTCTTTATGCATCTGATGAAATTAAAAATCTCTAATTTTTTTTCTTATGTGTTTGTTACTTTTTTCAAACAAGAAATATATAATCATTTCAATCACGCTCCCCCACCCCCACCCTGCTCTCAACTTTCCAGTTTTTTTCCTTTTGACCCCCTCCCTCCCCCCGCGCAAAATTCAAATTGTAAAGTGTAAAATCTTTAAATTTCGATTAAAGAAAGTCCCTTTTCTACACTTTTTAACAACAGTAAATGAATTTAACTATCTAAATACCCCCGTATCTAGTCATAGAAAGTTTCTATCTTAAACTTTTCAAGGACAAGGTACCTCTGTTGCTAAAGTGTTACAATGATTGATTGACACCAAGATTTACAAACAATTATTTGAAAAGTTCAAATAATGTTGATGAATGATATTAAAGTATTTCAACCATATTAAAATTGATATGCTTCACTGATGTGCACTACGAAATACTTACTACAGAGTATGGTGCAAGTAGCATTTATCGTCTTTCATTTACAGGGACACGTAAAATATTTTGGTTATAGTACTGTCTATGAGCAATAATTGCTGGGATTCACCTCTGGTATGCGTTTTTATATGTAACTATTTTTTTTTACATATTACTTGGTGTGTATAAATTCTATAGATAAGGCTATACTATATTATATATAGGCTATACTATAGATACGGCTGCACAAAGGATTTCGAGTACCGATTATTGACGGAAATGGCTGAAGGAAAGTTTTCAACTCTGCTATGCATTTCCTTGTTGAACTAAATTTTACTATACGAGAAGAATTAATATATATACACATCTGTAGATCATAAACAGGGCTGCACAAAAGAATTTGGATATTTTTCTGATTATAAGTGGTTAAGGTTGAAAATGGGTTTTCAAATATTTTATGAGTTTTCCAAGTTGTTTACTTAGATACTTCGCTCCGGGATTGCACTTATACTCTAAAGCGAAAGTTGGGTTCCCGGGGCGGCCATCCCTTGTTACTTACCCATCATACGTAGTCTAGGGTAAGTCTTGTAATCGTTTTGACAATCAAAAAAAAATAATTGACGGATTTACACGTTTCAGACACTGGAGATTCCGAAAAACGTATTTTTAGAAAAAAAAATTTGTGCGTCTGTGTGTCTGTATGTCTATGTATCTGTGTGTCTGTGTGTCTGTAAACGCTCTATCTCCCGAAAAAATTGAGACAGAGACTTGAAATTTGGTATGTACTTAGCATGTAATAATGGGAAGAAGCTTATTGAATTTCAGTAGCCTCGATTATCCGGAACTATTTTTTTCGGACTCTCGAAATATTCGTTCTGATAAAAGGTATATATAAAAATTTTCGAAATTGTTTATTTTAAGGAGAGAATATAAAAGACAATAAAATAAAATAAATTTTGCATAAAGAATGAAGTCGATCAGATAATGAGTTACCGAGATATTTGCAATCCTATTTACCACACTCTTCGATTTTTCATGACCCTGTATTTAATCCAAATTTCAATTCAAAGATACATTTTAATTGGAAATGAGACGCTTAATCAGATACAATAAATCGCTAATTAATAGGATTATTGTTTTTGGAGTTAGAAGGATGTTTCTTTTAAGCAATTCAGTAATCGAGCCTTTAAAGTTTATGACGTCATCAAGCCACGATTTTATTCGAATTGCAATACATTTTATAAGTAGTTTACACATTTTTTATTTTAATATTTTACATTATGCATATCCATGATGGGTAAGTATTACGGTGGCCCCTAACGACTATTTTACTTTGACATCATCTTTCACTTTATTAAACGGCCAAGTTTCGTAACAGTTTTCTGAATATGTTGGAAAATGTTCCATAATCTGTTCTTGACGCACGATTTTTCTTTCTTGTTTAATTATTCAAGTGACCAATAGCATAAAATTATGTATTTTTTTTCTTTTTCTATTCCAGCCAATAACTGGGGTATTTGCGAAGATGGCGAAGGACGCATGGGATGCGGACCACAGGAATATTTCAGAGGTTGTGCTGATGTCAGAATAATATGAGTAACATGTACATATATTTTTTTCATAAAATGTATATTTTAAAAAAAATTATAAAATTAATAAAAAATTTAGAGAAGTGTACTAAATATATTTAAATGACTATTAAGCTACCGTCTCATTGATTAACTGAAGAAAAGAAGAATACATTTTGTTCTTCCTTACATGTAGTATTTAAATTAAGTAGCTGTAGCCGCACTTAGGTCAGGAAAACAGAATGGTGAAAGTTTGCATTACTACACTGTTAAACATTTCCAGCAGACTGTCCAGTCATTTGACCGTTTTTGTAGAAAACGGTTACATAACCATAATTTAGCTATATTCTGACTATAAAATGAGCAATAACACGGTCAGAATATAGTTAAATTACGGTTAAGTAACCGTTTTCTACAAAAACGGTCAAATGACTGGACAGTTTGCTGCTAATTTTTAACAGTGTATTGTGATTCAGTTTACTGCCTATAATGCGTACAATAATCCTTATTTACATTCTGCAGCTACTGTAAATTAAAATTCAGTAAGTGGATTCAGTTAGTGAATTCAGTAAATGGATTAAATTTTTATATGAGACAGTCTTTTACAACCCTTCTTCTCTCCAATAGAAAATATTTGAGATGTTTTCATCTGCTTCAAAAGGATGAAAAAAAAATAGTTTTCCGAAGAAAAGTAACATTTGCTACCTTAATCCACATAGAAGGTAAGATGATGAATAGATAACTGTTTATTGTAGATAAAAGTTATTATGAAGGTACCTATAAAACTTTATTCAACACATTTTGCAACATCTCGCATGCATTTATAATTTAATTTAGGAAATATTTGAGATGTTTTCATCTGCTTCAAAAGGATGACAAAAATAATTTTCCGATGGAAAGTCACATTCGCTATCTTACTCCACATAGGAGGTAAGATGATGAACAGATAATTATTTATTATAGATAACAGTGATTATCAAGCTATCTAAAAAATTTTATTCAACACATTTTACAACGTCTCACATGCATTTAAAATTTAATTTAGAAAATATTTTAAATGTTTTCAGGTGCTCCAAAGAATGAGAAAAAAAATTCCGAAGGAAAGTCATATTTTCTATCTTGTTTCACATAGGGTTATAAATGACGAATAAATGACTATTTATTATAGATAGTAATATTTATCAAGGTACTTATAAAACGTTATTCAACATATTTTACAACCTCCTACATACATTTATAATTTATTCAAAACGGATTGAAAATTGAAAATTCTAAAGGAATAATGATATCGTCAGCCTCCACATGCTTGATTTGCTTGTTATTTGAGATGTTTTCATCTGCTTCAAAAGGATGACAAAAATAATTTTCGGAATTAAAGTCACATTCACTATCTTACTCCACATAGGAGGTAAGATGATGAACAGATAATTATTTATTATAGATAACAGTGATTATCAAGCTATCTAAAAAATTTTATTCAACACATTTTACAACGTCTCACATGCATTTAAAATTTAATTTAGAAAATATTTTAAATGTTTTCAGGTGCTCCAAAGAATGAGAAAAAAAATTCCGAAGGAAAGTCATATTTTCTATCTTGTTTCACATAGGGTTATAAATGACGAATAAATGACTATTTATTATAGATAGTAATATTTATCAAGGTACTTATAAAACGTTATTCAACATATTTTACAACCTCCTACATACATTTATAATTTATTCAAAACGGATTGAAAATTGAAAATTCTAAAGGAATAATGATATCGTCAGCCACCACATGCTTAATTTGCTTGTCTTCAAAGTGAAAGACCGCCAAATATGTAAGGTAACTCTGACCAAAGCAATCATCATGAGCCAAGGATTTACACACGGAGCATCGGAACTGGAGTTACAGTGCCTAGAAGTAAGAACGTATACTTCTAGGCACTGTACTGGAGTTCATCCTTACCCTGTTTCACACAGATAATGCAGTCTTTACTGTCATCATTTTCGATATCATTGTTATGTTCGACATTTTGCGCCACCACCGCCATATTTGTTCGAACTAGGTTTATCAGTATATCCTTTATTACAAATAACTTAACTTTCGTATGGATTTTTATATTTGAGCTGTATTTTGAGAATATTTTAGCAAGGGATTGAAATAACTTAATCCCTTGCACATTGCGTGTGACGTTCAAAAACTACGAAAACATACTCGAAAATCGAACTTTGGCTCGGTACTACTCACAGATTGCTGTGAAGCAAATTGTTGATAGTGAGTTTCATGAGCCTCTAGTAGCGGTCTCTGGTGCACCAAGTCAGGTGCTGCTAACTAATGACTGGATGAGAAGAAAACTGATTTCGTAATTATACCTACTATGTCATCTTGCCCTTCTTTCCCCTATATGCAGATTAAAAAGTTTCATGAGTTTGGTAACTTAAATGAAGAAAACAGAACGATGTTACCTTATGTTCCTTTTTTGTCCATGTAATACATGAAAGAATATTTGTACACAACCTGTAAGTACTTACGAGTGAAAATTCACTGAAATTCGCTAAAATTTCATTCAAATAAAAAAATAATAAGACATCCATGATTTTGACTTGACTAGATAAAGAAAAGAAAATCGCATTCCTTTACACAGCTATTGCGTTTTAAATAGATGTTTAGTAAGTATAATTAGCATTATTTACACACTGTTCATCATCGATCAAACAATTATTACAATTAACAAGTTGATCGCTGCAGAATTTGACGAAGTGACTTTTTTGGCAGACAGTGACTATTAGGTTTCCTGTGTTTATCGAATAGGTTCGCATTTCCCAATCGCAGCAATGTTATTTTTTTACAAAGTGTTAATTTTATAACTTTTAATTCAAAAATAGCAAATTGTATGTATTGTTACACTATGAACGCCAAATTGAAATTACCTATGTTTAACCCCTTTACTGGGTGGATTTCTAAAATCACTGAAATACGTGTTTAAATATTTTTTTAGTATATTTGTTATCCTGAACTTCATGCTTCTATCTAAAATTGCTGCTGAGATATGGCGAAATGACCTAAAACGTTCGACTCCCCCCTTTAACCTCCTTCGGGGGGGTGAGGGGGATTTTCAAAATTATTTTCTTATTGCTTGCCTAGATCATAACAGAAATCTACTCTCAATATTTCGTGATCCTGACTGTAGTCGGTCTTTTCAGCTGGTCGTTAATGAGTCAGTCAGGCATTCTTTCTTTATATAACAGTATAGACGAGATAATAAATTTTCAATAGTTCCGTTTCATAGCAATAAATTGTCATGAATAAAAATATTGATGCCACACGCATTCATGTGGTGACATCCCAGAAAATATTGCTGGCGCACGTATTTGTATGCCATAACAGTCAATGTATTAAAAAGTTATATTTACATTCAAACAAACAAATAAAGAAACTAAAAGTGTTTATATTAAGTTATAAATATGAAATAATTCCTAAAATAAATCAATGAAACAATCTAAAAAATATCTTAGATCAGCGTTTTTCAGTTGGTTTTTGTTTTTGACAAACTTATAGTGTTACACCAAACATCTGTAGAGTCTCTATGTGGCGTATTTGTTTTGTTTTTGGTCTTTATATTTTAAATTACTACACTAAGAAAAATGAGTTTCAAATCTGAGTAAATCGATGTTTTCATTTTGTTATGAAACTTTTTGTTTCAAATAGGACGACACAATGCTTTCAGTTCTGAAATACCAAAAATACTGAGAATATTGAAACATGGGCATACTCAAAACTGAGTACACAGAGGTCAGTTCATACTCATTGTTTAAACATGGACATACTTAAATTCGAGCACATGATGTTTTATTCTTGAGTGTGTGCATGTTTTCAAAAATGAGTATATACATGCTTCAAACTTGAGTAATTTTGATTCGGAGCCATTTTGACTATGCGGTATACTCAGATTTCAGTATTTTTTGCTCAGTTTACGAAATGTCGTTTTTAGAGTGTAGTAAATGCATTCGAAGCTTTCCGATTTCCCTATATTGAAACAGAAACAAACTTTAAAATTGTCAATATCGATACCCAGATTTCACGCGCTATTTCGATTATAGGGTACGATTTATAGACAGATACCAAATTTCAAGTCATTCCGTATAGAAATTTAATAATGATATAAATCTAGAGTTTTAAGCTCCTAAAGTTAGATTAGAATTTTTAATATTTTAAGTCATATTTCTTTCAAAAGTTATTTTTAATGTCTATGTTAAGTATTCAAAGCATAAGTAATTGACCTTCAGACTATTTCATAATTTTTATGTGTGAAATATGAATTATTAATTAATGTTTAAAAAAATATATGAATTGTAACCCACAAATATTTAAATAGAAATCGATTTCTAAATATCAGTTACACGTGTATATGAAACTTCAACTCATTTTTCTAGTATATATATTTCTAATGTTTAAAATATCATCATCACTAGTTTGGGGGATCATAAAGCCATTAAAAAAATGATTAATTTTAAACAGCAGCAGTGATCTCAGTTATTTAATGGAATATTTAAATGTTTGTTTTATGTTTTCTTATCACTAATAATATTTTCTATGGAACAGTGCATTAATAAAATTTATATTAAATTTTTAATATTGAAGTAACCAGTTTCATTTCTCGCCGTCTTCAGAAATAATTCACTTTTAATTATTGAGTATCTTCAGAAAAATTCGTACAACATTCATGAAAAAATTTGCCTAAATGTGAATTTAATTTGAGCGTATAAACTTATTTTTCTGGTATCAAAGTTAGGTGTTAGCATTGAAACTTTTAAAGTTAGCACCTTTTATAATATAGAATTGATACACTAATTTTATATTATTTGTGTAGACTTAAAGAACACAATTCCCACTCTAATGGTACTTTTTGAATTTCTCGACGACAATTTGGCTACCCTGTTAAAAATCTGCAACAAACTTTCCAGTTATTCAACCGTTTTTATAGAAAACGGTTGCATAAATGTAATTTATTTCTATCTTGACCAATGAGAATGCTTCATAATATGGTCAAGGTAACCGTTATCTATAATAATGGTTGCATGTCTGGAGGTTTCTTGCCGATTTTTATTAGTATATTAAATGGTATGGGTTGTTCATCTCTATTTTTTTCTTTTTTTCAACTGTACATAAAATTAGAAAAAATAATATGATAGAACAAGAGATTGTTTGACCCCCATGATTGTAAGTACATATTTACAATGCTGTTGCAGAAGATTAATGTGCAATAGCTATAATTTTTTTTTTAAATTTACGATCGTCCATAATGACATTTAGTAACATAATAATTATCTGTTCTACCTATTACAACAGACATTAATTTATTTTTAAAACACATCAAAGAGCAGTGCACATGTCTGAAAGCTTCAAAAAACCCTTTCAAACTACATTAAATCTAGTCAATATGTTTACAAGTTTTAAAAAATATTTGCAACTTTTGGTCTGAGGCATCCTCAGTTACTGATGTTGTGTTTCTTCCTCGTTAGTCACGCTGCTGAAAATTTAATCATGTTTCTATTCCCAATAACATATGGCGCCATCTATTATCAATCTTTGCGTGCATCATATCATTGCATATTTCTGATTTTGCTGTAATTATCTCTATGTCTTTCCTCTGTAGTGCGTAGTTTAAATTGTTATAACTTGCTAATTTTTCGGCATTATTCAAGTCTGTTGCAATTGGAGATTTATTATTTAATCTGGTTACCGCAGTGGTAGATTTATTTGAGTTTATATCTCGTCTGTGTTCTTTCACTCTGTCTTCAATTTTCCTCTTCGTCATACCTATATATGAAAAAGTTTTTCCCTCGTTATCATTGAAATTAATTTTGTTTATTCCTGATGTCTGTTGATATTTAAATTTATCCGCGTCTGATCTGATTAATTTATCGAATTATTATAATTATTCCAAGTTTTTTTAATTCGCTTTTTAATTTTAGGGAAATGCCTTTTATAAATGGGATTGAATTTCTAAATTTTATTTCTTTTTGAACCGGTTGTATCCTCTCATATCTTGACTTCGCTTTATCGATTAACTTTTGCATTGTTTTGGTGGCGTACCCTACATCCTTAGCTATTGTTTTAATATTGTTTATTTCTGTGTGTAAGATGTTTTGAATTAATGTTTGTTGTAATAGGTAGTACAGAGAATTATTATCTGTAATTTGTTTTGATATTTTCAGGCAAGCCTGTCAAAATGTCATTGATACCATTTTTCATAAATAGTTTTCTTCGTCTTACATAATTTCACCATTTCTTTCATTAAATAAGTCGAAGAATATATATTTTTTTTGAAATAGTTATTGCAATTGGACTTCTGACACCGGGTTCACCGTCCTTGCACTATGCCAACGATGTTCTTGATTTCTGTAGTAAATTTACGCTAAGAGGTAAGTTGTATAAAATTTTAGTTCTCTAGTTTGTATATGAATGCGCAAATGTCCGCAATGCAGTATTTTTTTTACATTATTTTGCAGGAAAAAAAAATCATGTTTCTGAATTTACATTTTCTGAAACTGGAACACTGGTTATAGATCATTTTGGTTTATCTACAGTTTCAGCATATTTTCCTTTTAAAATACAGATTGAAAAAAAAAGTTTTGTTTTATGTCGAATTAGTCAAAATTTCAAATCATTCGATGGTGTTTTCTATTTAATAAATCGTGCTACTTGAGCTAAATGAGTCAGCTATAAAATATAATGAATAACACAAATATTTCTTTTTGAGGAATGAAAGGAATCACTGTCTTACACAATTACTGAATTATGATTAGAAGGAATCATTGTCTTACACAATTACTGAATTGTGATTGCAAAAAGGAAATCTATAAAGGAGTCAGGTATAAAAAAATAATGGGTAACATAAATCTGTCTTTTTGAAGAATGGAAGGAATCATTGTCTTACACAATTACTGAATTATGATTGCAAAAAGGAAATCTATAAAGGAGTCGGGTATAAAAAAATAATGGGTAACATAAATCTGTCTTTTTGAAGAATAGAACTGAATTGAAATTGTAAGAATGGAATAAATATTAAATGAGTCAGCAATATTTAATAACGGGTAACACAATTCTGTCTTTTTGAAGAAAGAAAGGAATCATTGTCTTACACAATTGATGAAATGTGATTGCAAAAATTTATCTGAAAATGAGTCAGGTATGTAAAATAATGGGTAAAACAAATCTGTGTTTCTGAAAAATGAAAGGAATAACTCATTTATTGAAATATGATTGCGAGAATGGAATCCATAAATCAATCAGGTATAAAAAATAAAATAGAAAAAGTGTCAAATCTGTCTTTTAGAAAAAATGAAGGGAATCGCTGTCTTACACAAATGATGTTATCTCAAGAATGGATTCTATATTTCTTCCAGCTGTAAAAAATAATGGGTCAAATCTGTCCTTTTGAAGAATGAAGAGAATCACTGTCTTGCACAATTGATGAAATTTGATCGCAAGAATTGAATCTATAAATAAGTCAGGTATATAAAGTAGTGGGTAACACAAACAGGGGTCGCAGTGTTCCTAACTTTTTTCTACCTTTGTTACAACTGTTTCAAAAACAAAAATCTTCTTGATACATCCAGGTAACATATAAAACAGAAGTATATCATAAAATTTAGTAATTTAAGTGGTTAGTAATAACTTAATGATTGGTAATAATTTAATTCTACAGTTTTCGAATAATGGTTGCAAAGACTGAAAATTTTAAAAACACTGCGATCCCTGCAGAAATCTATCTTTTTGAAGAATGAAGAGAACCACTGTCTTTCACAATTGGTGAAATGTGATCGCAAGAATGGAATCTAAAAATAAGTCAGGTATATAAAAGTAATGGATAACACAAACAAGGATAGCACTGTTCCTAATTTTTTCTACCTTTGTTACAACTGTTTCAAAACAAAAATCTTCTTAATACATCCAGGTAACATATAAAACAAAAGTATATCACAAAATTTAGTAATTTAAGTGATTAGTAATAACTTAATGATTGGTAATAATTTAAATCTATAGTTTTCGAATAATGGTTGCAAAGACTGAAAATTTTAAGTACACTGCGATCCCTGCAGAAATCTATCTTTTTGGAGAATGAAAAGAATCACTGTCTTACGGCTGAATCGGGATCGCAAGAATATACTCTATAATATTTAATATTCGAATATCTTTACTGTCTATGCAGAAATATCAAAATAGATAAAATCACAAAAGTTTCAAAAACATTTATTAAAATCAGAAAATACATATACTCGAACTTTATTTACAAAAGAATCAGTTATACTATTAAAAAAATTCCAAATACCTTACAATAATGTGTAGTGTTGAAAAAACATTCAGCCTATTAAAATAGCACTTTTAATCACATATAGTGCAACCAGAATACACCCATAATGGAAGTAAAAAAGTGTAAGCGCGTAAAAAAAATGCATGAAAAGAGTACAAGCGATTTTTTACAATGCTCTTGAAGACAGATGTAACTTTTTTTTTTTTTTTTCAAAAATGCTAAATCATTTTACATTTTTAAAAAATATATAAAGCTGGTAACAGATTTACATGCCTTATAACAAATATTTTTTTTCTGAAATGCATCTGTACAAAAGCAAAGCAGCACTGGGGCAATACTGCGGTGCTTGAAAATAATTGCAAGCAATATCAACATTGTGAAAATATTGACTTACATTATGTTTTGTGACGTAGTATTAACAATGGCATGTTATTAGATATATGTTGAACTTAAACCGAATACGTTGGCTTTTAATTGAGAATATTCCCAACAGTATGCCAGAATTTTTGCCAATGTTGCGTAAGTACTGGCAGAAAGTATCAGACATATAAATTCAAAATGTGATCGACAATGCACTGTAAAATGTTGGCCAATATTGCACTAAGATTGAGCTAATATTGAGGATAAATATAGCTCTTCTACATCGAATATGTATCTTCACATTTTTTAATGTGTTCATTATAGATAATTCATCATTTTTGTTTTTCATTTTTTCTTTTAACTCAGTACATTAGGCACTTGAAAGTACTGGGAAAGTAATTCAACATTCAACATGTATCTAAACAAATATTTGTTGAATAAACTACATGAACAACAAAAAATAATAGCCATTTTACAGCATTTATAAAACAATCTGACAAGCATAAATATAAATAAAGAGTAAATAACAGCATTCAATAAATTATTTCTAATATCAAGAATAATCAGTGTCTTTTACGATGATTTGGATGTCCGTGATGTTTTTCTGGATACTTCTGTGGGTGATATTTCTTGAGTGATTTAGGGCCACGAATCCTGGGGTTAAATGCAGCAGACCCCCTTATACCAGCACCTGCGAGAACTGATATATCTGCACAGTTGCGATAGATTTCTTGAGGTCCACAACCGACAGCTTTCGTACCGTTGTCACAGTCACCCCAGTTGTTCGCTATAAAAAAAAAGAAAAAGAGGTGCAGTACGCAACACATACACACATTTAACACATCTATCTATCTATCTATCTATCTATCTATCTACGCACATATATATATATATATATATATATATATATATATAATTATAATATCTATGAATTTCAAAAAACATATCAAGTTCTTGTATCATTCTACTTAAATCTCCAAAGAGATAATTAATGATAATGTGTAGACAGAATACCACATAGCTAATAGATTAACACGTGAAATCATAATATTGCCATAGCTTGTGCTTCAATGGTAATTGGCCAAAAATACTGAAAACATGAAGAAAATTTGAAAAGAGAGAGAGAAAAAAAAAATAATAATTTGGAGTTGCAATCAAGTGAATACAAATGGATTAAGAAAGGAAATATGAACCATATACAATGGAAAATTGGACAACAAGAGAATTAAATCAGAATTGGATATGAAAAAACACATGTAGATATAATCATCAGCCTGGATGTGTTTTAAAAAATAATTCAGTATTTCATAATTCTACTGGCATATATGCGAAGATCAGTAGAATCACCCAGGTATACTGAATATATATAAGCTTAATGTAAAATTAATCCACTGAAACATAAGATATTGACCAAATGCAATGAAATCACAATACCAAATAACAGAGTAAAATAACAAATTATGTAGTCCTCAGAAATGAAATAATATAAATTTAAATTAAAAAACAAGAGTATAAACACAAATGAAAGCCTATAATGTAAATCCCTTCTTCAAGTGCAGAGGATTTACAATTATAAGTAATGAACAATCGATATCTGTAGAAACACTAGCTTTATGCTAAAAATTATGTTTCTTTCTTCCCTATCGATTGTCGAACAAGATTTAATAAATAAAGAAAACTGCCCAGTTAAACTGAGGACATTGAGTTCACAGGCTATTCACACTAATTGTATATTATACTCTTATTTCAAAGAATTTGAAATAAGGCCCTCGAAAAATAAGCAAATCGACAGTATATTAAGGAGGCTTATCCCCCTGTTACCCCCCCCCCTTATAATTAACCAATGAACTCCCACAGCTAATCAGAGAAGCACCTTATTACAATGAACATATATACAAAATTTGAAGAAAACCGGATAATTCTGCATGAAAAACCCTTTTATATAAATTAAGCGGGGATTAGCCCCCCCCCCGTATCCTCCTTTATACTTAACCAATGAATCCCCAAAACTAATCAGGGAAGCGCCTTATCACAATGAACCTACAAACAAAATGTGAAGCAAAACGGTTATTTCTGTCAAGAGTTATCGCGTTACGTACATACGTACATACATACGTACATTAGGGTGAAGCGAAAAAACTTTTTCTCAAAATTCACATTGCCTGAGTCACTATATGGTGTAAAACTGTCTGGAACAACTTGTCTCCAAGTTGCAGCTCAAAATGTTGCCATCTTCAGGTTCCACACATCAATTGAATATTTGTATAGTTTTTTTTTTCAATTTTTTAATGCCTTTTTATCAAAAATTAATAATTAACTTAATTAATAATTAATTAATTTGTAAATTAATATTAATTAATTACGTTTTCATTAATAAATTGCTATATTAAAACGTTATTGTCAGATGTCAGTGCGGGAAAGGACATTTCGTACATAAATAGCAAATTTATACTCCAAAATCTAATAGATGGAACCACGTATTCTAATCTGATAATTAATTTATCATGACCTAAACAGGCACGTGACTTTTATTGTGTGGAATGATTCGTTTTTGAGACAGTTGTCTTTGTTTGATGCTTTTGTCCTTGTTTCAACCACTAATTTGTTTATTTTATTTTTATTTTTTGGACAGGACAATACGAACTTTTAATTTAAACATGACCTCAACAAGAAGTGAAACTTTTTGTAGTATTTTTGGGACTCTACTACAACTGAAAGAGACAGTGTTACCCACGTATGCTGATTTAATGAAGTATTTCCTACGAATAAAAAAATATATATTGTGGAAGCAGGAGAACAAGAAAGATCCTTCAGTAAAAAATATCAGCGAAATTGTTTCTTGTGACATTGAAAGAATTTGGAAGAAAGCCTCCTTGCCTGTGGTAATTCATTAAGAAGTTATTCGTCTTATTAGAAATTATAATGAAAAGTTACTTTGATGGAAGAAAGGACAAAACTATCAAAAAAGGAAGTTATTTATATACGACTTACGACTTTATGTACTGTGGAAAAGCATATTGTTTTGTTGTCAGAATCTGGTTCTGTTTATATAGGACATGGGATTCTAGATTCAGGCTCTAATGCGGATATTATACGAAACATCATTAAATTCCTTACACAGAAAGGGATTACACTTTCGGAACTGGTTGCCGTTGTCTGTAATGAAATGAAAGCCAATGTTGGTAAGAAAAATGGTACAGTTAGACGACTTGAAATCTTTGTTGGCCAAAAATTGCACTGGTTTGTATACTTATTGCATACTAATGAACTACCTGTACGCCTCCTTTTCAAGAAGATTGACGGGAAGTCATCTGGACGCCAGTTTTCTGGAACAATAAGAACATGTTTGGAAACGTGCGAAAACCTTGTTGTGACAAGTTTTGTTTGTATTCCAGTTGTTCTGCCTGAAATTGATAAAAAAGACCTCAGTGCAGACCAAAAATATCTCTTCGATTATTCTAAGATATTATCCTCGGGGAAGTGCCTTCCATATTTAGCAAATAGAAGTCCCGGAACGATGTCAGATTCAAGATGGCTCACTATAGCCAACAGAATTCTGCGCCTATATGTGATGACTGCCGAACCAACAGAACACTTTAAGCTCCAAGTAGATTATGTCATGAAAGTTTACGTACCATACTGGTTTGAAATAAAGAAAATCCCAGGAAGTACTCATGAAGCACATCACCTGCAGAGAATGATAAAAAAGCTCTTTCTTGCCAGAAGATATTAAGTCAATCGTTCACGAAGTTAATAAGAGGAACACTTATTTTGCTCACTCTGAAAACATTCAGTTGGCAATGCTGTTAGATGAACGATCACATATTCGAGAACTGTGCCTCAGAAGAATACTGAAAGCAAGAAAAACTGACTGGAAGGGGAAGATAAGCCAGTTTTATCTTCCGAATTCAAATTTCGAAGCAGAGGAATATTTTGAGATGATTCACTGGGACAATCCTTTGGAACCACCAGCTACCATGAAACTCAGTGACGAAGGCATAGCAAGTATGATCAAAACGGTTCACAATTTGAAATATAGAAGCTCCCTTGCCATTCTCAAGCAGTAAAGAGGCAGGTGCGACTGGTAACATAAGCATCGTTGGTAACACGCGGAGCAGAAGCCAGGGATGGATACATTCGCAATGGAATCAAGTCACGAAAGAAACTTCCAAAGTTTGACACCAAAGTTGAATTTTTTGGCACTCATGGGGAATCCAAAACTGAAGACTAAGTAAAATGTTTTCCTATTTCTTTTTAATAATTAGAACTGTTTTTAAGTCAGAAAATAAAATTATTGTAAACATTAAAATTAAATAAGAGAAATTATTTTTTTAATGTTTTGAGTTAATATTCCTTTTTTTTAACCCCTTGTGTGGCACCTGAAGATGATGAGTGATTGCGCTGGGATTTTTTTGCAGTGTCTTTTTTTCCAAACAGCACCATTTGTTGAGTCAGGAAATATTAAAAAAAAAAAAAAAAAAAAAAAAAAAAAAAAAAAAAAAAGCCTTTTTCACTTCACCCTAACGTACATACAGAAACGGCGGCGGGCACATTAGCTCTCAGGCTTTCATACCCCGTGAGCTAAAAAACAAGAAAAGCTTTTAAATGGAATATAATAAAACAAAATAAAGAAGTTTTTTACTGATTACCCTATATAATTACTAATGTGTTAACACTAATCACATGTTCAAATATTGTACCTAACGAATAATTTAACCGTTAAGAGATTTTTTAAAAATATATAAATTATAACCAGTGGTCGCAGTTATAATAGATATAAACACATAGATTATTACATTTTTTCAAGATAAAAGGGAAAATAAAGACTATAAATTAAAATACTATAACGTTAATATAACTAAATTAAATTATGTACAATATTACTGAAATGTCCAAATTTAAACTTAAAAATAATATCCGTTGTTTTCTATATCTGCCATCTAGTGATATATTATATATATATATATTTCTATAACCATTAATGAAACATTACCGTAACACCAATAAATACTAATATATATATATATATATAATACAACCACGTATTAAAAGATGCAATAACCTCTTCCGAGTTACCCATGATTCTGAAACACGTTCTTTAGAAACAACCAATATAGTTCCGAGGGTTAAAGAAGCATTCATAAAAACAAAATTTCTTTTGCCGCTTAGTGATTATCGGAAATGTTTATTTTCAGAAATTATTTTGTTACTCTTGCGTGATTAATTGAGTTACGCTGCTGAAAATGTTTAATCTGATTCTAAAATCTGATATTCAGGTTCGGTAAAACTGATTAATGCACTATAAAACATACTGGGCAAAGTTTCCGAAAATGAGTGGCAAAAGAAACTTTGTTTTCATAAATGCTTCTTTAAATCTCGAAAATATATTTGTTTCTCCCGTTTATAAAGACAAAGAACGCTTTTCGGAATCGTGGGTAACTCGGGAGAGATTATTGTATATTTTCGTATACACGGTTATAGTAATATGTTTTCCTAGATTAAGAAACATTCATATTTTTTAGTGTGAACGGATAAAATGCTTACGTTTCGATTTGCACTTTTAAATAATCAAAAATATTACTTCATAGAAATTTATGCTAGTAATAGAACATACCAGATCTCCAATGCCACCTGAAGACGCAGTGCGAGCAGCTAACATCATTGGGAATTTTCACTGGCACAACATAAAATCCGTTATCTTCTTTTGGGATGTGGAATTTTTTCCCTGAGCCATCAGCTAGTTCCAGTATTCTCTTGTCAAAACATTCCTCAGTTTCAACAATTTTCGAATCATTTCGTTCGCAGATTGAAAATTCAAAATATCCCTTGTGATTGGCAACCAATTCAATGACGACATCTAATACACGACCTGGCTGATAAGTCCGTCCAATGACGTTGTTTGTAAAATTCCCACCGGATTCATGAGGTCTCGGAGCTTTTGAATCGTAGCGGTCACCACACACGCCGCATTTGCCACCATTGTCTTCATGAGTAACCTGTAAATAAAGTAAATTTTGTTCTTACAAATAATGAATTTTTAGGTAGCTTTCATTACAAAAAGTAAAAAGCTACCCATTGTAGCCGTTCAGAGGGAAGCGATTCCGGATAATTTCGGTATATTTTCACCGATGATAACACCCAGACCCCCAAAACCACCTTCCGTTCAAATTTTGATTTATAAATGTATATATATACATATATATATATATTGTTTTTAAAGCTAAATATGAAGTCACAACAATTATTTTTAAAAATTATTGAGACTTATGAATTAATTAAACAATATTGACACTGATCATTAAAAAAAAGCTAGGCCATAAAACAGCAAAACAACAATCGTTTACAGCAGTAAAAATATATTACTTTTAAAGATAGATAACAAAAATAGACTATCAAATTAGTTAGACTATCAAATTACTGTACGTAAGTATGGTTGATTTCATGATTTTATGAATAGACTGATTGATTTTATGAAATTTTAATGTACATTTTCGTACAAATCTAAATTTTAAAGCATTTTTGGATATTTTAATGTCTTGATTTATAAAATTTATATGAAACATCTTAAGAACAAAATATGATTTTGAGTTTTCAAACAGAGCACTTAAGAATAAAATAAGTTGAAACTGGTGTGAAACACTAAGAACTAAAATAACTTCTTAAAACACCATAAAAACTTTAAAATGCGCTAGGCCTTTCGAAAGATCTGAGTCTTTCTTCGTCAGGCGCAAAAAGACGTGCGTCTACTATGAAAGCAGCAGCAAGACTGAAATGAGAGGTAAGGGAGAGGAAACAAGCTGATGCAACAGCCAATAGGAAAGTAGAAAACAACAGCCAATAGGAAAACAGAAGACAACAGCCAATCACAGAAGAGTAAAAACAAAACAATAGAGAATACAAAATAGAAGGGGAATAAGGAAGTGAAAAAATAAATAAATAAATAAATAAAATTAAAAAATAAATAAATAAAATAAAAATAAATAAAGCACACACACACACACACACACACAAAAAAAAAAAAAAAAAAAAAAAAAAGGAAACACATAAAAATTAAGACATAACCTTCATTTGTTCCTTAGTAAAAAATCTTGACAATTTCTGTGATATGGAAAATAAATGTTGGCCTTCTCTGCTTACTTTCAAAACTGCTCATCAAAATAAGCTTGATAATAAGTTTTCTTCATTGTGCAATAAGCAAAAAAAGTCTCAATTTTCAAATAAGAATCTATCGAATGAGAACTGCATCGTTAATCTCTCCTCTCATATCTTAACTCCTGAACAAAAAAGCGTTTTAGATCTTGGTTTAAATTTTTCTCAGTCTTGCAAACCTTCTCTCACCAAATTGATAGCTCCTATTGAGTCTTCCTTTAAACATAGTAAAGTCACTCCTTTTCAAAAAGAAACTCTTCGTCACATCCTTGCTGATACTATTTCTAATAATAACTCAAAATATAAACCTAATATTTCACGTTCTCAATATATCGCTCTGAATGAGCTTAAGTCCAATGATAATCTTATTATTACTAAAGCTGATAAAGGTGGTCAAATTGTTCTTATGGATAAAAAAGATTATTCTGATAAAGTTTATGCTCTCTTATCTGAAGGTCCTTATGTTGAAGTTAAAAAAGACCCTACTAATTCGCATCTTTCCACTCTCAAGAAAGCTGTTAAGAATTCTGTTGTTTTAAATGACAACACTAAACATGGTGTTATTCCTTCTTCAGCCATCTGTGCTCGTTTTTATGTTTTTCCTAAAGTTCATAAAACCAATGTCCCCTTAAGACCTATTGTCTCCAATATTGGTACTGTTACTTATCCTCTTGCCAAATTTTTAACATCCATTTTTTCTCCTTTATGCATTTCTAATTCTCATACGATAAAAAATTCTTATGATTTTGTTGGTAAATTAAAAAATATTAACCCATCCAATTGTTCTATGCTTTCTTTTGATGTTAAATCTTTATTTACTAATGTTCCGATTGAAGGTGCTCTTTCTTGCTTGGAAACAAGATTACGTGAATTTCATTTCTCTGATATTGAAGTCAAAGATTTTGTTAATTTAACTAAAATTTGCATCTCTCAAACTACTTTTGAATTTGATAATAAATTTTTCAAACAATCAGACGGCTTAAGTATGGGTAATCCTTTATCTCCAATTCTTTGTGATATTTATATGCATTATTTTGAGGAAAAATTATTAAATCTGGTTAATTTTAAATGTTGGATGCGTTATGTTGACGATACTTTTGTTTTAGTTGATAATCCTTTTGATATTTCTACACTGTAAAAAAAAATCTGTAAGTCTACAAAACTAGTTTTTGTAAAGCTACAGAAATCTGTATGCTTACTAACATTTTATTTGTAACGCGGGTAAAATGTTATCCATCGCTTTGTAAACGTACATGAAATATTCATGTTTCTCATATCAGCCAATTAGAATGCTTTCTGTGGTGACGTAGCGACTATTGACGCAGTCGCAGAAGCGTAAAAGCCCAGGCAGCAATACCCACAGACAATAGAATCCTAACAGACAAGCTTGCGGCGTGAAGAAATCAGGTTTCAGCACGTGTTTGTAATGTCCTAAGTTTTTGAAAGGTAAGTTATTTTCTCTTATTTATTGTATTATTTCTCTTTCAATTTCAATGTTTATAAATTTTTTGTACTAGTATTTGTTATATTTTTTTTCAGTTCTGAAAAAATGTTTTCTAAACGAGCCAGAAAGATCTCGATGCCGCTGAAATAAGTAGAAAATTTCAACAGACTCGTCGTTTCGTCTTTACAAAGATGTCTGCAATGGAGAAAGAAAAATCCGCGTCTCTTATTTAACCATCGGAGTGTGCAAAGTAGGCTATTTATAGATTTTTTCTTTTATTAAACAATTTTACACGCTAATAATAAAAAAAAATGTATACGTGTAGAAATATCATCATCAACATGTTTAAAAAAAAAAAAAAATTAATATGGATTTTTTTCTGCATTAAAAGCTTTAAAATAAATAGTAATTGCTTTTGAGGTAAATATTAAGTGTTAGATCTAGCAAATTTGAGTTTTAAAACATTAAAAACTACAAAATTTCTTGTAAAACACAGGCATTGAAAGTTTTTAGCTTTTTCACTGAAATCAGATTTTGCTTAATCTTAATGTCATTTTGTCTCTTTCTGAGACATACAAAATCATGAAAAAAAATCATGATCTAAAATAGGGGGGGGAGGGGGAGGTAAATGGATAAAATTATAATGGTGTACAAATTCTATGCTTTTAAGTTTTCCTTGTAACATTTTCAACATTGTAAATGTATGAGTAACAATATAAGCTTAATTTTTTTTTCTAGTTTTCCCAGTTTCACAAAATATTCTTTGAAATGTAAAATGAAGCGGGGAGGGGGGGGGGGGGACTAAAGAAAAAAAAGAACTAGATTTTTAAAAAATATATTTCTTTAAAAAGCACTAAACTAAAATACATAATAAATTACCTCTATTTTGTGCTCCTAATGCCTGCACATGTAAATTTTATGACATTATCTCTGATTTTTGTTTTAATGCATGTTTGCTGCATCTTGTAGCTGCATATAATGCATGTTGTAGCGTGGACAGATATAATACTGGTTTTAACACCTAAATTAATACTAGAACTATGTTAGTGAAGAACTGCTCAGTAAATCGACAAAGAAATTGCATATGAAAGTATATATATATATATATATTTATTTATTTTTGACAGTGTAAAATTTGAAATTGAGTGGTGTTTAAAAGTTAATAAGTTTGATAAAAATGAAATGTTCGCCCAGGTCATTGCCACTGTTGATATGATGTCAGCGTTACATGTTTTTAGTTTATAATATAGATTCTTAATTTAGAAAATTCGGCAAACTTGTTACTTTTGAATTCCAAATTAAATTTAAAATTAAAATGTTTCTTCTGTTTATTGGGATTTGTTTTCATTCACTTTCTATGTAAAATTAAATTATTTAAATATTTTAATAATTGTTTTGACCGCTTGGTCAAAACATATCTTCATATTTATCAGGATGTTTAAAACTACCTTTTTTACATAGTTGAAACCAATACAACCCTGGTCTGTAAGCTGTTTACATTCTTTTGTGAGTACTTGTTTTTTAAATTATTCAAAATATTTCCAAACGACAAAAAAGCAGAAAAAGGAAATTTGTTTTTAATGTAACATTCTCATTTCATATATCATTCAAGATCTCTAAAATTACTTTTTGTTCAGTATTAATAGCTTTAGTTTAAATAATATAATACCAGAATCTTAGGCACTTAATTAATAAAATGTATTATGACAGGGTGCACTTACCTGCTAATTCTGTCTATTTATAAATAGTTAAATTAATTTATATGAGTTGAAGTTTTTATAGCAATCAGGGGTCTGTCCAGACTTTTTCCCCTGGGTCCTGTTTTTGTGAAATTGGAAACAACTTTTTATATTCGTGAAAAATCTAATCCTAATTTTGTGAATTTGAAATGATCGTTATATTCAGGTTCTTGTTTATACATTTTTACAGAGATATATGGATGTAAAATACATGTATTTTCTTTATATATGTAAAAGTGACATGTCAGATTTTATTTTTAAATGATTAATTTGGGAAATGTTTGGTTTAAAGATGGAAAAATTTTGTGAAAAGCCTATTTTTAAGACAAAGAATTTTGTGAAGGGTCCTGTTTTGAAATGAAAAAATTTGTGAAGAGTCCTTTAAAGGACCCAATTTTTTCCTAAACAGATCCCTGGCAATAGGTATTCAAATGTCTGTTTTTATCAGTATTGAAAGGTTATATATCATTAAGTATATCACATTTCAAGAGGAGGAGGCGAGGGATGTGAAAGAGAGAGGGTGTTTACACATTTTGTGACATTGAATCAAAAATTGAATTGAAATATATCAACAGAAAGACAGATTTTCATATGTTGAACATACAAATTATATAAAGCTAAATTGGGTAAAAGATGAGTTGCATCAGAATGCTTAATTTCTAATTGTATGATTATCATTTGCGGAATTGTTGGAGAAAGAATTGGGACTTAAAAACGTAAACGAATTTTCTTAAGATCTCTGAATTCGGTTTGCGGTAAATTTCAGTGCTTCAAAAGTTTTACAGATATTTTTATGAATTTTTTTTTACATATATATATATATATAGATAGATAGATATAGATATGCTGTGAACTGAAAGTTAAAATGTATGTTGTATTTTTTTTAGACATTTATATATATATTTAAAAGTTACCTGCATTTTGTGCTCCTAATGCCTGCACATGTACATTTTATGACATTATCTCTGATTTTTGCTTTAATGCATTTTGTTGCTGCAATGTTTGCTTCAGTTTGAGTATCTGCTAATATAGTACAGAAAATTTAACACAAGGATGTGCTTGAACTCATAATATAGTATAAATAAAGGAAATTGGTGTGGACTGAAATAATACTGGTTTTGGTTTTAACGCCTAAATTAATAGTACTAGAACTATGTTAGTGAAGAACTATTCAGTAAATCATCGACAAAGAAATTGCATATGAAAGTATATATATATATACACATGTATTTTTTTTTTTTTTTTTTTTTTTTTTTTTTTTTTTATGTTGTAAAATTTAAAATTGGGATGGATATTAGATAAATAAATTGTACTTTAGAACTCATAGACTGTAAATTCTTTATTGAAAGAATAACTAACAGTGTTTTTGCATGATAAAAATTGGTTTTTATGCATATTATTTTTATTAATTTTTATTTTCTATTCATGTTTGCAATTTCAACTAAGTTTTACAATTAGGTCTGAAAGGTATCTCATGAATAAAAATTACCATATTATATGTGAAAAACATACGCATGGAGCATTTTTGCTTTTTGATCAACCAAACGCAGCGTTACTGCGAAAGTATCTCGTAAAACGGTGGATATTATTTTAGTAAAAATGTAGGTTTTTTACATATTTATTGTTAAAATTTTATTGTATGCATATATACATATATATTATAAGTAATATTCATTTATTTTATGTTATTTAATGTTCATTAATATTGAAATACTAATGTTTCTGACTTAAAAGTTGATTTTCTCAAAATGAAAATTTTCGAATAACGTCAATTTTCAAAATGTTCCATGCGCCTTCCTAATTTTCAGAGTTCTTCAAAATTTGTTATGTATTTACCTTATGGTACATAAAATGGATATTAGATAAATAAATAGTACTTTAGAACTCATAGGCTGTAAATTCTTTATTGGAAGAATAATTAACAGTATTTTTGCACGCTAAAAATTGGTTTTAGCACTTATTATTATTTTATTAATTATATTTTCTATTCATTTTTACGATTCCAACTAAGTTTTAATCTTAGATATGAAAGGTATCTCATAAATAAAAATCAGTGTATTATATGTAAAAGAACTGCGCATAGAGCATTTTCAATTAATTATTTCAATAATTAATAATTACCAAAATAATTAATATTTTTCCTTAAAATTTTAGTTATTTTTACATAACTACATTTGCAATCACATATTTAATTTTCAAGCAAATCGGTTATTTTTTTTATTATTATTTTTTTTTAAGTCCACCTTTGCCTTAAACTGATTTAGTTAAATCAGAATTTTCGATGATGGCTTGAAATCTATTTAGTTAAATCGGAATTTTCGATGATAGCTTGAAATCGATTTAGTTAAATATGTTTTACGATGTTTGCTTTAAATCGATTTAAGCCAATAGATAAATACGATTTCCGGTGTTAATTTTAAATCTATTTAAAACCTATTTGTTTGCAAGAACACCAATCGTTCTACATTTTCAAGAGATAAGGCATTTCTTTTATTATTGTAAATACCTTAGGAAAAGTGTTTGCTTCACTGTGTTTTAAAATTTTCATATGTTTAAATAAAATGCATCTTAAATTATGTCAAAATTCATAAAAAAAGCTTGTGTATTTTCTGAAAATTAGCTGATACTGATAATTTTGCATAGTAGTAAGACTCTAAAGACTTGTTTTTTTTATCTAGTTAAAGCAAAATTTTGTCTTCCTGATTCTGCATCCTTCAACTTGATATATTAGACCTGGATACCATGGATAAATCCAATGTAAGTAAATATTTATATTATATAAATTAAATTTTGTCATGGTTTTAAAAATTTTGTGGTTTATTCAGAGTTCTCCCAAGGAAGTTTCAGAAGAGTGCTGCACACTGCCTACCCTTTTGTTAAAAAAAAACTTTCTACTCAGGGCTGGATTTTTGTCGGCAGAAAGGGGTTTCTTCTGTGCCATTGGTAGAAAGTCGTTATAACCAGTTTTAACTGGCAAACGCATTTCGTTACATATTCTGAGGCTTTTTAATAGTATTAAATTCCTTAAGTTAATTTTATTCAGGATAAATAAAAAATAAAATACAGTAGATTCTCAAAATCCACAACCCTAAAATCCACACATTGTTTCAGATGTAAACAGTGAAACTTACAGTTAAGATATAGGGAGGAAATTCAAGCTTTTTTATTTTTATCATTCTGTACTCATTTTATTATGTAATTCTGGCATTTCATAAAGTTGGCTGGTATTGTCCTCCCCCACAAAAAAGAAACCTGGTTGTGAAGAAATATATATATATATATATATCATCATCATCATCATCAACCGTTTTCAATCCACTGCTGGATGTAGGTCTCCCCCAGATTTTTCCATTGTTGCCTGTCTAGTGCTTTAGTCATCCAATTAACACCAGCCACTTTTCTGATTTCGTCACTCCATCTTACTTGAGGTCGTCTTCTTGGTCGTTTTACATCTCTGGGATACCACTGTAGGGTGTTTGTGCTCCATCTATTGTCTTGTCTTCTTGCAATGTGCCCAGCCCATTTCCATTTTAGCCATTTAATTCTCTCGATAATGTCAAAAACTTTCGTCTGACTTCTTATCCACGTTATTCTCTTTCGGTCTCTTCTGGTTATGCCTAGCATACATCTTTCCATACTTCGCTGTGTTGTTTGTAATCTTTGTACCATCCGTTTTGTTAGTGTCCAAGTTTCTGCTCCATAAGTTAGTGCAGGCAAAACACATTGGTTAAACACCTTTCTTTGCAAACAAAGAGGCATGTTACTTTTCAGAATAATATTGTTCTTCCCAAAAGCACTCCATCCATTTCTTATTCTTCTATTGATTTCATTCATGATACTGTTGTCTGAAGATATTTCTTGTCCAAGGTACACATAACTTTCAACATCTTTAATCTCAGTGTTGTTGTAGACGATTTTCTTTTTTGATGCAAATGAATTGAACATCACCTTAGTCTTTTCCAAATTTATTTTTAATCCCACATTAATGCTAGCTTCTGCCAAATCTTTTAGCATATTTTGCAATTCTTCAGGGCTATTACTGAAAATTAAAATGTCATCAGCAAACCGGAGATGGCTTAAATATTCCCCATTTATTCTAATCCCTTTGTTTTCCCAATCTAGCTTCTTGAAAATACTCTCTAAGACAGCAGTAAAAAGCTTAGGCGAAATGGTGTCTCCTTGTCTTACTCCTCTTTCAAGCTTGATCTTCGCTTTTCCTTTGTCCAAACGGATGGTGGCTGTTGCTTTCTTGTAGATCTTCTTTATGATATTGATATAAGGTTTGTCTATACCAATGTTCTCCAGAGAAGTAATTACTGCAGATGTGTAGACCGAATCAAATGCTTTTTCATAATCAATAAAGGCAAGACAGAGAGGTAAATTATATTCTTTATGTTTTCCTATAACTTCCCTTACTGTTTGAATATGATCCATTGTGCTAAATCCACTTCGAAATCCTGCTTGTTCTCTAGGTTGAGCTGAGTCCAGAGCTGATTCAAGTCTTGTCGTTAAAACTTTGGTGAAAATTTTATAAATCACTGACAGTAAGCTGATTGGACGGTAGTTTTTAATGTTTTCCTTTTCTCCTTTCTTATAAAGTAACACCATCACAGCATTATTCCAATCTTCTGGTACATCTGATTTCTCGAGACATTTGGAAAACAGTAAGGCTAGCATTTTTGCAAATTCTTCTCCTGCTTCTTTGATAAGATCAATTGTAATTCCATCTTCGCCAGGGCATTTACCTTTTTTCATGCCTCTAATGGCTTGTACAACTTCATCTGTCATCACTGGGATTATCTCTTCAGTTTCTGTTATGTTTACTAGTGGATCACGTAGGTTGATTTCCCTTTGATCTTCACATTTATATAGATCGTTATAGAATTTTTCGACAATGTGTACTATTTCATTATTGATTTTGGTGATTGTTCCATCTGCTGTCTTCAGTGCAAAAATACCTTTTCTTCCAACACACAGTTTGCGCTTAGCTGATTTTAAACTTTTGTTATCTTCTAGAACTTTTTTGACAAGATCACAGTTAAATTTTCTGATATCTTCTGTAACACATTTTCTTACCGTTTTACATAATTCTGCATATTCAACTCTTGATTTAGGATAGTTTTTCTTCATTTTAAATTCTCTGCGTTTCTTCATCAGTCTTCTTGTTTCTTCTGTTATTTTCTTTGTTTGCTTTACTTGTGCTTCACCAGCTATCGTCCTTGCAATTTCTTGTAGAGTATTTGTTATTTTCTTGTTCACTACTGTAACATCTTGTTCTTCTTCTAAGATTGATTGAAGTACTTGAAAACGATTTTTAAGTTCTAAATTAAATTCTTCTTTATGTTTCTGGAGATTTATAATATCGACTGATTTCTTTGAGCATTGCAAAAGCTTCATTCTTTCCACTTTAGTATTTAAAAGCAGTTTGCATCTAACTAACCTGTGATCGCTTCCTGTATTGAAGTTATTGAGAACGCTGCAATCCTGAATAAGATGCTTTTTGTTTGTCAAGATGTAGTCGATTTCACTTGTTGAGCCATTTGCACTACGCCATGTCCATTTTCTTTGTGGCTTTTTCTTGAAAAATGAATTCATGATATACATCTGTTCACATTCTGCAAATTCAATCAATCTGTTTCCTCTTTCATTACGCACCCCATATCCATGAATTCCTACTGAGAACTCACCTTTCTTTTTTTCCCCAATTCTAGCATTCCAGTCTCCCATTATTAATTTTATGTAGCATTTTCCTTTTTGATGCATTGAAGCTACTTCTTCATAGAAATCCTCAATTTCTTCATCAGTATAGCTAATTGTTGGTGCATAAACTTGGGTAATTTGCAGTTTGTATCTTTTTGACACTTGTATAACTAACCTTGCAACTCTATCTGATGCACTATCATATTCTACGATGTGATTCTTCCACCTTTTATGAATCAGAAATCCTACACCACTTGTTTTTCCATCTTCTGTACCTCTGTAGTACAATACATGTCCACTGGCAAGATCAATCTTCTCTTCACCTTTTCTTCTTATTTCGCATAATCCTAGGATGTCCCAGTTGATATTCGGATTTAAATAGTTCTTGCTCTGTTTTCATTTTATATAGGTAATGATTTAGATAACAAATTTGTTTTTTTTTTTTCAATTTACTTAGTAATTTTAGTTTTTATATCATGATAAAATAGTGTCTCATAAAATCTTCTAATTTATTTTGTAAATCTCCTGCTTTTTTTGGTAATAGACGTTGACAGGCATGCAGGAGGAGAGTCAAAATTAATTTTATCAGTTAAAAGGGGTTACTCAGTGAAAATTACAAATAAATCAAAATATTTTTTTTTTCACTCAGTTTGTGTGTTTATTTTTTTATAATATTTAAAATATTTATGTAATATGTGTTTTATCTTTTAATAGGCAATACTTGGTTATATGTAATACAAAAGATCAAAGCCCCTCCCCACAAGAAGCAGATGTGCAAACTAAATATTCAGAGCCTGATTGATACTAATGCAAATTTTTATTGTACATGTTTATATACCTTCAATAATTTTACTAAATATGTATATAAAAATAAATATTGTTAGTAAAAATATGTTTAATAAATGTATATTAAGATTCTAATATTCTTTTTTTTTTTTTTTTTTTTTTTTTATGATATCGCAGTAATAATAACAAATGCAGGGTGTGTACAGCCCTTAAAAAAAACTTATTTCTGATGAAGAATTTCTAAAAAAAAATTATTTTCTCATTGTTGCTGTACCTAGTTTATTATAGAAATAACATTCAAGAATTTTTTCCGTCAAATTCTATTATCACTGATATTTGACTGTTTATTTTATGTTTGAACAGATTTTATGAAATCACACTATCCTAGATTTTTGCAGCATCAGAAACCTATATTTTCTGAGTTTACAAATTTAGGTGAAAACTGAATAAGGACTAGTGAACATTTTGACCAAAATGTTAAATGTTACATAAACATACTTTATTAATGTAAAAAAAGGGCAAGTTTTACAGAGCATCATTCATAGTCAAAAGGATTGTTGTTACATTTAGTTGTGAGTATACCTATGTTTTCATATAGCTACAAAACACGTTGAAAAAAAAAATCACCTTATTTATTTGCAGAAATCTGCAACTAAATAAAGTGAAGATTATTTTTAAAATATAATGGTTACATAAAAGCATTATTAAAAAAATATATTTTATTTGAGATTGCTGGTCAATAAAATATTAAATCATTTTGTAAGGATAAGCACATTTAATATTATGATTGCCAGTTAGGCAGTTTTTTTTATTTAAAATGCTACTGCGTTTCCAAACAGCAATATTTGCCAGATAAATGATAGTAGAAATAATATATAATAATGACAGATCAAATGCGTCAAATATTGCTATTTGAAAATAGTGGTAGCAATCAGAAAAAAAAAATCCTTCCCTTCCCATATGATAACACTGCAATTATCCCCTTTTTCTTCCTCACAGAATGAACCCATAAAAGTAATATTGCCTGAAGACACCAGTTTAAAATTTACGGGCAATCGTACTTTTTTAACATATTAAACAGATTTCTAATTTTACGGGGAATTATACTTTTTAACATATTAGCTAATTTTATAGGCCATATCCATTTTTTCACAAGGCACATATCACCAGTTGTTTTATTTATAAACTCAGTAAGGATATTTTATTTATATTGCTGTATTAAAATCTTTTTTTTAGTTTACCTAAAAATCGTAAAATCAGCTTCTGCTCATTTAGTGCTGTTGTTATAATGCTCATTTAATATCGAATTGAATTTCTACATATTCAAATATCTATAGTAAAACTTAAGTCAATTTTCTTATCCATAACATACAAAGACTTATGGCGATTGCTGTGGTAATATTGAAACACGTTAGGACTTATTGCTTATTTTGAATCCAAGTATTTTGATATATGTGAGGAAAACTCCATTCTAGATATTTAAAACTGAAAAATTCGATTTCATATTAAAAGAATACCATTACAAAAACTCCAATATACAAAAATATTTACGTAAAATTTTTTCTGTATAATATTGAAAAGCCATTAGTAAACTACTGCAAAAATTTTGTACAGTTACAAATACTTTTTGGTGAGTGTAAATAAAATATTTTCGATACAATACTAAAAAATTATTAGCAAATTTACAATAATAATTCTTCTAAAGTGGCAATGAACTTTCTGGCGAGAATACAAAAACTGTTTCAGATACAATACTACAAAATCACTGGTAATTTTTCTGACATTAATTTAATAAAATTACCAAAAACTGTTTTGCTAAAGTACATTAAATGTTTTAAGGGGGAGGGGGGGGGGAGATACACTTACAAAAGATATTTTTGTACATTTACTAAGAATTGTTTTGTAAATTTGTGAGGGACTTTATAGTACATTTACTACGATTTATTTAGTATTGTACTTAAGGGGGAAGTTCAGGTTGAGCAGCCGGAAAATGACAATAATTTGACCATTACTAAAAGTTCTGTAGTTTCAAAACCAATTAATGAAATACAACAATTTTTTTCTATACTTTCATAAAATACTAATGGTTTTTAAAAAACATTCAAATATATATATATTTAGCAACATTAATTAGTTAAATTTTAATGACAAAATTAATGTTTTAAAAATATATTTTCAGATATGCATTTTGCGCGCAAGATTTTAAAAATTCTACTGCAGATACATATTTAATATTGTATTTATATTTACTTATACTACTATATTTTACACTGAACCTCAAATTAGCCTGAGTTTTGTCATAGAAAATTTTTTATTGAATAAATAAGCACATTTTTTTTTTTACTAAATTTAATAAATATGATTTTTAAAGCCATTAATTATGCAAATGAATTTGAATGTACTTTTAAATTTAGGTTCAGTGTAAAATATAGTAGTATAAGTAAATATAAATGCAATATTAAATATATATCTGCAGTAGAATTTTTAAAATCTTGTGCGCAAAATGCATATTTGAAAATTCATATTTTAAAAACGTTAATTTTGTCATTAAAATTTAACTAATTAATATTGCTAAATTTATAGATATTTGAATGTTTTTGAAAACCATTAGTATTTTATGAAAGTATAAAAAAAAATTATATTTCATTAATTGGTTTTGAAACTACAGAGCTTTTAGTAATGATCAAATTAATGACATTTTCCGGCTGCTCAACCTGAACTCCAC